>OU892289.1:835768-1252114 GCA_917834065.1 Ceutorhynchus assimilis | reverse complement strand
TTTCTCATATCGCTGTCTTTTTATTATTCCAAACTTTTGGCTACTCAAGCGCCGAATATAATCACATTTTTTCTTATTTTCATAGAATTTCACTGTACTTCCACGTCATTTTTCTAGAATTCCAAATAATTTTCGAACAACACCGAATTAAAACGATCTGAAGCAAACCAAACGTAACTGTTTCGTTCCAAACAGAGCTGCTCCGAACGATTCGAATAGCTCGAAATTGCTACAAACAGTCCGAAATGTTGTTTTCCAAACAAAGCTGCGCCAAACGGTTCGAAACTTTTTCGAACGGTTCAAACTGCTCCGAATAGCTCAAAACTTCTTCGGATAGTTGAAACTGCTCCAAAAAGTATGATAATACTCCAAACAGTATGATAATGCTTCGAATAGTTCACACTGTTCCGAATAGTTCAAGCCGCTCCGAATAGTTAGCTCTCAGTTTCATGGCATAAAGTGACGATGTTAGGCGCCATTTATTATTAAAAGGTCAGATTTTACATAGTTTTTTACTTGTGACAACAACCGTGGGTTAAGTCTGAGCGGAGTAGTTCGAACTCTTCACACCTCGGTTCGGAGCAATTTGAATTGTTCGGAAAAATTCGACTTGTTTGGAGGACGGTTCGAAGCAGTACAAATTGTTTGGAGCAGTGTAAACTGTTTGAACTGTTCAGAGTAGCTTTGTTTGTTCGAAACTGTTTGGAGCAGTTCTTCGGAGTACTGTTTGTATTACTTTGGTGGGATTCAAAAATTAATATTTGAATTATTCCAGATCTTATCACAGTTACAAGCTTTTAAAGTTTGCTTCGACATTTTCAATGTCCCCTTCGATTACATTTTTGAATTTTTTCTTATCCCATTTTATTTCTGTTTCTTTCTTATTTATTAAACTTCTTAAATTGCTATTTATTTATTATTCCAAACTCTTGGACACTCAAGCACCGGGAATAATCAATGTTTGCGTCACTATTTAATATTTAATCTAGGTATCCCACTTTATCTCTATCTTTTTCTTAACTGGTAAGTTTCTTATATCGTTTTCTCTGTCCTACTTATTGGCCAGATATAAAAATTACATCGAGCTAAGTCAAAGGCCGGGAATAGACAAAAATTGAATAAAAAAAACTGAAAAATAAGTAAATTTCAAAATTCAATTTTCGTAGGTACTTTTCATCTTCAGGACAGTGGATTAGGGCCAGTATTTCAATGTCTCCTTGAGGTACAAGATAACGATAAGTTATCCCTAATACAACACTGTATATTAAAGTTTCCTTAATTCAAGGTGGATCTTAAGCTATAATCTCGAGTACAAATGTTATTGAAAATTATAGGCAAGACCAAAATACACCGTTTAGGAAACCTCACTTGACTTGCAGATTACTTGAAAGTGAGGAGGTTAAAAAATCACGAATTACAGCAAGGTAACCACTGCGCAGCAGACAACATTTGTTTTGGGGTGCTCATGCCCTCAATAAATTTATCTCAAATTCAATAAAAACCATGAAAATCATATAAAGGAATTTTATAGGATTTTGCCAGATTTTTTTTGTTCTAATAAAATTTTGTTGGTTTTTAAAGATTTTCAGGGATTTTAAGTAGATCTTACGAGTTTTTCTGGGATTTTGACCAACTTGTATACAAATTTTCATCAATTAACCGCTCAAAGTTTAGTTAACTCCAAAAAGTGTGGTACATAATTGAATCTTTAGGCATTGATTTTGAGGATTTTGAAAAAACTTCACGTGATTCTAAAAGATTTTAGATTTATGAGATTTTAGGTGATTTTGAATCATTTTAGGGAATTTAGAAACGGGTGTTATGGCGTTTTTACCAACTTATTTAGGAAAGCCCCAACGATAAATATTCCATGGGAATTCTGCAAAAATTTTTGTTAATTCCATAGAAATTCCTCAGAATTTTACTAGATTTTATGGAAATCTTTGAAATTCCATTCAAATGACAAATTTGAATAAAAAAACAGAAAGTCCTAGAAATTTTATCATAAGATTTCATAATACTTTTCCGAATTCCACCATAAAATTCGATGGAATTTGTTTAAAAATTCCTCGGAATTACAGTAAAAGATTTCATGGAAATTTCGACAGAAATTACTCAGAATTTCACTAAAATTTAATTCAAGTTTTCGGAATTTTTCGTGGTTCCATGGAAAATTCTGTTTAATTCCAAGAGAATTTTTTTGATATAATTTCACTGAAATTCCACAATAAGATTTTAAGGAATTCCATATAGGTGTAATTCTACGACTATTGCTTGGATTTGTCCAACATCAAACACAATCCTCCAAATTCTCCATAAATTTTTCCAAATTTCCTATAAATTCCCCAAGTTTTTAACAAAGAATTACAAGGTGGTTTGCCTCTTGAAAAATACAGTCTCAGACTTTCAAAGTTTTCTTCGAAAACTATAGTAAAGGCAAAAATTTGAAACTTTTTGCATGTGAGGAGAAAGGTTAAACGCTGATTTTCCCAAAATTTCAAATTTTTCTAGTGGAAAATAACAACATGGAAATTAACCTACAATAACTGAATTATTTGAAAATACAGTCTCACACATTTCAACATTTTCTTGGAAAACTAGTGAACGGAAAAATTTAAAACTTTTTGCATGTGAAAAGGAAAGTTAGAGACTCATTTTCCCATAATTTCAAATTTTTCCATTGGGAAATAGCAACATAAGGAATCTTGGAAATCAACTTACAAAAGCTGAAATAATTGTTAATACAGTCTCACGCAATTCAAAGTTTTCCTGGAAAGCTAATTGAGAGAAAATTTTGAAACTTTTTGCATGTAAAGAGGAAAGTCAGAGGCTTATTTTTGCTAAAATTTCAAATTTTTCTGTATTCAAAAGTATATTAGTATAAACTGAAAAACGGCCGTGTTGGCCGATTTATGAATTTTGAGCCAATTATGAGGAATTTTTGGGTTTACGGAAAGATTTTCTGAAAGATTCCGGAGGGATTTCGGAGTGATTTCGTCGATTTCGGACAAATTTGTGACACGATTTCGGGGAATGATTAACCTCTCGAAGATTTCATTAAAATTATTTGGAATTTCACTTAAATTTTAAGTTATTCCATGGGAATTCCGCGAAAATTTTAAGTAATTCCATAGAAATACCTTAACATTTTAAAGATTTTATGGAATTCTTGGACAATTTTTTTTCGGAATTACAGTATAGGATTTCATGAAATTCCTCGGAATTCCACTAAGATTTCAATTTCAAAATTCCATATTTTTTTTTAACTTTACAAAAATTCCCCAAAATGTTACCGCTGAAATCCTGGAATTCCACAAAAATTCTTCGGAATTTTATTGACATTTCATGTAAATTCTTAAAAATTCCTCGGAATTTACTAAAATTTTATGAGAATATCTACGTTCATAGCTGAAAATTTCTCGAAAGTCCAATGAAACTTCAAGGAATTTTCCAAAATTTAACTTATTTTCATAAGAATTTTTCGGAATTTCACTGAAATTCTCTTTTGTTAGGAATTTCTGGAAATAATAATGAAGTAATTTCTTAAAAATTCACCGAAATATATTAAAATTTCATGTCGTTATATGGGAATTTTTCGGAATATCACCGAAATTCTACGTTTTTAGTTGAAAATTCTTCGGCATTACTGAAATTCAGTAAGCACTGAAATTTCATGTTGGGAATTTCGGTGTAATTTCATATAATTATTTAAAATTCCTCCATGTAATTCATTTAGGATTTCGTGTAATTCGATCGGAATTTCACTGAAATTTCAAATAATTCGAGATGAATTGAAATTTAATGTGAATTCTATGGAAACTCCGCAAAAATTTCACATCTAATTCCTTTTTCAGAATAACATAATTATTCTTCCAAATTCCTGGAAATTCCATTAAATTATGAAATTCTGAGACTAACAGATTTTTGGGGATTCTAAAAAATATTTGGGAATTTTAAAGGAAATATTTTTCAGGAATGTTAATGATTTTGTTTTGAATATTTCCGATTTTTGATTGGCTCCAAATTATCCGCTGATTAATAGAATTATAGACTGGGGGGCCCTAGCCCTTCGGGCTCGCGTATAATTCCGGCCCTTCGGGCTCACATATTACTCCGGCCCTTTAACCTCACATATAATTTTAGGCCTTCGGGCTCGCGTATAACTCTAGCCCTTCGGGCTCGTATTACTTCGGTCCTTCGGGCTCGCATATGACTCCGGCCCTTCGGGCTCGCATATGACTCCGGCCCTTCGGGCTCGCATATGACTCCGGCCCTTCGGGCTCGCATATGACTCCGGCCCTTCGGGTTCGCCTATGACTCCGGCCCTTCGGGCTCGCATATGACTCCGGCCCTTCGGGCCGGTATTACTGAGTATCCCAGATTCACAGATTTTTGTCGTGAAGGCGCGGGATTGATTGAAATAATGTTGTCAAATTTTTCTACATTGAAATATCGAAATTTGGAAAGTGTAATTTGTGAATTATTATTTTAATTAAAAATTAGAAATAAAAAATTGAGATTGAATTTTCAATTTTTTGGGGGAGGCTTAGTCTCCCCTGCCTCCTCTGACGAGCCGCCGCTGGAGGGTGGTTTAAGGGGGTAAAGCTAATAATTGCGATTCATTGAAAAAATGGTTTTTGTGAAAATATAGACATTTCCACCCTATCTGAATGAACTGATTTCAAGTTCCCCTTAAAGATAAGGTTACCTTAGATTTAAGGTAACATTGAAATACCGGCCCTCAGTGTCACGTCTCTAAAAAATCATAATTTTAATGAGGAAATTCTCATTTTTCCCGAATAATTTCCAGGCTTTCAAGAATACCCTTATATTATAAGTACAATATATTATAGTAGTTGTTAAATATGGAGAGAAATTTATATTGGGGATAAGTGTACCATGTTAGGGTCAATGTCAACTCTGATAAAATCCCCTAAAAACAAAGCCTTCTTTTCCCTATTGAAAATTCTGGTCTGTTTCAAATCATAATAGGTTTCCTCTCTCTTCTCAAACTACAAAAAAAAGGGCCTATTTTCCATTATTCCCCCAACACTGATGACTACCTTGTGTATTCTCCACGTCGAGCGTTAAAATTGGCGTTAACTTCTCCCCGAAAGATGCGAACCGATAATAATAGCAATCCAAGGTACTTGAGGAAATGGGCTTCTTTCCTCATTATTTACGCATGTATGATGGACCTTTTTGTATGTTAAATTACTCATAAATCATTTCAACATTGCATTGCATTGCCCTCTTTGAATCATTTGCTGAAACCCCTTTGTATCGATTTATGTGAACAACAATGGAAATCTGCCTCTTACTATAATAGCAGGTATTGATTAAACGAGTATATATAGCAGGAATCTGTATATTTAAGCTTGGATCAATATGAAATTTTGTTTCCATTAAAATTAAATAGATGTTACTTACCACATTTACTTCTACTAATTGTCTCCGATAAACTATTGTAGGATTTGGTTTGCGAATGATGATGAAGCGGCTTAGTGTCGATAGTCAGGCCTGCACAAAAAAAAAAACCTCGTAAAAGTCAAGTTGAAAAATTACTGCTCACTTTGCTATTAAGGCAAACAATGCCGGTTAAATTGCCCGTTTTCGTTGTTTGCTTAGTGGTTGTTTGGCACGCATCATCCCTCTTTTTCACCCTGGGTCGCACCCGTGGGAACGCGAGACCACACACACACACCCTCGTTTATAGGTTGGTGTGGAAAGAGTGTTTTGATCAGAGGAGAAAGAGAGTAAAGATCATAAACAGTGAAAAATTTCTAGAAAAAACAACTTAGAGTTCCAATGTACATACATATATGATTTAGATTTTGGAAAACTTTGGCATGTCATAACTTTTTTTCTAATATAGATAGAAAGCTGAAACTTTCACTGAATTTTATCCCAATCAAGGGACTACAATTCCTGAGAATTTCAGCTCATTTGCACTTATAGTTCCTGAGACAAAATCCTGTTAAGTAATTTGGGATGATTTATCAATTTTTCAATTTTTCTGAGTGCCTTTTTTCATAGATTTCGGTTTCAAATCTGAGAATAATTTAGTGTACGAAATTTGGGGGATGTTGATTAACCATTAGGATACGAAATCTCGACAATTTTTTTTTTTGATATTTCATTGTTTCAGTAGGAAGGTACCTACCTTATGATTTAGATTTTGGAAAACTTTGACAGGTCATAACTTTTTTTCTATTATAGATAGAAAGCTGAAATTTTCAGCGATTCCTATTCCACTAGAGGATTGTAATCCCTGAAAATTTCAACTCATTTGCACTCATAGTTCCTGAGATAAAATCGCTTTAAGCAATTTGGGGTAATTTATCAATTTTTCAATTTTTCTGAGTGCTTCTTTTCATAGATTTCAGCTTCAAATCTGGGAATAATTTAGTGTATGAAGTTCGTGGGATGAAGAGGGACTATTAGGACACATAATCTCATTTAAAAAAAAAATTGAAATTTCATCGTTTTAGTAAGAAGGTGGCGAGGGATTGTTGTTCCGAACTTGAAAAAATCCTGAACTGGATAAATTCTATATTCTTTGTTCTTAGTTCAATTTGAATCAGTTCCAAATTGACTCTGAACTAGTTCTCACTATTCTAAGGTTTAGGACTGTTGTTCCAAACTTGGAAAAATCCCGAAATAGTCCACTCTAGGACTGGTACAATCCACGAGAATTCTAAATTAGTGTCCCAAATGCATGATAAAATTTCTATTCTGTGTTCCTCATCCATTTTGCACCAGTTCCAAATCAACTCTGATCTTGTTCTAAGCTTTAGGATTGTTGTTACGAACTTGAAAACATCCTGAACTGGCTCACTCTAGTAGTCGTACACTCTATGAAAATTATGAATTAGTGCCCCGGAGCAGGATAAATTCTATATTCTTTGTTTTTAGTTCAATTTGAATCAGTTCCAAATTGACTCTGAACTGGTTCTCACTATTCTAAGGTTTAGGATTGTGTTCCAAACTTGGAAAAATTCCGAAACAGCTCACTCTAGGACTGGTACAATCCACGAGAATTTTAAACTAGTGCCCCGAAGCATGATAAAATTTCTATTCTGTGTTCCTCATCCATTTTGCACCAGTTCCAAATCAACTCTGATCTAGTTCTAAGCTTTAGGATTGTTGTTCTGAACTTGAAAAAATCCTGAACTGGCTCACTCTAGTAGTCGTACACTCTATGAAAATTATGAATTAGTGCCCCGGAGCAGGATAAATTCTATATTCTTTGTTCTTAGTTCAATTTGAATCAGTTCCAAATTGACTCTGAACTAGTTCTCACTATTCTAAGGTTTAGGACTGTTGTTCCAAACTTGGAAAAATCCCGAAACAGTTCACTCTAGGACTGGTACAATCCACGAGAATTCTGAATTAGTGCCCCAAAGCATGATAAAATTTCTATTCTGTGTTCCTCATCCATTTTGCACCAGTTCCAAATCAACTCTGATCTAGTTCTAAGCTTTAGGATTGTTGTTCTGAACTTGAAAAAATCCTGAATTGGTTCACTCTAGTACCCGTACACTCTATGAAAATTATGAAATAATGCCCCGGAGCAGGATTAATTCTATATTCTTTGTTCTTAATTCAATTTGAATCAGTTCCAAATTGACTCTGAACTGGTTCTCACTATTCTAAGGTTTAGGACTGTTGTTCCAAACTTGGAAAAATCCCGAAATAGTCCACTTTAGGACTGGTACAATCCACGAGAATTCTAAATTAGTGCCCCAAAGCATGATAAAATTTCTATTTTGTGTTCCTCATCCATTTTGCACCAGTTCCAAATCAACTCTGATTTAGTTCTAAGCTTTAGGATTGTTGTTCTGAACTTGAAAAAAATCCTGAATTGGTTCACTCTAGTACTCATACACTCTATGAAAATTATAAATTAATACCCCGGAGCAGGATAAATTCTATATTCTTTGTTCTTAGTTCAATTTGAATCAGTTCCAAATTGACTCTGAACTGGTTCTCACTATTCTAAGGTTTAGGACTGTTGTTCCAAACTTGGAAAAATCCCGAAACAGTTCACTCTAGGACTGGTACAATCCACGAGAATTCTAAATTAGTGCCCCGAAGAATGATAAAATTTCTATTCTGTGTTCCTCATCCATTTTGCACCAGTTCCAAACCAACTCTGATCTAGTTCTAAGCTTTGGGATTGTTGTTCTGAACTTGAAAAAATCTTGAATTGGTTCACTCTAGTACTCGTACACTCTATGAAAATTATGACTTAGTGCCCCGGAGCAGGATAAATTCTATATTCTTTGTTTTTAGTTCAATTTGAATCAGTTCCAAATTGACTCTGAACTAGTTCTCACTATTCTAAGGTTTAGGACTGTTGTTCGAAACTTGGAAAAATCCCGAAATAGTTCACTCTAGGACTGGTACAATCCACGAGAATTCTGAATTAGTGCCCCGAAGCATGATAAAATTTCTATTCTGTGTTCCTCATCCATTTTGCACCAGTTCCAAATCAACTCTGATCTAGTTTTAAGCTTTGGGATTGTTGTTCTGAACTTGAAAAAATCTTGAATTGGTTCACTCTAGTACTCGTACACTCTATGAAAATTATGACTTAGTGCCCCGGAGCAGGATAAATTCTATATTCTTTGTTTTTAGTTCAATTTGAATCAGTTCCAAATTGACTCTGAACTAGTTCTCACTATTCTAAGGTTTAGGACTGTTGTTCGAAACTTGGAAAAATCCCGAAATAGTTCACTCTAGGACTGGTACAATCCACGAGAATTCTGAATTAGTGCCCCGAAGCATGATAAAATTTCTATTCTGTGTTCCTCATCCATTTTGCACCAGTTCCAAATCAACTCTGATCTAGTTCTAAGCTTTGGGATTGTTGTTCTGAACTTGAAAAAATCTTGAATTGGTTCACTCTAGTAGTCGTACACTCTATGAAAATTATGACTTAGTGCCCCGGAGCAGGATAAATTCTATATTCTTTGTTCTTAGTTCAATTTGAATCAGTTCCAAATTGACTCTGAACTAGTTCTCACTATTCTAAGGTTTAGGACTGTTGTTCCAAACTTGGAAAAATCCCGAAACAGTTCACTCTAGGACTGGTACAATCCACGAGAATTCTAAATTAGTGCCCCAAAGCATGATAAAATTTCTATTCTGTGTTCCTCATCCATTTTGCACCAGTTCCAAATCAACTCTGATCTAGTTCTAAGCTTTAGGATTGTTGTTCTGAACTTGAAAAAATCCTGAATTGGTTCACTCTAGTACCCGTACACTCTATGAAAATTATGAAATAATGCCCCGGAGCAGGATTAATTCTATATTCTTTGTTCTTAATTCAATTTGAATCAGTTCCAAATTGACTCTGAACTGGTTCTCACTATTCTAAGGTTTAGGACTGTTGTTCCAAACTTGGAAAAATCCCGAAATAGTCCACTTTAGGACTGGTACAATCCACGAGAATTCTAAATTAGTGCCCCAAAGCATGATAAAATTTCTATTTTGTGTTCCTCATCCATTTTGCACCAGTTCCAAATCAACTCTGATTTAGTTCTAAGCTTTGGGATTGTTGTTCTGAACTTGAAAAAAATCCTGAATTGGTTCACTCTAGTACTCATACACTCTACGAAAATTATAAATTAATGCCCCGGAGCAGGATAAATTCTATATTCTTTGTTCTTAGGTCAATTTGAATCAGTTCCAAATTGACTCTGAACTGGTTCTCACTATTCTAAGGTTTAGGACTGTTGTTCCAAACTTGGAAAAATCCCGAAACAGTTCACTCTAGGACTGGTACAATCCACGAGAATTCTGAATTAGTGCCCCAAAGCATGATAAAATTTCTATTTTGTGTTCCTCATCCATTTTGCACCAGTTCCAAATCAACTCTGATTTAGTTCTAAGCTTTGGGATTGTTGTTCTGAACTTGAAAAAAATCCTGAATTGGTTCACTCTAGTACTCATACACTCTATGAAAATTATAAATTAATGCCCCGGAGCAGGATAAATTCTATATTCTTTGTTCTTAGTTCAATTTAATTCAGTTCCAAATTAACTCTGAACTAGTTCTCACTATTCTAAGGTTTAGGACTGTTGTTCCAAACTTGGAAAAATCCCGAAACAGTTCACTCTAGGACTGGTACAATCCACGAGAATTCTAAATTAGTGCCCCAAAGCATGATAAAATTTCTATTTTGTGTTCCTCATCCATTTTGCACCAGTTCCAAATCAACTCTGATCTAGTTCTAAGCTTTAGGATTGTTGTTCTGAACTTGAAAAAAATCCTGAATTGGTTCACTCTAGTACTCATACACTCTATGAAAATTATGAATTAGTGCCCCGGAGCAGGATAAATTCTATATTCTTTGTTCTTAGTTCAATTTAATTCAGTTCCAAATTAACTCTGAACTAGTTCTCACTATTCTAAGGTTTAGGACTGTTGTTCCAAACTTGGAAAAATCCCGAAACAGTTCACTCTAGGACTGGTACAATCCACGAGAATTCTGAATTAGTGCCCCGAAGCATGATAAAATTTCTATTCTGTGTTCCTCATCCATTTTGCACCAGTTCCAAATCAACTCTGATCTAGTTCTAAGCTTTGGGATTGTTGTTCTGAACTTGGAAAAATCCTGAATTGGTTCACTCTAGTAGTCGTACACTCTATGAAAATTATGAATTAGTGCCCCGGAGCAGGATAAATTCTATATTCTTTGTTCTTAGTTCAATTTAATTCAGTTCCAAATTAACTCTGAACTAGTTCTCACTATTCTAAGGTTTAGGACTGTTGTTCGAAACGTGGAAAAATCCCGAAATAGTTCACTCTAGGACTGGTACAATCCACGAGAATTCTAAATTAGTGCCCCCAAAGCATGATAAAATTTCTATTTTGTGTTCCTCATCCATTTTGCACCAGTTCCAAATCAACTCTGATCTAGTTCTAAGCTTTGGGATTGTTGTTCTGAACTTGAAAAAAATCTTGAATTGGTTCACTCTAGTAGTCGTACACTCTATGAAAATTATGACTTAGTGCCCCGGAGCAGGATAAATTCTATATTCTTTGTTTTTAGTTCAATTTGAATCAGTTCCAAATTGACTCTGAACTAGTTCTCACTATTCTAAGGTTTAGGACTGTTGTTCGAAACTTGGAAAAATCCCGAAACAGTTCACTCTAGGACTGGTACAATCCACGAGAATTCTGAATTAGTGCCCCGAAGCATGATAAAATTTCTATTCTGTGTTCCTCATCCATTTTGCACCAGTTCCAAATCAATTCTGATCTTGTTCTAAGCTTTAGGATTGTTGTTCCGAACTTGAAAAAGTTCTGAACTGGCTCACTCTAGTAGTCGTACATTCTACGAAAATTCTGAATCAGTGCTCCGGAGCACGATAATCTTTCTATTCTTTGTTCCTAGTTCATTTTGCACCAATTCCAAATCAACTCTGAACTGGTTCTTACTGCTCTAACATTTAGGATTGTTGTTTCGAACTCGAAAAAATCCTTTCCTGAGATAAAATCCCGTTAAGCAATTTGGGGTGATTTATCAATTTTTCAATTTTTCTGAGTGCCTTTTTTCATAGATTTCGGCTTCAAATCTGGGAATAACTTAGTGTATGGAGATCGAGGGATCACAAGTGACCATTAGGACACAAAATCTCAACAACAAAAAAATTGAAATTTCATCGTTTTAGTGAGAACCTTATGGTCCAAGTCTGACATAATTTCCAAATGATAATTTCAAATATTCAATTCTAATCCATAGTTGAAAAATCCTCTAATTTCAACATTTTTGAACAACAAACAAGAATTCTCTTACATTTTATTGTATTTCTGAAAAACCATCCAAGGGAAAATCATGAAATTTTCAAGAGAAAAAGAGGAGCTCATCATACCTAAATATTCTGATTCATAGATTACTGAAACCATATTCATTTCACTAACAATATTCACCCTCTCTCTTTTACTACCCAATCTAAATCTTCAATTAGGAATTACAATAAAGATAAACATAATCGACTTCTGCACGAAATGACACGCTGACGTCTAAATCGTTCTACACGACATGACATGACAAAAGCATACGTTTCGAGCCATTAAACGAATTAGGGCATGATCCCTCGAACACCATTAAGTGGTCCGTTCCCTTTAGATTTTTATTTATTTTTTTTGTAAATAAAATCTTTAGTTTCCATGAGAGAAAAATCGCGTTTTCCCAATTAAACTTAATTGAAAAAAGGGGTGTTTTACGCACAATAATTCGTTACTGTTATCACGCAAAATATATCTCTATAGCGGGGGAGTGTATTACAACCCGTAACTTCTTGATTAATAGACTCCGATCCCAGGCATTTAGTAGTTCGCAACTATATAGGGTCGTAACATAATCAGATAACAAACGGAGCCTCTATATTGAGAGGGGGTGCGCTAACGACCCGTTTTGACACTGATTTAATACACACACAGAGAAAATGTGTATCAAACTTCATTAGATTATGAACAAAAAAAAAAAACTTTGTTTCTTGTAACAAAATCCTATATGCAAAATTATTATTAAATTCCCCCTACTATAACATATCATCGCTGGGTCCTGACAGTTCGACATTCGATATCGGCGATAAATCACTCCTAGTAGCTGATTTATCCAATGGAAATCCATTTTCTCACCCAACAAAGAACTGAAACTGTCAGACACCCGTGGCCCTGCGGAACATCAATAATTACTCCCGAGCCCGAAAAACGACAGGGCGTAACGCTCTGCTATATCTGTATATATATGGAAAACAGTGCGGTAGAACTTTTTGATGTATAAAGAATCAAACCACTAGATACATTGAGGTTGGTTTAAAATTTTATTTCATTAATTGGATTGCGTTTATCTAAAATTACATTATCTGCCACTTTATTGTGGAAAGTAGAAGGTGCATTAATTGAACCTAAAGGTAATACTTAAATCCAGTTTTATTTATATGAATATCCTTATAAAGGTTGATTTTGTTGTTGAAATACCAGCAACAGTAAAACATATTTCACTTTAAATAAACTATAAAAGACTTGCCTTATATTAAGGTACTTTTGCTGCTCGATGTTATTTATTTTATAAAAGTTTTATAGTTGCTTGTAAGACTCATACATCAAATCTGCTAGATTTTTGAAACAAAGATTATATGAGGAAACCTATCATGAAACAATTTATCACAAGTTTCTTTTTAAATTAGAATTTGTTTTTCGAAAATTGGTTTCCGATAATTTAAATCTATCTCCTTTGATTATTTGGAATGGGGTGTATCCTGTGACACTGTGTATGCTATTATTATAATTTAAAATAGCAACAATCATGAGATCGTTTATGCTTTTGCGTGGATTTTGTAATCTCAGGCTGGTTATACTTTCTCGTAAAGTAGAGTGTTGTCTTTCAATTGGACTGTTAGAGTTCGGGTTTAGTGTGCGTCTTGCATAGGCAATAGAAAGGTCGGAACCTATTGGTCATAAGCGCAACTAGACTCCAAATTTAAGGGGTGCTGCAGCACCATTTTTTGTTTTTTTTTTTCATATTTTTTTTTTTTGAGTTTGATGGAAAGAAAATGAGATCTATAAATACGAGGTTATAATCGAGAAAAAATGAGGTTATGAATACGAAAAACAAAAGTAAAGATTTTGGAAAAATTAGGTTGAAATTGCGGAAATGTGAGGCGAAAATCCCGGAAAAGTGAGGTTATACTTATTGAAAAATCAGGCAAAAATAACAGAAAAGTGAGGCAAAATTCGTGGAAAAGTGAAGATAAAATCGCGGAAAGTAGGGAAACAATCGCGGGAAAATAAGGTAAGAATCGCGGAAAAATGAGGATGAAATAGCGGAAAAATAGGTTTGTAATCGCCGAGGAGTGAGGGTAAAATCGCAAAAAAAGTGAGGATGAAATCGCAAAAAAGTGAGGCTAAAATCGCAAAAGAAGTAAGGAAAAATTCGCAAAAAAGATAGTTAAAAATCGTAAAAAGAGCCAAAAATCGCAAAAAAGTGAAGACAAAATTACAAAAAAGTGGGTCAAAAATCGCAAAAAAAAAATGAGTAAAAAATTTCGAAAAAAGTGAGTGTGAATTTGTGAAAAAGTGAGATAAGAATCGCGGAAAAATTAGGTAATATTTGCGGAAAGTGATCTCTGATATCTATGATAGAAAAAAAGTTATGACCTGTCAAAGTTTTCCAAAATCTAAATAATAAGGGACTTGCTTTGTCCTTTTGGTGAAGTCAAGATTACGCATGTTTATGTGTAAAATTGAAATTACATTACACATTCGAATGTTGTTTCTATTCCCGACTCTTGAATTTTCTCCATTTGAAAAAATTTAGAAAATATTCAAGAGCCGAGAATAGACAAAAATTGATACAAAAAAAAACTAAAAACAGGAAGACAAAGCTTAAAGAAAATTAGTAAACGAATAGACAAAAATTGATATTAAACTTTTAAAATAATACTATAAAAAATTAAAATACATAGACGTATAAATACAAATAAAACCAAAAAAAAAATACAAATATCTCGAGAAAAACAATTACAAACCTTATCGCAAAATAAATACAGTGTGACACAAAAACAAATTAAATTTCTGAATCTGGTTTTTAACAAATGCTTTGATATTGTGACCCAATCTCAATAATATATATTTTTTTGAAGACTTTTAGATTCGTTAATAAAACAACAACTAAAAATTGTTAAAAGTCTGTCCTTGTTTTTCTATTATAATATTCAGCAAAGTCATCATTTTGTAAAGGGTCTATATGAAGAAGAAAGATGAAAATATCCCCATAGGTGGTAAAACGATAAGCGTCAAGCCGGGTGTTGATAAAAGGCCCTTTAAAAGGCCGCCTGGGAGTTATAAGTGACGATACGGACGCCAAAGGGCGGTTAAGGGATTATTTATTATCATCCTGCCTGCCCTTCCCCCCAATATAGTCCGGCGAAAAACCTTATGCTTTTTATTATTTCGGGTGAATCAGCTTGTTTTTTTTATTTTACGTTTCAGAGCCCCTCTTTTTGCCTCGGACAATTTAACTTGTGACCCACACCAAGGGGTAAGTGATTTTTTAATTTATTAATTGGTGAAGTTTTTAATTAGGGTACTCATTTTGGCACGCGCATAATTAAGAACAAAAAAAAAATCCACCCTCAATTAACCAATTTTTAACAGGCACAAAGGCCCATTAAAAGCTACCCCTTACATTTTTTTGTAAAGAAACCGTGCACAATAAGACGTAAAACGAACAAAGCTTTATATACATTTCGTGAGATGATGCGAAAGACACTGTAGTAAGGGGGCGCGCATCAATTAATCCAAAATGGCTCCCGGAAATTCCGGGCCCGGCATCAATCAATCCGGGAGGCACGTCAATTAGACACCCGGAAACGCGTCGCTATCAATTTTGAAGCTGCGCCCTTTAACCGTTATTGATTCGACCTCAAGATTTTTATTATTTTTCCATCATATATATAAAGGTGGCGGTGGAGTTTGCCGGATTGTTTTGGCCCGCGCTTTCTCGGTTTACCGCCCTCAGTATAAATCATCCCTTGAGGTTTGTTTTTTGGTTAACGACGTCGTATTTTAGCTTTCGGATTTCGTCCGTTTTCCTACAAAAAACTATTAAAGTTGAGCACGGAGTTTTTGGGTTTTTGGTTCTAAAAGTTTGGTTTTTGGTGGTCTGCTGAATACCAATTGGGTTGGTGAATGCACCAGCGATATACAGTTTTTTATTACTGTCCACAATAATCCAAAATATAGTTAAAAGTTGAATTTATATACATTTTGACTATGAAGCTCAATAAATTAGAGATTGTATGCGCTAGCAATATTGTTTTAATATAATTCAAAATATGGACATTTTCCAGTATTGATGATGATACATTTTCACTCACATACAGTTTGTTAATAACGCAGTTTTCTGTTTTAAATACACAAGCTTCCAAAAAATTCATTGATTATAATGTAGATTTTGAAAAACTTTCAAAGGTCATAACTTTTTTTTTATTAAAGATATAAAGCTGAAATTTTCACTGAATTTTATCCCTTTCAAAGGACTACAATCCCTGAAAATTTCAGCTCATTTGCACTTATAGTTCCTGAGATAAAATCGTGTTAAGCAATTTGGGGTGATTTATCAATTTTTCTATTTTTTTGAGTGCCTTTTTTCATAGATTCCGGCTTCAAATCTGAGAATAATTTTGTGTATGGAGTTTGGGGTATGCTGATTGACCATTAGGATACAAAATCTCGACAAAAAAAATTTTGAAATTTCATCGTTTTAGTAAGAAGGTACCTACCTTATGATATAGATTTTGGAAAACTTTGAGAGGTCATAACTTTTTTTCTATTATAGGTAGAAAGCTGAAATTTTCCATGATTCCTATTCGTCTAGAGGACTACAATCCCTGGAAATTTCAGCTCATTTGCTCTTATAGTTTCTGAGATAAAATCGTGTTAAGCAATTTGGGGTGATTTATCAATTTTTCTATTTTTCTGAGTGCCTTTTTTCATAGATTCCGGCTTCAAATCTGGGAATAACGTAGTGTATGCAGATTGAGGGATCACAAGTGACCATTAGGACACAAAATCTCAACAAAAAAAAATTTGAAATTTCATCGTTTTAGTAGGAAGGTACCTACCTTATGATTTAGATTTTGGGAAACTTTGACAGGTCATAACTTTTTTTCTATTATAGATAGAAAGCTGAAACTTTCACTGAAATTTATCGCAGTGAAGGGACTACAATTCCTAAAAATTTCAGCTCATTTGCACTTATAGTTTCTGAGATAAAATCGTGTTAAGCAATTTGGGGTGATTTATCAATTTTTCTATTTTTCTGAGTGCCTTTTTTCATAGATTCCGGCTTCAAATCTGGGAATAACGTAGTGTATGCAGATTGAGGGATCACAAGTGACCATTAGGACACAAAATCTCAACAAAAAAAAATTTGAAATTTCATCGTTTTAGTAGGAAGGTACCTACCTTATGATTTAGATTTTGGGAAACTTTGACAAGTCATAACTTTTTTTCTATTATAGATAGAAAGCTGAAACTTTCACTGAAATTTATCGCAGTGAAGGGACTACAATTCCTAAAAATTTCAGCTCATTTGCACTTATAGTTTCTGAGATAAAATCGTGTTAAGCAATTTGGGGTGATTTATCAATTTTTCTATTTTTCTGAGTGCCTTTTTTCATAGATTCCGGCTTCAAATCTGGGAATAACGTAGTGTATGCAGATTGAGGGATCACAAGTGACCATTAGGACACAAAATCTCAACAAAAAAAAATTTGAAATTTCATCGTTTTAGTAGGAAGGTACCTACCTTATGATTTAGATTTTGGGAAACTTTGACAAGTCATAACTTTTTTTCTATTATAGATAGAAAGCTGAAACTTTCACTGAAATTTATCCCAGTGAAGGGACTACAATTCCTGAAAATTTCAGCTCATTTGCACTTATAGTTTTTGAGATAAAATCGTATTAAGCAATTTGGGGTGATTTATCAATTTTTCTATTTTTCTGAGTGCCTTTTTTCATAGATTCCGGCTTCAAATCTGGGAATAACGTAGTGTATGCAGATTGAGGGATCACAAGTGACCATTAGGACACAAAATCTCAACAAAAAAAAATTTGAAATTTCATCGTTTTAGTAGGAAGGTACCTACCTTATGATTTAGATTTTGGGAAACTTTGACAAGTCATAACTTTTTTTCTATTATAGATAGAAAGCTGAAACTTTCACTGAAATTTATCGCAGTGAAGGGACTACAATTCCTAAAAATTTCAGCTCATTTGCACTTATAGTTTCTGAGATAAAATCGTGTTAAGCAATTTGGGGTGATTTATCAATTTTTCTATTTTTCTGAGTGCCTTTTTTCATAGATTCCGGCTTCAAATCTGGGAATAACGTAGTGTATGCAGATTGAGGGATCACAAGTGACCATTAGGACACAAAATCTCAACAAAAAAAAATTTGAAATTTCATCGTTTTAGTAGGAAGGTACCTACCTTATGATTTAGATTTTGGGAAACTTTGACAAGTCATAACTTTTTTTCTATTATAGATAGAAAGCTGAAACTTTCACTGAAATTTATCCCAGTGAAGGGACTACAATTCCTGAAAATTTCAGCTCATTTGCACTTATAGTTTTTGAGATAAAATCGTATTAAGCAATTTGGGGTGATTTATCAATTTTTCTATTTTTCTGAGTGCCTTTTTTCATAGATTCCGGCTTCAAATCTGGGAATAACGTAGTGTATGCAGATTGAGGGATCACAAGTGACCATTAGGACACAAAATCTCAACAAAAAAAAATTTGAAATTTCATCGTTTTAGTAGGAAGGTACCTACCTTATGATTTAGATTTTGGGAAACTTTGACAAGTCATAACTTTTTTTCTATTATAGATAGAAAGCTGAAACTTTCACTGAAATTTATCCCAGTGAAGGGACTACAATTCCTGAAAATTTCAGCTCATTTGCACTTATAGTTTCTGAGATAAAATCGTATTAAGCAATTTGGGGTGATTTATCAATTTTTCTATTTTTCTGAGTGCCTTTTTTCATAGATTCCGGCTTCAAATCTGGGAATAACGTAGTGTATGCAGATTGAGGGATCACAAGTGACCATTAGGACACAAAATCTCAACAAAAAAAAATTTGAAATTTCATCGTTTTAGTAGGAAGGTACCTACCTTATGATTTAGATTTTGGGAAACTTTGACAAGTCATAACTTTTTTTCTATTATAGATAGAAAGCTGAAACTTTCACTGAAATTTATCGCAGTGAAGGGACTACAATTCCTAAAAATTTCAGCTCATTTGCACTTATAGTTTCTGAGATAAAATCGTGTTAAGCAATTTGGGGTGATTTATCAATTTTTCTATTTTTCTGAGTGCCTTTTTTCATAGATTCCGGCTTCAAATCTGGGAATAACGTAGTGTATGCAGATTGAGGGATCACAAGTGACCATTAGGACACAAAATCTCAACAAAAAAAAATTTGAAATTTCATCGTTTTAGTAGGAAGGTACCTACCTTATGATTTAGATTTTGGGAAACTTTGACAAGTCATAACTTTTTTTCTATTATAGATAGAAAGCTGAAACTTTCACTGAAATTTATCCCAGTGAAGGGACTACAATTCCTGAAAATTTCAGCTCATTTGCACTTATAGTTTCTGAGATAAAATCGTATTAAGCAATTTGGGGTGATTTATCAATTTTTCTATTTTTCTGAGTGCCTTTTTTCATAGATTCCGGCTTCAAATCTGGGAATAACGTAGTGTATGCAGATTGAGGGATCACAAGTGACCATTAGGACACAAAATCTCAACAAAAAAAAATTTGAAATTTCATCGTTTTAGTAGGAAGGTACCTACCTTATGATTTAGATTTTGGGAAACTTTGACAAGTCATAACTTTTTTTCTATTATAGATAGAAAGCTGAAACTTTCACTGAAATTTATCGCAGTGAAGGGACTACAATTCCTAAAAATTTCAGCTCATTTGCACTTATAGTTTCTGAGATAAAATCGTGTTAAGCAATTTGGGGTGATTTATCAATTTTTCTATTTTTCTGAGTGCCTTTTTTCATAGATTCCGGCTTCAAATCTGGGAATAACGTAGTGTATGCAGATTGAGGGATCACAAGTGACCATTAGGACACAAAATCTCAACAAAAAAAAATTTGAAATTTCATCGTTTTAGTAGGAAGGTACCTACCTTATGATTTAGATTTTGGGAAACTTTGACAAGTCATAACTTTTTTTCTATTATAGATAGAAAGCTGAAACTTTCACTGAAATTTATCCCAGTGAAGGGACTACAATTCCTGAAAATTTCAGCTCATTTGCACTTATAGTTTTTGAGATAAAATCGTGTTAAGCAATTTGGGGTGATTTATCAATTTTTCTATTTTTCTGAGTGCCTTTTTTCATAGATTCCGGCTTCAAATCTGGGAATAACGTAGTGTATGCAGATTGAGGGATCACAAGTGACCATTAGGACACAAAATCTCAACAAAAAAAAATTTGAAATTTCATCGTTTTAGTAGGAAGGTACCTACCTTATGATTTAGATTTTGGGAAACTTTGACAAGTCATAACTTTTTTTCTATTATAGATAGAAAGCTGAAACTTTCACTGAAATTTATCCCAGTGAAGGGACTACAATTCCTGAAAATTTCAGCTCATTTGCACTTATAGTTTCTGAGATAAAATCGTATTAAGCAATTTGGGGTGATTTATCAATTTTTCTATTTTTCTGAGTGCCTTTTTTCATAGATTCCGGCTTCAAATCTGGGAATAACGTAGTGTATGCAGATTGAGGGATCACAAGTGACCATTAGGACACAAAATCTCAACAAAAAAAAATTTGAAATTTCATCGTTTTAGTAGGAAGGTACCTACCTTATGATTTAGATTTTGGGAAACTTTGACAAGTCATAACTTTTTTTCTATTATAGATAGAAAGCTGAAACTTTCACTGAAATTTATCGCAGTGAAGGGACTACAATTCCTAAAAATTTCAGCTCATTTGCACTTATAGTTTCTGAGATAAAATCGTGTTAAGCAATTTGGGGTGATTTATCAATTTTTCTATTTTTCTGAGTGCCTTTTTTCATAGATTCCGGCTTCAAATCTGGGAATAACGTAGTGTATGCAGATTGAGGGATCACAAGTGACCATTAGGACACAAAATCTCAACAAAAAAAAATTTGAAATTTCATCGTTTTAGTAGGAAGGTACCTACCTTATGATTTAGATTTTGGGAAACTTTGACAAGTCATAACTTTTTTTCTATTATAGATAGAAAGCTAAAACTTTCACTGAAATTTATCGCAGTGAAGGGACTACAATTCCTAAAAATTTCAGCTCATTTGCACTTATAGTTTCTGAGATAAAATCGTGTTAAGCAATTTGGGGTGATTTATCAATTTTTCTATTTTTCTGAGTGCCTTTTTTCATAGATTCCGGCTTCAAATCTGGGAATAACGTAGTGTATGCAGATTGAGGGATCACAAGTGACCATTAGGACACAAAATCTCAACAAAAAAAAATTTGAAATTTCATCGTTTTAGTAGGAAGGTACCTACCTTATGATTTAGATTTTGGGAAACTTTGACAGGTCATAACTTTTTTTCTATTATAGATAGAAAGCTGAAACTTTCACTGAAATTTATCGCAGTGAAGGGACTACAATTCCTAAAAATTTCAGCTCATTTGCACTTATAGTTTCTGAGATAAAATCGTGTTAAGCAATTTGGGGTGATTTATCAATTTTTCTATTTTTCTGAGTGCCTTTTTTCATAGATTCCGGCTTCAAATCTGGGAATAACGTAGTGTATGCAGATTGAGGGATCACAAGTGACCATTAGGACACAAAATCTCAACAAAAAAAAATTTGAAATTTCATCGTTTTAGTAGGAAGGTACCTACCTTATGATTTAGATTTTGGGAAACTTTGACAAGTCATAACTTTTTTTCTATTATAGATAGAAAGCTGAAACTTTCACTGAAATTTATCCCAGTGAAGGGACTACAATTCCTGAAAATTTCAGCTCATTTGCACTTATAGTTTCTGAGATAAAATCGTATTAAGCAATTTGGGGTGATTTATCAATTTTTCTATTTTTCTGAGTGCCTTTTTTCATAGATTCCGGCTTCAAATCTGGGAATAACGTAGTGTATGCAGATTGAGGGATCACAAGTGACCATTAGGACACAAAATCTCAACAAAAAAAAATTTGAAATTTCATCGTTTTAGTAGGAAGGTACCTACCTTATGATTTAGATTTTGGGAAACTTTGACAAGTCATAACTTTTTTTCTATTATAGATAGAAAGCTGAAACTTTCACTGAAATTTATCCCAGTGAAGGGACTACAATTCCTGAAAATTTCAGCTCATTTGCACTTATAGTTTTTGAGATAAAATCGTGTTAAGCAATTTGGGGTGATTTATCAATTTTTCTATTTTTCTGAGTGCCTTTTTTCATAGATTCCGGCTTCAAATCTGGGAATAACGTAGTGTATGCAGATTGAGGGATCACAAGTGACCATTAGGACACAAAATCTCAACAAAAAAAAATTTGAAATTTCATCGTTTTAGTAGGAAGGTACCTACCTTATGATTTAGATTTTGGGAAACTTTGACAAGTCATAACTTTTTTTCTATTATAGATAGAAAGCTGAAACTTTCACTGAAATTTATCGCAGTGAAGGGACTACAATTCCTAAAAATTTCAGCTCATTTGCACTTATAGTTTCTGAGATAAAATCGTGTTAAGCAATTTGGGGTGATTTATCAATTTTTCTATTTTTCTGAGTGCCTTTTTTCATAGATTCCGGCTTCAAATCTGGGAATAACGTAGTGTATGCAGATTGAGGGATCACAAGTGACCATTAGGACACAAAATCTCAACAAAAAAAAATTTGAAATTTCATCGTTTTAGTAGGAAGGTACCTACCTTATGATTTAGATTTTGGGAAACTTTGACAAGTCATAACTTTTTTTCTATTATAGATAGAAAGCTGAAACTTTCACTGAAATTTATCCCAGTGAAGGGACTACAATTCCTGAAAATTTCAGCTCATTTGCACTTATAGTTTCTGAGATAAAATCGTATTAAGCAATTTGGGGTGATTTATCAATTTTTCTATTTTTCTGAGTGCCTTTTTTCATAGATTCCGGCTTCAAATCTGGGAATAACGTAGTGTATGCAGATTGAGGGATCACAAGTGACCATTAGGACACAAAATCTCAACAAAAAAAAATTTGAAATTTCATCGTTTTAGTAGGAAGGTACCTACCTTATGATTTAGATTTTGGGAAACTTTGACAAGTCATAACTTTTTTTCTATTATAGATAGAAAGCTGAAACTTTCACTGAAATTTATCCCAGTGAAGGGACTACAATTCCTGAAAATTTCAGCTCATTTGCACTTATAGTTTCTGAGATAAAATCGTATTAAGCAATTTGGGGTGATTTATCAATTTTTCTATTTTTCTGAGTGCCTTTTTTCATAGATTCCGGCTTCAAATCTGGGAATAACGTAGTGTATGCAGATTGAGGGATCACAAGTGACCATTAGGACACAAAATCTCAACAAAAAAAAATTTGAAATTTCATCGTTTTAGTAGGAAGGTACCTACCTTATGATTTAGATTTTGGGAAACTTTGACAAGTCATAACTTTTTTTCTATTATAGATAGAAAGCTGAAACTTTCACTGAAATTTATCCCAGTGAAGGGACTACAATTCCTGAAAATTTCAGCTCATTTGCACTTATAGTTTTTGAGATAAAATCGTGTTAAGCAATTTGGGGTGATTTATCAATTTTTCTATTTTTCTGAGTGCCTTTTTTCATAGATTCCGGCTTCAAATCTGGGAATAACGTAGTGTATGCAGATTGAGGGATCACAAGTGACCATTAGGACACAAAATCTCAACAAAAAAAAATTTGAAATTTCATCGTTTTAGTAGGAAGGTACCTACCTTATGATTTAGATTTTGGGAAACTTTGACAAGTCATAACTTTTTTTCTATTATAGATAGAAAGCTGAAACTTTCACTGAAATTTATCCCAGTGAAGGGACTACAATTCCTGAAAATTTCAGCTCATTTGCACTTATAGTTTTTGAGATAAAATCGTGTTAAGCAATTTGGGGTGATTTATCAATTTTTCTATTTTTCTGAGTGCCTTTTTTCATAGATTCCGGCTTCAAATCTGGGAATAACGTAGTGTATGCAGATTGAGGGATCACAAGTGACCATTAGGACACAAAATCTCAACAAAAAAAAATTTGAAATTTCATCGTTTTAGTAGGAAGGTACCTACCTTATGATTTAGATTTTGGGAAACTTTGACAAGTCATAACTTTTTTTCTATTATAGATAGAAAGCTGAAACTTTCACTGAAATTTATCCCAGTGAAGGGACTACAATTCCTGAAAATTTCAGCTCATTTGCACTTATAGTTTCTGAGATAAAATCGTATTAAGCAATTTGGGGTGATTTATCAATTTTTCTATTTTTCTGAGTGCCTTTTTTCATAGATTCCGGCTTCAAATCTGGGAATAACGTAGTGTATGCAGATTGAGGGATCACAAGTGACCATTAGGACACAAAATCTCAACAAAAAAAAATTTGAAATTTCATCGTTTTAGTAGGAAGGTACCTACCTTATGATTTAGATTTTGGGAAACTTTGACAAGTCATAACTTTTTTTCTATTATAGATAGAAAGCTGAAACTTTCACTGAAATTTATCGCAGTGAAGGGACTACAATTCCTAAAAATTTCAGCTCATTTGCACTTATAGTTTCTGAGATAAAATCGTGTTAAGCAATTTGGGGTGATTTATCAATTTTTCTATTTTTCTGAGTGCCTTTTTTCATAGATTCCGGCTTCAAATCTGGGAATAACGTAGTGTATGCAGATTGAGGGATCACAAGTGACCATTAGGACACAAAATCTCAACAAAAAAAAATTTGAAATTTCATCGTTTTAGTAGGAAGGTACCTACCTTATGATTTAGATTTTGGGAAACTTTGACAAGTCATAACTTTTTTTCTATTATAGATAGAAAGCTGAAACTTTCACTGAAATTTATCCCAGTGAAGGGACTACAATTCCTGAAAATTTCAGCTCATTTGCACTTATAGTTTTTGAGATAAAATCGTATTAAGCAATTTGGGGTGATTTATCAATTTTTCTATTTTTCTGAGTGCCTTTTTTCATAGATTCCGGCTTCAAATCTGGGAATAACGTAGTGTATGCAGATTGAGGGATCACAAGTGACCATTAGGACACAAAATCTCAACAAAAAAAAATTTGAAATTTCATCGTTTTAGTAGGAAGGTACCTACCTTATGATTTAGATTTTGGGAAACTTTGACAAGTCATAACTTTTTTTCTATTATAGATAGAAAGCTGAAACTTTCACTGAAATTTATCGCAGTGAAGGGACTACAATTCCTAAAAATTTCAGCTCATTTGCACTTATAGTTTCTGAGATAAAATCGTATTAAGCAATTTGGGGTGATTTATCAATTTTTCTATTTTTCTGAGTGCCTTTTTTCATAGATTCCGGCTTCAAATCTGGGAATAACGTAGTGTATGCAGATTGAGGGATCACAAGTGACCATTAGGACACAAAATCTCAACAAAAAAAAATTTGAAATTTCATCGTTTTAGTAGGAAGGTACCTACCTTATGATTTAGATTTTGGGAAACTTTGACAAGTCATAACTTTTTTTCTATTATAGATAGAAAGCTGAAACTTTCACTGAAATTTATCCCAGTGAAGGGACTACAATTCCTGAAAATTTCAGCTCATTTGCACTTATAGTTTCTGAGATAAAATCGTATTAAGCAATTTGGGGTGATTTATCAATTTTTCTATTTTTCTGAGTGCCTTTTTTCATAGATTCCGGCTTCAAATCTGGGAATAACGTAGTGTATGCAGATTGAGGGATCACAAGTGACCATTAGGACACAAAATCTCAACAAAAAAAAATTTGAAATTTCATCGTTTTAGTAGGAAGGTACCTACCTTATGATTTAGATTTTGGGAAACTTTGACAAGTCATAACTTTTTTTCTATTATAGATAGAAAGCTGAAACTTTCACTGAAATTTATCGCAGTGAAGGGACTACAATTCCTAAAAATTTCAGCTCATTTGCACTTATAGTTTCTGAGATAAAATCGTGTTAAGCAATTTGGGGTGATTTATCAATTTTTCTATTTTTCTGAGTGCCTTTTTTCATAGATTCCGGCTTCAAATCTGGGAATAACGTAGTGTATGCAGATTGAGGGATCACAAGTGACCATTAGGACACAAAATCTCAACAAAAAAAAATTTGAAATTTCATCGTTTTAGTAGGAAGGTACCTACCTTATGATTTAGATTTTGGGAAACTTTGACAAGTCATAACTTTTTTTCTATTATAGATAGAAAGCTGAAACTTTCACTGAAATTTATCGCAGTGAAGGGACTACAATTCCTAAAAATTTCAGCTCATTTGCACTTATAGTTTCTGAGATAAAATCGTGTTAAGCAATTTGGGGTGATTTATCAATTTTTCTATTTTTCTGAGTGCCTTTTTTCATAGATTCCGGCTTCAAATCTGGGAATAACGTAGTGTATGCAGATTGAGGGATCACAAGTGACCATTAGGACACAAAATCTCAACAAAAAAAAATTTGAAATTTCATCGTTTTAGTAGGAAGGTACCTACCTTATGATTTAGATTTTGGGAAACTTTGACAGGTCATAACTTTTTTTCTATTATAGATAGAAAGCTGAAACTTTCACTGAAATTTATCGCAGTGAAGGGACTACAATTCCTAAAAATTTCAGCTCATTTGCACTTATAGTTTCTGAGATAAAATCGTGTTAAGCAATTTGGGGTGATTTATCAATTTTTCTATTTTTCTGAGTGCCTTTTTTCATAGATTCCGGCTTCAAATCTGGGAATAACGTAGTGTATGCAGATTGAGGGATCACAAGTGACCATTAGGACACAAAATCTCAACAAAAAAAAATTTGAAATTTCATCGTTTTAGTAGGAAGGTACCTACCTTATGATTTAGATTTTGGGAAACTTTGACAGGTCATAACTTTTTTTCTATTATAGATAGAAAGCTGAAACTTTCACTGAAATTTATCGCAGTGAAGGGACTACAATTCCTAAAAATTTCAGCTCATTTGCACTTATAGTTTCTGAGATAAAATCGTGTTAAGCAATTTGGGGTGATTTATCAATTTTTCTATTTTTCTGAGTGCCTTTTTTCATAGATTCCGGCTTCAAATCTGGGAATAACGTAGTGTATGCAGATTGAGGGATCACAAGTGACCATTAGGACACAAAATCTCAACAAAAAAAAATTTGAAATTTCATCGTTTTAGTAGGAAGGTACCTACCTTATGATTTAGATTTTGGGAAACTTTGACAAGTCATAACTTTTTTTCTATTATAGATAGAAAGCTGAAACTTTCACTGAAATTTATCCCAGTGAAGGGACTACAATTCCTGAAAATTTCAGCTCATTTGCACTTATAGTTTCTGAGATAAAATCGTATTAAGCAATTTGGGGTGATTTATCAATTTTTCTATTTTTCTGAGTGCCTTTTTTCATAGATTCCGGCTTCAAATCTGGGAATAACGTAGTGTATGCAGATTGAGGGATCACAAGTGACCATTAGGACACAAAATCTCAACAAAAAAAAATTTGAAATTTCATCGTTTTAGTAGGAAGGTACCTACCTTATGATTTAGATTTTGGGAAACTTTGACAAGTCATAACTTTTTTTCTATTATAGATAGAAAGCTGAAACTTTCACTGAAATTTATCCCAGTGAAGGGACTACAATTCCTGAAAATTTCAGCTCATTTGCACTTATAGTTTCTGAGATAAAATCGTATTAAGCAATTTGGGGTGATTTATCAATTTTTCTATTTTTCTGAGTGCCTTTTTTCATAGATTCCGGCTTCAAATCTGGGAATAACGTAGTGTATGCAGATTGAGGGATCACAAGTGACCATTAGGACACAAAATCTCAACAAAAAAAAATTTGAAATTTCATCGTTTTAGTAGGAAGGTACCTACCTTATGATTTAGATTTTGGGAAACTTTGACAAGTCATAACTTTTTTTCTATTATAGATAGAAAGCTGAAACTTTCACTGAAATTTATCCCAGTGAAGGGACTACAATTCCTGAAAATTTCAGCTCATTTGCACTTATAGTTTTTGAGATAAAATCGTGTTAAGCAATTTGGGGTGATTTATCAATTTTTCTATTTTTCTGAGTGCCTTTTTTCATAGATTCCGGCTTCAAATCTGGGAATAACGTAGTGTATGCAGATTGAGGGATCACAAGTGACCATTAGGACACAAAATCTCAACAAAAAAAAATTTGAAATTTCATCGTTTTAGTAGGAAGGTACCTACCTTATGATTTAGATTTTGGGAAACTTTGACAAGTCATAACTTTTTTTCTATTATAGATAGAAAGCTGAAACTTTCACTGAAATTTATCCCAGTGAAGGGACTACAATTCCTGAAAATTTCAGCTCATTTGCACTTATAGTTTTTGAGATAAAATCGTGTTAAGCAATTTGGGGTGATTTATCAATTTTTCTATTTTTCTGAGTGCCTTTTTTCATAGATTCCGGCTTCAAATCTGGGAATAACGTAGTGTATGCAGATTGAGGGATCACAAGTGACCATTAGGACACAAAATCTCAACAAAAAAAAATTTGAAATTTCATCGTTTTAGTAGGAAGGTACCTACCTTATGTTTTAGATTTTGGGAAACTTTGACAAGTCATAACTTTTTTTCTATTATAGATAGAAAGCTGAAACTTTCACTGAAATTTATCCCAGTGAAGGGACTACAATTCCTGAAAATTTCAGCTCATTTGCACTTATAGTTTTTGAGATAAAATCGTATTAAGCAATTTGGGGTGATTTATCAATTTTTCTATTTTTCTGAGTGCCTTTTTTCATAGATTCCGGCTTCAAATCTGGGAATAACGTAGTGTATGCAGATTGAGGGATCACAAGTGACCATTAGGACACAAAATCTCAACAAAAAAAAATTTGAAATTTCATCGTTTTAGTAGGAAGGTACCTACCTTATGATTTAGATTTTGGGAAACTTTGACAAGTCATAACTTTTTTTCTATTATAGATAGAAAGCTGAAACTTTCACTGAAATTTATCGCAGTGAAGGGACTACAATTCCTAAAAATTTCAGCTCATTTGCACTGATAGTTTCTGAGATAAAATCGTGTTAAGCAATTTGGGGTGATTTATCAATTTTTCAATTTTTCTGAGTGGCATTTTTCATAGATTTCGGATTCAAATCTGAGAATAACTTAGTGTATGGAGTTCAGAGGATGTCAAATGACCATTAGGACACAAAATCTCCACATAAAAAAATTTGAAATTTCATCGTTTTAGTAGGAAGGTACCTACCTTATGATTTAGATTTTGGGAAACTTTGACAAGTCATAACTTTTTTTCTATTATAGATAGAAAGCTGAAACTTTCACTGAAATTTATCCCAGTCAAGGGACTACAATTCCTAAAAATTTCAGCTCATTTGCATTTATAGTTTCTGAGATAAAATCGTGTTAAGCAATTTGGGGTGATTTATCAATTTTTCAATTTTTCTGAGTGGCATTTTTCATAGATTTCGGATTCAAATCTGAGAATAACTTAGTGTATGGAGTTCAGAGGATGTCAAATGACCATTAGGACACAAAATCTCAACAAAAAAAAATTTGAAATTTCATCGTTTTAGTAGGAAGGTACCTACCTTATGATTTAGATTTTGGGAAACTTTGACAGGTCATAACTTTTTTTCTATTATAGATAGAAAGCTGAAACTTTCACTGAAATTTATCGCAGTGAAGGGACTACAATTCCTAAAAATTTCAGCTCATTTGCACTTATAGTTTCTGAGATAAAATCGTGTTAAGCAATTTGGGGTGATTTATCAATTTTTCAATTTTTCTGAGTGGCATTTTTCATAGATTTCGGATTCAAATCTGAGAATAACTTAGTGTATGGAGTTCAGAGGATGTCAAATGACCATTAGGACACAAAATCTCCACATAAAAAAATTTGAAATTTCATCGTTTTAGTAGGAAGGTACCTACCTTATGATTTAGATTTTGGGAAACTTTGACAAGTCATAACTTTTTTTCTATTATAGATAGAAAGCTGAAACTTTCACTGAAATTTATCCCAGTGAAGGGACTACAATTCCTAAAAATTTCAGCTCATTTGCATTTATAGTTTCTGAGATAAAATCGTGTTAAGCAATTTGGGGTGATTTATCAATTTTTCAATTTTTCTGAGTGCCTTTTTTCATAGATTCCGGCTTCAAATCTGGGAATAACGTAGTGTATGCAGATTGAGGGATCACAAGTGACCATTAGGACACAAAATCTCAACAAAAAAAAATTTGAAATTTCATCGTTTTAGTAGGAAGGTACCTACCTTATGATTTAGATTTTGGGAAACTTTGACAGGTCATAACTTTTTTTCTATTATAGATAGAAAGCTGAAACTTTCACTGAAATTTATCGCAGTGAAGGGACTACAATTCCTAAAAATTTCAGCTCATTTGCACTGATAGTTTCTGAGATAAAATCGTGTTAAGCAATTTGGGGTGATTTATCAATTTTTCAATTTTTCTGAGTGGCATTTTTCATAGATTTCGGATTCAAATCTGAGAATAACTTAGTGTATGGAGTTCAGAGGATGTCAAATGACCATTAGGACACAAAATCTCAACAAAAAAAAATTTGAAATTTCATCGTTTTAGTAGGAAGGTACCTACCTTATGATTTAGATTTTGGGAAACTTTGACAAGTCATAACTTTTTTTCTATTATAGATAGAAAGCTGAAACTTTCACTGAAATTTATCCCAGTGAAGGGACTACAATTCCTAAAAATTTCAGCTCATTTGCATTTATAGTTTCTGAGATAAAATCGTGTTAAGCAATTTGGGGTGATTTATCAATTTTTCAATTTTTCTGAGTGCCTTTTTTCATAGATTCCGGCTTCAAATCTGGGAATAACGTAGTGTATGCAGATTGAGGGATCACAAGTGACCATTAGGACACAAAATCTCAACAAAAAAAAATTTGAAATTTCATCGTTTTAGTAGGAAGGTACCTACCTTATGATTTAGATTTTGGGAAACTTTGACAAGTCATAACTTTTTTTCTATTATAGATAGAAAGCTGAAAGTTTCACTGAAATTTATCCCAGTGAAGGGACTACAATTCCTGAAAATTTCAGCTCATTTGCACTTATAGTTTCTGAGTTAAAATCGTGTTAAGCAATTTGGGGTGATTTATCAATTTTTCTATTTTTCTGAGTGCCTTTTTTCATAGATTCCGGCTTCAAATCTGGGAATAACGTAGTGTATGCAGATTGAGGGATCACAAGTGACCATTAGGACACAAAATCTCAACAAAAAAAAAATTGAAATTTCATCGTTTTAGTAGGAAGGTACCTACCTTATGATTTAGATTATGGGAAACTTTGACAGGTCATAACTTTTTTTCTATTATAGATAGAATGCTGAAACTTTCACTGAAATTTATTCCAGTGAAGTGACTACAATTCCTAAAAATTTTAGCTCATTTGCACTTATAGTTCCTGAGATAAAATCCTGTTAAGCAATTTGTGGTGATTTATCAATTTTTCAATTTTTCTGAGTGCCTTTTCTAATAGATTTCGGCTTCAAATCTCAGAATAATTCGGTGAATGAAAAAAGCAAAAGCAAAGTGGTTCAATCTAAACACAGTGCAAATAGAACTCGATAATGATGACGTCACTGATTTTGGATTAGGGCTAAGAGGAAGTAGAAGTTTTGAAGACCTATAACAAAAAGCTAGAAGTGAAAGAAATCGAGCAAATAGAAAATTATGAGCATGCAGAAGAAAACGGTGAAATGCCAGGGTCCTTATTCTTGAAACAGGTGAGCAGCGTTCCCAGAAGAAAGACGGAATACTCGTTCTCCTGGGAACGCTGCTTCCCAGTTTCAAGAATAAGAACCCAGATCTTAGACCACAAAGAAATGTGCTAATGCCTATCAAATTTCATGATTTTCACTTGAATTTTGTAGAAATTAACATGAAGCACATGGATAATATGGTTCAAACTCCAGAAAATAAGAAACTCATAGAATCGAGGTGGGTATTTCGAGTTAAAAGAAATCAATACGGCACAATCTCAAGATATAAGTGTGTTAAAGGATATGCACAAAAGAAGGGCATACATTATAATGACATTTATGCTCCAACAACAAGATTTGGTTCAACCCAATACAAACTATCCTCTTATATGGCGAACTTGGAGGAAATATAGTACATGAAACCATCATTTGGATTTGACTGCAAAGAGAGAAGATTCTGTTTGTAAACTAGAAAAGTCATTGTATGGCTTGAGATAAGGCTCAAAATGCTGGAATAAGAAATTCAGCACTTTTTTGCTTGCAAAATATGCTAATTTATCTGAGAACACCCTGTGTTTACATTGTTACCAAAGGCTCAACATATTTTTTGTATTTATGATTAAAACCATTATTTTCACCTGCATTGTAGGTGTATAGGTATGACATTAGGTTTCCAAGTAATTTAATATTGTGATTGACAACTCATTTTGACGTTAGTAATATTTCAAAAATCAAACGAAATTCTCCCAAAAATGTTAGAAACAATCAAGTCCTACCTACCAGACCACACCAGTGCCTTCTTCTACTTGGTAATTGCCCTTTTTGTAATCGCAATCCTATATTTCAACGACATGTTCAGCAACATGAACACCTACAGAGGTTACGACGCCAAAAAGCAAATAGGCTACGGATATGAAGCCAGCAATGGACCAAACATGTGGAAGCACGCTTATGTAGACGCTGCAGGCCGCCAGCAATCCCCCATTAATCTTCTGACCCATTGCACCATCACTGTCCCATCGGAATTGCAAAGCTTGAAGTTTTCAGAAGAATTCAGCGAAAATCCACGTGAAATGTTGGCTTATAATAACGGTTTGAATGTGGTCTTGTACGCTAAATGGTGCAACAACCGAAGACCCAACATTACAATGAATTGTGTTGTATACAATTTTTTGAATATTAGATTCAGATGGGGCCCTACTGACAACGAAGGCTCAGAGCATATGGTTGATACAACAAGATTCGCTATCGAAATGCAAGTTGCCTTTATCAAAAACAATTCCGGCTGTGATATTTTGGAAGCGGCACGAAACAAAGACTTGTTGATGGTTAGCTATTTTTTTATGGCAACCTCAGTGGATAATCCTTATTTGGAACCAATAGTGAAATCACTTAAGATGCTCAAATGTCCTTTGAGCTGTGCATCAATTTGTCCATTTCCTTTGAAACTTTTAACTCCAATATTTTCAAAAAACTACTTTTCTTATGAGGGATCTTTGACGTTTCCGCCTTGCACTGAAGGAGTCAAATGGATAGTGCAACCAGAACCTTTACTAATATCCAGCAGGCAAGCGAGCAAATTCAGAAAACTGATTGGCGGATGTAATTGCACTAGAATCAGCAGCAATTCTAGGCCAGTACAAAAGACCAACGAAAGAGAGATTTTCTTTTACGATTAATAAATTCTTTGATGTGTTAATTATTGAATAAAAATGGCGCGCTAGGGCAAATCGTCCAATAAGATTCCGGAACAGGGGGTGTTGCCATGGCGACACGTTCTCTCCCGCAGGATGATTCTCTCCCTTGTCTCTCTCTTCCCGGATTGCCATCTTACCGTTGCGGAATCCGGAACGGGGTCGACGATTTCCCCCAAAATGTTTCCCCTCCCCGAGTCTCAGTTTGAATCCATCAAAAGCTGAATATTTAAATTTCAATAGAAAACGAGGTTATTTATGACACTTTTTTGTTTGAAAATCCTGGAATGGGTTTAAGTCAAAAATCTTTTTTAAGCTTCGAAATATTGCTTTGAGAATCATCAATCAGGTCAAAAAATGACTTGTAACAATATATACATAGTTTAATAAGATGACGCAGAAGAATGTTTCAGTTTTCCTATGTAATTAAGTCGGTTGCGTGGGAAAAGCCCTCACAATTTTGGGCAAATATTTTCATTTTTGTGTGCCAAGAATTTACGTATTAAATTTAGAATTCCACTAGGTATGTTGTGTATTGGCGTGTCAATTGGCTCCTTTTAGAGGTAAAATTCATAATAAACTGTAGACTATCAGAAAGAGCATTAAATTCTCTATAAATTCATGCCAAATTGAGTTGATTAGCTCAAATACTTTTTGAGCAATTGAGCCTCAAAGTTGAATTCCATAGTTGAAATTTAGTTCAAACTCAATTTTTTTGGAGATGTTTTCCGACTGAGGTTTTTTAGAGCCTAATAGGAGTTACAATTGCTAAAAATTTCGATTTAATATTTTTCACGGATGTTAGTAAATTAATGACTAAAGATTTTGAAGGGTGTTTTTTTATATATTGACACTCCACTTACAACCTTTACCTTTACAGGTAGAAGAGAGGTGTAAATACAAAAAAGTTATGTACAGTTTTGGCTGACTTTTTGAAAACCATGGTTAGAAATATGCATGCTTCTAGTTTTTTTTAAATGGGATGCCCTATCTCCTATCTATATTCGTAAAGAGCACAATGCCTCGATTCCAAAAATATATAGTTTGTCTAGGATATTTGATTGAAGAGTCTCTCATATATTCGGTTCCAAACATTGTAAAAATACTACACTCCTGGACATAAAAAACCGGACAAACAAAATTTTGTTAAATTTGAATCCTAAATAATTTTTTCGATTTTGCATCTAAATTGATTATTTTTTGTCAAATGGTAGGCGCGTTTATCTTGATCATTATTTAAAATTGTGTTAGCAAAAAGTTCGAATGGATATGGTGTTATACAGGTTGGAACCATAAGTTGCATTTGGTCCCAAACTTCTGAACACTCTGTGTAATAATTCAACGACACAATCATGCGTATTTGCAGGACATTCTTAAGCGTTATCATTTCTTAACATGTCTTTTTTTTAATTCATATCAATATCTTTAATCTCAAAGGAAGCACAAGTTTTTAGAGCAGCAATGCAATTTATACCAATAATAAAAATTAAAAACATTACAGATAACTTTAACAAATAAACAAACACTAATATTGGGTATTACCTCCACGTGCTCTAGTAACTGCTGCCATGCGACGTGGTAAGCTCTCAATACAATTGGCAATAGCCCTTTGCGGAATGTTCTCCCACTCTTCGAAGATCGAATAGTTTCCGGTTGTCGATTGCGAATTAGCCTCCTTAACATGTCCCACACCTGCTCAATCGGGTTTAGATCAGGGCGATATGGAGGCCAGTCCAATCGTTGAATCCCTGCTTCATCAAGATAATCACTGACAACTCTTGCGACATGAGGCCTGACATTGTCGTGCATCAAAGAAAAATTTTTACCAACAAATGGAGCAGAAGGAATAACGTGGACCGCTAAACATTTTTCAATATAACGGTTGGCAGTTAAGGCGCCATTTCCGATAAAAACCAGGGCAGTACGGGCGTGAGGTGCATCCAGCTCACACCAGCCGTCTATTCATCAATATGTTGTTTAATAGGGAACAATCATATTTTTCAAATTATTTTTTTTCTCATTATTTATGTTTTCAAATATAAAATGTATAGGTTTTTTTTTGTATTAGATCCTCATTAAAATTACAAAAATATTTTAAATTTCAAATTATTTTCGTTGGCGCGAAAACGATAACCTTCAAAATGGCGGTACCTGTGACGTCAACTGTCTGTAAACACAACGTTAAGGACGTTAAGGTCTGTTCACACAAGAGCCTCTGACACTTTACAAACTGTCAGAAATAATCGCTCAGCTTGAACCTTCGACTGCATTGAAAGCAGTTATTATGTGGTATTTCCGTATTTATTGCCGTATTGTGACATTTCGTGTGTTAAATCCTTCATCATGGTTGGGTTGATAAAGGATTTACAAAAGCACAGTCTTACAATCTCCCCTCTATACTAGACTCATTTATGGTGGTTCAATATCAGTCGTGGCGTGACGTGAGCTGGGCCGGTATTCTCGTTCCCGAAAACGCCCACCGCTTTCTAGTCGCTCGGCACTTTTAATGTAAATTTACATATAAAGTGCCGAGCGTTTCAAAAGCGGTGAACGTTTTCGAGAACAAGAATACCGGCCCTGATCGTGGACTAATCGTTCTACGACTCAAGAGTGAACCACGAAAAACGATCAGTGTAAACTACCCTTAACCATAATTTACGAACAGTTGACGTCACTGGAAGCGGCCATGTTAAACGTAACTTTTCCGCGCGAAACTTTTCAATTTAAAACTAATAATTGCCGTATGACAACAATATCGATAAATTTAACGCAAAACTGCTCATATTCAATATTTTACAGAAAAAGGTGTACCATAAAAACAAAATAAGCCATATTTATTTCTCATGAAAATTCCCTATTACGATACTTATCTGACTCATTTAAATATGAGTTATTCTCAATTTAAGAACTACATGTTTTAGGTGAATGTCTTATTTGAATAATTTAACCGTAGATTGGTAAGTAGATGGATGCGGGACGAGCGTAGCGAGGTCTACCCATAAGTTCCACAATAATCCATTTATTTGTACTTGAACAATAATTTATTATATAAAATCAAAATTTGTAGGATTATGATTATTGACTTTTTGTCAATTTGCTTTTCAACAGAAATTAGTAATGTTACTTTACCAAACTAGTAACATAATGTCACAAGTTATTCAAGTACAAATGAGTGAATTGTTGCGGAACTTATAGGTGGACCTCTGCGGGACGAGCGCAGCGAGTTCCGCAGCCATCTATTCATCAATATGTTGTTTAATTATGATACTAATCTGACTCATTTAAATATGAGTTATTCTCAGTTTAAAAACTACACGTTTTAGGTGAATGTCTCATTTGAATAATTTAACCGTTGATTGGTAAGTAGATGGATGCGGGACGAGCGTAGCGAGGTCTACCCATAAGTTCCACAATAATCCATTTATTTGTACTTGAACAATAATTTATTATATAAAATCAAAATTTGTAGGATTATGATTATTGACTTTTTGTCAATTTGCTTTTCAACAGAAATTAGTAATGTTACTTTACCAAACTAGTAACATAATGTCACAAGTTATTCAAGTACAAATGAGTGAATTGTTGCGGAACTTATAGGTGGACCTCTGCGGGACGAGCGCAGCGAGTTCCGCAGCCATCTATTCATCAATATGTTGTTTAATTATGATACTAATCTGACTCATTTAAATATGAGTTATTCTCAGTTTAAAAACTACACGTTTTAGGTGAATGTCTCATTTGAATAATTTAACCGTTGATTGGTAAGTAGATGGCTGCGGAACTCGCTGCGCTCGTCTCGCAGAGGTCTACCCATAAGTTCCACAATAATCCACTTATTTGTACTTGAACAATAATTTATTATATAAAATCAAAATTTGTAGGATTATGATTATTGACTTTTTGTCAATTTGCTTTTCAACAGAAATTAGTAATGTTACTTTACCAAACTAGTAACATAATGTCACAAGTTATTCAAGTACAAATGAGTGAATTGTTGCGGAACTTATAGGTGGACCTCTGCGGGACGAGCGCAGCGAGTTCCGCAGCCATCTATTCATCAATATGTTGTTTAATTATGATACTAATCTGACTCATTTAAATATGAGTTATTCTCAGTTTAAAAACTACACGTTTTAGGTGAATGTCTCATTTGAATAATTTAACCGTTGATTGGTAAGTAGATGGATGCGGGACGAGCGTAGCGAGGTCTACCCATAAGTTCCACAATAATCCATTTATTTGTACTTGAACAATAATTTATTATATAAAATCAAAATTTGTAGGATTATGATTATTGACTTTTTGTCAATTTGCTTTTCAACAGAAATTAGTAATGTTACTTTACCAAACTAGTAACATAATGTCACAAGTTATTCAAGTACAAATGAGTGAATTGTTGCGGAACTTATAGGTGGACCTCTGCGGGACGAGCGCAGCGAGTTCCGCAGCCATCTATTCATCAATATGTTGTTTAATTATGATACTAATCTGACTCATTTAAATATGAGTTATTCTCAGTTTAAAAACTACACGTTTTAGGTGAATGTCTCATTTGAATAATTTAACCGTTGATTGGTAAGTAGATGGCTGCGGAACTCGCTGCGCTCGTCTCGCAGAGGTCTACCCATAAGTTCCACAATAATCCACTTATTTGTACTTGAACAATAATTTATTATATAAAATCAAAATTTGTAGGATTATGATTATTGACTTTTTGTCAATTTGCTTTTCAACAGAAATTAGTAATGTTACTTTACCAAACTAGTAACATAATGTCACAAGTTATTCAAGTACAAATGAGTGAATTGTTGCGGAACTTATAGGTGGACCTCTGCGGGACGAGCGCAGCGAGTTCCGCAGCCATCTATTCATCAATATGTTGTTTAATTATGATACTAATCTGACTCATTTAAATATGAGTTATTCTCAGTTTAAAAACTACACGTTTTAGGTGAATGTCTCATTTGAATAATTTAACCGTTGATTGGTAAGTAGATGGATGCGGGACGAGCGTAGCGAGGTCTACCCATAAGTTCCACAATAATCCATTTATTTGTACTTGAACAATAATTTATTATATAAAATCAAAATTTGTAGGATTATGATTATTGACTTTTTGTCAATTTGCTTTTCAACAGAAATTAGTAATGTTACTTTACCAAACTAGTAACATAATGTCACAAGTTATTCAAGTACAAATGAGTGAATTGTTGCGGAACTTATAGGTGGACCTCTGCGGGACGAGCGCAGCGAGTTCCGCAGCCATCTATTCATCAATATGTTGTTTAATTATGATACTAATCTGACTCATTTAAATATGAGTTATTCTCAGTTTAAAAACTACACGTTTTAGGTGAATGTCTCATTTGAATAATTTAACCGTTGATTGGTAAGTAGATGGATGCGGGACGAGCGTAGCGAGGTCTACCCATAAGTTCCACAATAATCCATTTATTTGTACTTGAACAATAATTTATTATATAAAATCAAAATTTGTAGGATTATGATTATTGACTTTTTGTCAATTTGCTTTTCAACAGAAATTAGTAATGTTACTTTACCAAACTAGTAACATAATGTCACAAGTTATTCAAGTACAAATGAGTGAATTGTTGCGGAACTTATAGGTGGACCTCTGCGGGACGAGCGCAGCGAGTTCCGCAGCCATCTATTCATCAATATGTTGTTTAATTATGATACTAATCTGACTCATTTAAATATGAGTTATTCTCAGTTTAAAAACTACACGTTTTAGGTGAATGTCTCATTTGAATAATTTAACCGTTGATTGGTAAGTAGATGGCTGCGGAACTCGCTGCGCTCGTCTCGCAGAGGTCTACCCATAAGTTCCACAATAATCCACTTATTTGTACTTGAACAATAATTTATTATATAAAATCAAAATTTGTAGGATTATGATTATTGACTTTTTGTCAATTTGCTTTTCAACAGAAATTAGTAATGTTACTTTACCAAACTAGTAACATAATGTCACAAGTTATTCAAGTACAAATGAGTGAATTGTTGCGGAACTTATAGGTGGACCTCTGCGGGACGAGCGCAGCGAGTTCCGCAGCCATCTATTCATCAATATGTTGTTTAATTATGATACTAATCTGACTCATTTAAATATGAGTTATTCTCAGTTTAAAAACTACACGTTTTAGGTGAATGTCTCATTTGAATAATTTAACCGTAGATTGGTAAGTAGATGGCTGCGGAACTCGCTGTGCTTGTCTCGCAGAGGTTTACCCATAAGTTCCACAATAATCCACTTATTTGTACTTGAACAATAATTTATTATATAAAATCAAAATTTGTAGGATTATGATTATTGACTTTTTGTCAATTTGCCTTTCAACAGAAATTAGTAATGTTACTTTACCAAACTAGTAACATAATGTCACAAGTTATTCAAGTACAAATGAGTGAATTGTTGCGGAACTTATAGGTGGACCTCTGCGGGACGAGCGCAGCGAGTTCCGCAGCCATCTATTCATCAATATGTTGTTTAATTATGATACTAATCTGACTCATTTAAATATGAGTTATTCTCAGTTTAAAAACTACACGTTTTAGGTGAATGTCTCATTTGAATAATTTAACCGTTGATTGGTAAGTAGATGGCTGCGGAACTCGCTGCGCTCGTCTCGCAGAGGTCTACCCATAAGTTCCACAATAATCCACTTATTTGTACTTGAACAATAATTTATTATATAAAATCAAAATTTGTAGGATTATGATTATTGACTTTTTGTCAATTTGCCTTTCAACAGAAATTAGTAATGTTACTTTACCAAACTAGTAACATAATGTCACAAGTTATTCAAGTACAAATGAGTGAATTGTTGCGGAACTTATAGGTGGACCTCTGCGGGACGAGCGCAGCGAGTTCCGCAGCCATCTATTCATTAATATGTTGTTTAATTACGATATTAACCTGATTCACTCAAATGTGAGTTATTCTCATCAGTTTGAAAACTACACGTTTCAGGTCAGTTTTTTTTCTATTTTGGTGTCATATTGAAGTCTTTTCGACACTAAAAGTAGTTTCGAAAAGAAGCTTTTTGTGTTACTTATCGGAAGTTGGTAACACTGGCTGACTGATGGCCATCGAACTGTCATTTGCGATTTTATTATTGGTAAAAATAAAAATAAAAAAGAAGATTTCTATATTTGGCGTGTAGTGTTACCAACCTAAACATGAAATCAGGAAATATGAGAATAAAATTTCCAAGGAAAATTTGTTTTTTTTAATTAAACAATACCAAAATAGAAAAAATAGTATAAAATATTCGTTTCATAAGACATTTTATCGTACTCGCTCTTTAGAAAACTCGCCTCCGGCTCGTTTTCTTATATAGGGCTCGTGCGATAAAATGCCGTCTTATGAAACTTGTATTTTAATAAACTATTTTTTTATTTATTAAATTCACGGAATCACCTCATTATAGCATAATAATAACAATAAATATAATATAATCATTAATATTTCCTTAAATTCTAAAAGGTGTACATTATAGAAAACAGGGTGTTTGGCACATGAGTAGACATACGTAAGTCTCAGATAGGTGGGGCCGTCTGCTATGCGGTCCACCTAGATATTTTGACCTGGACCCTAAAACATTTTTTTAGAATTTCTTAAATTTTTTTTCCAAAATTTTCAATTTGCAGATTTTAAACTTTTTGAAAAATCAGGAAACTGACAACATTTTAATCCGGACTAATTCTAGAATCATATACAAATTTAATAATTGGGGCTCATGACAGTTACAAAGAAAAATACGGGTCCTCGAAACTTTTTTTGGGGTGTCAGGGACCGTATTTTTCTATGTAGTTTTCATGGGCTCCAATTATTAAATTTCTATGATTCGAGAATTAGTCTAGATTAAAATAAAATGTTAGTTTCGTAATTGTTCAAAAAGTTATTTCAGTTCAAAATTTGCAAATTGAAAATTTTGGAAAAAAAAATTCTTAGGGCCCAGGTTAAAATATGTGGGTAGACCGCATAGCAGATGGCCTCACCTATCTCCCACTTATGTATGTTTACTGTTTACTCATATGCCGAACACCTTGTATATGATAGTTTTAAATTGACTTGAATTTAAATTTAAAGAATTCACATCACAGTGTTTATTTAAAAACCTAAAGGCCCTACCGAAAGGATTATTACAGCCATAATTAGTAAAATAAAATTTTATGTGAAAAAATTCATAGAATCTCAATGTATGCTTGGGAATATTGAAACTGACTCTGCTTATAAGTTCAGGACAATCAATAAAGTTATTCAATAGTTTAAAAATAAATAAGGAATTTGTCTATTGTAAAGTGTTGTTAATTTCAATCTATTTACGATTACTTTTTTATCAATGTCTGCAGCTGGGATTCCCATTCTATAACCAGCATATTTAATAAACTTATTTTCTATCCTTTCAATCGAATCAATGTATGTTTTATATAGGAGACCAGATTAGTGTTCCATATTCAAGTTGGAAGAACAATAAACAACTTTTACCACATCAATTGGGAAATCACTACAATTTCCTAATGTAAAACCAAGAAGTTTGAGACCTTTAAGAATTATATGTGAAATGTGATCATTAAAGTTAACACTTTCATTAAAATTGACACCAAGGTCTTTAACTTGATTCTTGTTATTGAAGTTCACATTATTTATGAGTGAAAAGCTAATCTAAAAGCATCCATCTATGTTTAATGAAAGGTTATTGGTCTGATTCCAATTTCAAAGTGTATTAATATCTTTTTGTAATATTTCTATGTCGGCGAGACTCCCTATATATCTATATAATTTAAAGTTATCTGCAAAGAATAAAACTAATGTTTCCAGGTTATTACAAATATTATTTATAAAAAAATTAAATAGCAAAGGTGAACAATGGCCCAAGAAAACTTGATATCCATTCTATGGCTTGCTTGGTAAATCCTACATTGCCCAACTTCACAATCAGAAGGTTAAAATTAACTCTGTCAAAGGCCTTGGAGAAGTCACTGTAGACTGAGTCCACTTGTTTTTTCCTCTCCAAAGCCTCTATAACAGGTACATTTCATTAACTTCCAAATTAGTTATTGTGGACTTCCCAGCCGTAAACCCATGTTGTTCTGCTTTTTTTTTTTGAGATAATTAAATTTTTCAAATGACGAGAGAACCACTTAGGAAAGTTAAAGTTTTTCACAAGCTTTCTTGGAATAAAAAAACTAAAGACAGTATCCAGAATTTCATGAAACTTTTGTATGTACATCAGCAGAACCAATATCTTGACCAGAAAACAACTCATCCCAATTAACACTGACCAGTACTCTTTATATTTTAAATTGGATTTAGTACTATGTAAAAGATGTACTAATTGATTACTATGCAGAGTTATTAGAGGATCTATGGCTGGCTCTACTTTGACTTCAGACATATTCGTAAATATCAAATCTAGGTATCTACCGTTATCATTTGGGTGCATTACTTCTTGATGAAAGTTAAAAAACGAAAAGTACCCACAAACCACCCTGCCATGAGAGTTTTCTGGGCATTCTACACAAACACCCAAATCATCATTATACTATTATAGCCTCAAGCAAATTGAAGTCTCCCAGTAAAATGAATTTGATATCTCTGGTAAATATTATTCACCAATTCGCAATGGTTTATGTAACGCTCAAGTGGGGTTTTAGGTGGTAAAGTCTATGCACCGAGAGTTTACCCCTAAGTCGTAAAACACGGCATGGCTATAAATCATGCGAAATATAAAAAGAGGACGGGTTCTACCTAAAATTCTCAAAATGTTTTGTGGTCAAGAAATTTTGTGAAGAAATATAATTTTTACAGATAGGTATTTACATTCCGTATTTATTTAAAATGCAATATATTCATATAATGCTGAGTATAGATTATTATACTTTTATTATTATTGTTATTACATATTGTTTACAAGTGAAACATAATTATTATCTAACTTAACACAAAATTTTGTTTTGTTTGGGAAGCACTGGAATTTCGGTATAAATCTTTGACAGGCCCTATATTAATTCAGGTGCTGGTGTACCATTTTTCAAAGTTACTTTAAAATATAAGTAATATTTTTTTATGGAGTAAATTTTAAATAGGCAACTACTCTATAGACATTGATTTTCGATGTAGGTAACTCAAAAACTTTAAAATTAGTTTGAAAAAGGACTTTATAGAACTAAATGTAAATTAGTTCACTTGGTCTTGTACTAATTTATTGTCAGTCCTGTGTTTCACAGCTTACGGGTAACCTCTGGATGCACAGACTATAGGTAAACTGATCCTACAATATAATGTTGACTATTCAATATAATTTCTATAAATAACTGTCCAACATTGCTAGCTGTTAAAGGAATAATTTTTGATCTGATCCTGTCAGATACTGCAATGAGTACACCTCCACCCCATTTTTTGTTGCTTGACTTCGATCACACCGATAAATATTATAAGCACGAAACTTAATTCCATGCTCCACTCAACCATGATTTCATAATAATGATAATATCGTAAGAACAGTTCAGAAGTGAAAGCTTTAGCTGTCTAAATTTAGTCCGTAATCCTCCCATATCACGAAAGTATGCTGTTAATGAGGTACTATCCTATGTGCTCTCAACTTCAGTAGGATTTCTGTAGGTACTGTTCCGAGGTCGATTAGAGGATTTTTCAATAATTTTAGGTATCCCGTTAACTAGATCTTCTTCACCATTGTCTCTTCTAGTTTTTAATTGACCCTGAGTTTCCTTCAATGTTTTTTATTGAAACAATGTTAAGTCTACGTTAATCCTAATTTTATCTTCCTGCAAAGCGTTTTGCTGTTTTAAGCACTCACCTACAAATTTTTTATCTCAAAAAATTACTTTCAACAATTATTTTGGGTTACTCTTTCCCACTCTAATTTATTTAAAATCTGTGGTCATGGTTCATGCGTTCTTTGACATCTTTTGATGGAGATTCTGTGACATGTTGCTGGATCTAGTAGCACTATCTAGCATTTCAGCTAACACATCCAGTGTACTATCAGATTTAACTGCACTGACTGGGATTAGAGTGGTAGCCCTATCACTTGTTTCCAATATAGAAATTTTTACCTCCAATGTAATTAAGTTACTTTGGAAGTCATCACATCCAAGTTCATTTCAGTTTTTTGTAGTTCTGCGATATAATTTCGACGATACTAACCTGACTCACTTAAATGTGAGTTTATTCTCATCAGTTTAGAAACTACACATTTCAGGTGAATGTTTTATTTGAATAGTTTAACAATATATTGGTGAGTAGATGGCTGCGGAACTCGCTGCGCTCGTCCCGCAGAGGTCCACCCATAAGTTCCGCAATAATCCACTTATTTGTACTTGAACAATAACTTATTATATTAAATCAAAATTTGTAAAATTATGATTTTTCACTTTTTATCAATTTGCCTTCCAACAAGAATTAGTAATGTTACTTTACCAAACTAGTAATATATTGTTGAAAGTTATTTCAAGTACAAACGAGTGGATTGTTCCGAAACTTATGGGTGGACCTCTGCGGGACGAGCGCAGCGAGTTCCGCAGCGATTTATTCATCAAGTAAGTGTCTTATTTGAACAGTTCAACAGTATATTGGTGAGTAGATGGCTGCGGAACTCGCTGCGCTCGTCCCGCAGTGGTCCACCTATAAATTCAGCAATAATCTACTTATTTGTACAGGGTATTTTATTATATATTGACCCCCACCTACAGCCTTCACTTTCACAGGTAGAAAAAAGGTGTAGATACAAAAGTTGTACAATTTTGGCTGAATTTTTAGAAACCATGGTCAAAAACAAAATTTGAATGTCAGAAATGAGAAATTTTGCATGCTTCCAACTTTTTTCAAATGAGATATCCTATATTTTATTCTATATTCTTGAAGAACACAATGCCCCGATCTATATTTGATTGAGCAATCTCTCATGGATTCGGCTCTAAAAATTGTAAAAATACTATCCTATTACTGATTTTATGAACCATTAAACCTGTACAGGTGGAAGCTGCAGGTAAAATTCGACAACTCAACCAAATATAAACAAACTATATAGTTTTGGAATCGAGAAATTGGGCTCTTCAAGAATATAGAACCAAATATAGGACATCCTATTTGAAAAAAGCTGAAAGCATACATTTCACATTTCTGACATTCAATTTTTGCTTCAGACCATGGATTTTAAAAATTTTGCCAATACTATACAATTTTTGTGTTTACAGCTTTCATCTACTTGTAAAGGTGAAGACTGTAGGTGGAATGTCAATATACAGGGTGTCCCACGACGTTAGAAAATTGAATTACAAAATCGGCTATGTCATATTTGTTGAGGCTTTGTTAAAGGATATGACAGAAAATTATACAGTGGAACATACGATGGTGCGTTCCGAAATGATCATTTGGGAGAAACCTCGTGGGACACTCTGTATAAAAAAACACCCTGTACAAATCAGTGGATTATTGCGGAACTTTATGAGTGGATCGCAGCCATCCATTCATCAATATGTTATTTAATTACGATTTTAACCTGACTCACTGAAATGTAAGTCATTCTCATCAGTTTAAAAACTACATTTTTCAGGTGAATGTCCCATTTGAACAGTTCAACAGTATATTGATGAGTAGATGGCTGCGGAACTCGCTGCGCTCGTCCCGCAGAGATCCACCTATAAGTTCCGCAATAATCTACTTATTTGTACAGGGTGTTTTTTTATATATTAACCCCCACCTACAGCCTTTACCTTTACAGGTAGAATAAAGGTGTAAATACAAAAGTTGTACAGTTTTGGCTGAAACCTTGGTCAGAAACAAAATTTGAATGTCAGAAATGTGAAATTTTTCATGCTTCCAGTTTTGACGTAAACGCACCTTAAGTTGACTTGATTGGTTATAAATAACGCTCTGCATCAACTCAACCAAATTGACTGGGTTTACATCAGCATCTTTTGAAGAAAATTCAAAAATAAAATCTCATTTTTTTCTAACAAAAATGTCTTTAAATTTAAGTTCTTTACGATAAGCAACTGATTTTAAATGAAATTTTCAACTTCAGCTTACATTTTAATTAACTCCAAAAGATTTTGACATATAAACGGCAAACGTCAACCATTAAATCTCAAAATAACCGACTGTCAAAAATCAAAAAAACGTCATTCTTCATAAAAAAAAATGACATTTTAACGCCTACTTACTTGATTAAATTTAAAATTAACTTACCCCTTTTAGTATCTACATCGTTACTGTCCCTCAACCTATTGCCATCCTGGACATTGTCCTGATGATGATGGTGATTCCTGGCCGTCGACGAAACGTTGTACAAGTCACTGAACGCACTAGTATTACCAAAAAACGAAGTCCTATCCTGGAAATTTTTCACAATAATTTACAACTTTGTCATTACACCAACGTCAATATGACCAAAATAAAACCTAAATTGACATGTTGACGTTGTTATTAGTAAATGAATGATTCTTACTTGTAAAGCTGCCTTAGCTTTTTCGACACTTTGCTTTAGTTGTTCGAAAGTGCTGGGATTGCAGAATCTATAAGCTGGCCAATCACTGGCCGAGCTGAACTCTTCAGTTTTGATGCCCAAAGGGCACGCCGATGCGGTACTGCGTTTCAGTTCCAGAGCTCCTTGGTACGAACAGGAACTTTCGTACATTTTACGACGGATGTTGCACTTTCTTCTAAAGAATAAACTTAATTATTGTTTATGGATTTTCATAGATTCTAGTGAATTATGAGTGAATTATAGATTGATTTAAATGATTAGAATGGTAGAAGGCTTGAAACTTTTCAAAATCTATAGCTAAAGGATTGATATTTCACTTTTCAAAAACTTTACAAGGAAGCCAAATATACCTCATGTTGCTTAAAAAAATTCCACTTAAATATCTCACATAAGTTTACACTTAACGAATGATGATTTTCAACGTAAAATTTGCATTCGAACTTGAGAAAAAAAACTCGAAACGAGAACGCGCAGTGGCGTCCGAACACGGCGATTGCCCGTTTCCGTTTCAATTTAGAAGAACAGGAAGAGCTCCCTCATCTCATTATGCGCTCGTTTTACCAATTTTTATTTATTGTTATCGCTTTGATGTCTCTATAAAAGTAGAAATTTTTAAAAATATCAATTTTGAAGCTTCATATTTTGAAATATCGGTTTCAAACCTGTTCTATCTTGAAGGGCATTCAATTCTGATTGGAAACTGTTAAATTTAGTAAAAAATTTAGGAAATATTCATTCACACGTATACCTTTTGGTTTAAAAAATGCCCCTGCCACATACATTGTAAAGCCTCATATCTTGAAAATCAGATGTGACAGCTCTCAAAAATTGTTTAATTCAAGAAATGAAAATAATTTTGAAGCTTTATCGATAAACAGGCCTATGATGTGTTGTTTGACACTTTGAAGTCTCATATCTCGAAAACCACTTGAGATATCGGTGTCAAACCTGTTCTATCTTGTAGGGCATTCAATTTTAATCCAAAACTGCTAATTTCAGTATAAAATTTAAAAAAATTTCATTGGACTAAGAATGATTTTGTGAATACACACGTATGCCTTTTGGTTTAAAAAATGCCCCTGCCACATACACTTTGGAGTCTCATATCTCGAAAACCAATTGAGATATTGAATTCAAACTTGTTCTATCTTGTAGAAAATTCAATTCAGATTCGAAACTGCTAATTTCAGTATAAAATTTGAGAAATATCTATTGAACTAAGAGTGATTTTGTGAATACACATGTATGCCTCTTGGTTTAAAAATGCTTCTGCTACATACATTTTGAAGTGTCATATCTTGAAAACAGCTTGAGATATCGGTTTCAAACCTGTTCTATCTTGAAGGGCATTCAATTCTTATTGGAAACTGTTGAATTTAGTATGAAATTTAGGAAATATTCATAGAGCTAAGAGTGATTTTATGTATTCACACGTATACCTTTTGGTTTAAAAAATGCCCCTGCCACATACATTGTAAAGCCTCATATCTTGAAAACCGCTAGATATATCGGTTTCAAATTTGTTCTATTTTGAAGAGCATTCAATTCTGATTCGAAACTGTTAAATTCAGTAGAAAGTTTGAAAAATATAATATGACATTTGACAGGTGTAAAGGACCCCGCAATATTTAAACGGAAATTGGTTACCTGTGATATTTGGATGAAATTTGAATATGTTATTAGAAATGCCGTAAGCAACATTTTTTACCATGGGCGCAACCTTGTATATATGACAGGTGAAGCGATATCAGCTGTCAAATATTGAAATTTAATATTCAAAAGCAGGGTAACTATGGCAAATTTTGATGAAGCAAGTATGGATTCCTACTAAGTTAACCAAGATAAAACGAAAAATGTCAACCATTTTGAAATCTGTCAAAACCCTGCCAAACGCAGCACTAATATTTTTCAGTTTTCAATATTTCATGATGGATCATTTGACAGATTTGGCTTATGTGAATTCTGAGTTGAAAAATTGGGAAAAAAAATTACAGAACTGTCAAAACTTGTCCAAAATAATATGACGTTTGACAAGTGTCAATTTTTCTGAAAAAGCTTTCAAATTCAATTTCAATTTTTATTCTCAAATCAAAATGATATTTGACAGGTGTCAATTTTTCTGGCAAGTTCGTTCAACATCAAAGTCAAATTCAACAATGACAATGGTCATTTTTTTTTAATCAAAATGACTCAAATTTAACATTAAATTTTAAAAAAAAATAATAACATTTGACAAATGTCAATTTTTTACAAGGTCATCGGTTATTTTACTATCAAATTCAAATGTAACAACTGTCAAAAATTGTATAATTCAAGAAATAACATTATAATTTTGGAACTTTACATAGACTTTGGAATGGTCTTGTAACTGTTAAAATAATAGCATTTTGACAGGTGTCAATTTTTTAACCGTCAAAAAAAAAATATGTGAAATTTTTTCCAATCAAAATGACACGAATAATTACGCAATAGAACATTCTATAGAACAAAATCGACGATTTCGATGACCTCGATGCAAAAACAATTAATGTCAAAATAATGACAGCTGTCAATTTTTCTGAAAAAACTTTCAAATTCAATTTCAATTTTCATTTTTAAATCAAAATGAAATAAATAAATGATATTTGACAGGTGTCAATTTTTCTGACTCGTTCAACATCAAACTATGACAATCGTCAATTTTTTTTTAAATCAAAATGACCCAAATTTGACATTAAATTGTAAATAAATATGTAATAACATTTGACAGGTGTCAATTTTTTACAAGGTCATCGGTCATTTTACTATCAAAATCAGATGTGACAGCTCGATAATCAGGCCTATCATGTGTCATTTTCTATTATCCTAACAGCAACGTTAAGTACTGTCACTGTTTATTCTACACGTAGAAAAGTATAGATTTTAAGTTATAACACAACTGGAAAGGATACATCATAACTGAGCTAAAAGTGATTTTGTATATACACACGTATGCCTTTTGGTTTAAAAAATGCCCCTACCACATACACTTTGAAGTCTCATATCTCGAAAACCACTTGAGATATCGGTCTCAAACCTGTTCTATCTTGTAGGGCATTCAATTTTGCTCCGAAACTGCTAATTTCAGTATTAAATTTAAAAAACATTAATTGGGATAAGAAGAGTGATTTTGTGAATACACACGTATGCCTTTTGGTTTAAAAAATGCTCCTGCCACATACACTTTGAAGTTTTATATCTTGAAAACCACTTGAGATATCGGTTTCAAGCCTGTTCTATCTTGTAGGGCATTCAATTTTGATCCGAAACTGCTAATTTCAGTATAAAATTTAAAAAATAATCATTGGGCTAAGAGGATTTTGTGAATACACACGTATGCCTTTTGGTTTAAAAAATGCCCCTGTCACATACACTTTGGAGTCTCATATCTCGAAAACCAATTAAGATATTGAATTCAAACCTGTTCTATCTTGTAGAAAATTCAATTCAGATTCGAAACTGCTAATTTCAGTGTAAAATTTGAAAAACATCTATTGAACTAAGAGTGATTTTGTGAATACACATGTATGCCTCTTGGTTTAAAAAATGCTTCTGCCACATACATTTTGAAACCTCATATCTTGAAAACAGCTTGTGATATCGGTTTCAAACCTGTTCTATCTTGAAGAGCATTCAATTCTGATTTAAAACTATTTATTTTAGTATAAAATTCATTGAGTTAAGAGTAATTTTGTATATACTCACGTATGCCTTTTGGTCTAAAAAATGCCCCTGTCACATACACTTTGAAGCTTCATATCTCGAAGACCGCTTGAGATATCGGTTTTAAACCTGTTCTATTTTAAAGAGCATTCAATTCTGGTTCGAAACAGTTAATTTCAATATAAAATTTGAGAAATATTCATTGAATTAGGAGTGATTTTGAAGATACACACATATTAAACCTTTTGGTTTAAAAAAGGCTTCTGCCACATACACTTTGAAGCCTCATATCTTGAAAACAGCTTGAGATATCAGTTTTAAACTTGTTCTATCTTGAAAAGCATTCAGTTCTGATTCGAACTTGTTAAATTTTGTATAAACATTAAGAAATACCCATCGATCTTAGAGTGATTTTGTATATACACATGTATGCCTTATACACTTTGAAGCCTCATATCTTGAAAACCGCTTGGAATATCGGTTTCAAACCTGTTCTATCTTGAAAAGCATTCAATTCTGATTTATTATAGTATAAAATTCATTGAGTTGAGAGTGATTTTGTGTATACATACGTATGCCTTTTGGTTTAACAAACGCTCCTGCCACATACTTTTAAGTCTCATATCTCGAAAACCACTTGAGATATTGAATTCAAACCTGTTCTATCTTGTAAGAAATTCAATTCAGATTCGAAACTGTCAATTTCACACATTAAGAAATATTCATTGAGCTAAGAATGATTTTGTATATACACACGTATGCTCTTGCCACATACACTTTGAAGCTTCATATCTTGAAAACTATTTGAGATATCGGTTTCAAACCTGTTTTATCTTAAAGAGCATTCAATTCTGATTCGAAACTGTTTATTTTTGTATAAAATTTATTGAGCTAAGAGTTTACACACGTATGCCTTTTGGTTTGAAAAATGCTCCTGCCACATAAACTTTGAAGCCTCATATCTCGAAAATCGCTTAAGATATCGGTTTCAAATCTGTTCTATCTCAAAGAGCATTCAATTCTGATTCTACTATATAAAATTCATTGGGCTAGGAGTAATCTTGTGTATGCCTTTTGGATTAAAAAATGCCCCTGTCACATACACTTTGAAGCCTCATATCTTGAAAACCGCTTGAGATATCAGTTTCAAACCTGTTCTATCTTGAAGATCAATTAAACAACTATAAATAAATAAACAAACTTACTTTTAAAACAACACAAACGATATAATAATTATTGTGAAAGTCATTCTCACACACAAAAAAAAAAAACACTTCGCACGTGAAAGTCTCGTACCGGAAAACCTGCCGCCAACCGGTATAGGTGGGGGGATAATTGGCGCGCGTTTTTACTCGTTTTTTTTTTCTGTCCAAATAAAGATTTCCTTTTAGGAAAAGTAGGTTCCTGGATGGAATATACGACTGCGAATGGGGCAGGAAACGATATCGCAAGTGGCCTGTTCCTACCGGGGGAGGCGGACCCCTGGAATGCCTCCCTCCCGACGTTCCGCCGCCCCTCCGGTGTCGGACCAACCGAACCGGGGGTGGCTCATCCTGGCTGGCGATGCGCGAATTGTTTTCGCTGCTCCCGCGGGATAAGTGATTTTCGGTTTTGTGACAGAGATATGGGTGTTTGACATGTAATTATTGGCATGTTTATTATAGTTGAACTTTGATGAATTTCTTCTAATATTTTCAAATTTGGGTTAGAAATGTCTTCTCTCTATTTCTAAATTCTCTTAAATCAATTTTTGTTTATTTTTGGCTCTTTATATCCGTCTTTTTTTTACTCATTGTGTTTCCTATGTCGTCTCTCACTCTTTTATTTCAAGTCCATGATTGAGTCATTCAAGTGCCAGGAATATTCAAAAATAAGTGCCACATTTTTTTTAATCTCTGTCTCATTTTCACTTATTCAATTTTCTATATCGTTTGCTTTTCTATATATTATTCCAGGCTCTTAATAATTATAGTCGGACAAAGAAATTACAAGGTCATTCAAGCGCCAGGAATATTGAAAATATCAATTTTATTATGTTTGCATCTTTCTCTTTCTCATTGAATCTCCTATATTTTCCCTTATACTTTTGACAGCTGTCACTGTTGAGTTTAATAGTAAATGTGCGGTGAACTTTTTAGAAATTGACATCTGTCAAATTTGTGTCATTTTCATTGAAATGACAGCTGTCAAAGTTGAATTTGACAGTTGGATATGAAAAAATTTACAACTGTCATTTTTTTATTTTTTTTGGAACGAGGTTATTTCAATTGTCCAGAATGTTCGATTTTGCTCTAGAATGTTCGATCTTTCTCTTATTTTTCCAGGTTCTTGATTGGTCAGACACGAAAATTATAAGCACACTTACGTGCCGAGGATAATCAAAATTCATGTCACAATTTTTTTTTAATCCTACTGTATATCCGTCTGTTTTTGACTTTGACTTACTTTTGTGTTAGGTACAAATTTTTTTTTACTACTTTATATTTGTTTCTTTCTAACTTATGGTGTTTTCTATGTCATTTCGACTTCTTTATTTCAAGCTCGTTATTCACTCGAATGGCAGGTAAAGCGCTGTCCTACGCTGAAAAAAAAAAAACAGCTCCATTTTTTAACTTCATGTTATTACTCCTTTACCTTTACTTGCTCTAAGGGCATACCAATGACGTCATAAAAGTTACTAGGCAACCTCTTGTTTTAAACAGCCTTGAACATTGACACGAAAATCTATGTTTTGATGTTTGACATAGTTACTGTCAATTTTTTGATATTCAAGATAGCACTGTGGGCATAACAAACGTGACACCTATAAGAGACTGTATTTTCTTTGAAATTCCAAAATGTTTCTGGTATGTTTTTAATAGATTTTTTTATTTTTCGCGTTGTTGAAATGTATGTTTTGGACATCCATTCTCTCTGAATCACTTAATATTTGTTATAAATAAATGTTAAAATTGGCAAGGCTTGTTTAAAGATGAACTTTTATGACGTCATCTGGGCTGTTTCAATATCATGCAAATCTCCATTAGGTCCCCAGATGATGTCATCAAGTTACCCATTACTAAAAAACCTGAGTTTTTGACATCGCACCATTTAGACTTAGGCCTCTCTACCATTTTCTTCAAACTAAGCTTTGAAACAGGTAGAAACATTGAATAATACACATTTATTTTGGGGCAATGGCTGTTTATGTTTATGTCCACGTTGCTATCTTAAATTATTAGCTAGTTCGATCATAGAGTCGATCAAGGATATTACACATCACACAGAATAGCCGCAAACTTCAATTCTTGACGTAAAATGCATTATCCAAGCTTAAAACACCATAGTTCAAGAAAAAAAGAATTCCTAAACGTTAAAATTTTGTTCCATTCCCTCCCTGACAAATCACCAGTTGTGACGTAGGCAGCATTTTATTTCTCGTCTTGACGTAGGCTATTTGAACAGCTGACGATGTAGTTATAACGTCAGAAATGGTGACACACTAATATAGCGATGATTACCGAAAACGAGGCCGATAAGCAATCCTGTAGGTGCGTATTATCCTTGGGTTGAAATGGCGTCTTTTTTACGAACTTGACAGGCGCGAGTGTTTTCAATCTTTAGCACACAAGGCAACAAAACAAACGAGTCAGAGCTATACGAGCTTAAAGGGCCGGAGTTATACGAGCCCGAAGGGCCGAAGTAATTTTAATCACGAGCCCGAAGGGCCGGAGTTATACGAGCTCAAAGGGCCGGAGTTATACGAGCCCGAAGGGCCGGAGTTATACGCGAGTCCAAAGGGCCGGAGTTATACGAGCCCGGAGGGCCGAAGTTATTTTAATCACGAGCCCGAAGGGCCGGAGCACAGTCTATAGAGTATAATTCTATTAATTGAATGGTACCAACTATCCAAGGATGTTACACAGCTACTGTATTGCGCCTTGTTTTTGGTGATCGCCGCCATATTGGTGTGTCAGTATTTCCGACGTCATAATTAGGTCGTCGTCAGACTGATAAGCAATCCTGTATGTGTATCATTCTTGAGTAATTGATACTAAAAATAGCATTGACAATTTTACATTGTATTGTCAACATAATGTCATTTTGACTTTTCTCTTAAAAAAATAAACAGACTTTAGGGTTGCCTTTAGAAATAGCACTCTGGGTGTGAAAGTGACCCTAGAGTTACTCTACACCGTTCATAAATTAACAGGTGCTTACTCAGAGTGTTACGCTGGAATCGTTCAGAAACCGAGAGTTGAAAAACGTCCTGCGATTTTTACATTGGTTTTTACCGGGTTTGACATGAATCATGACATTGACATTCACCGCAACGCTTCAATACGTTCAGAAATAGCGCATCCAGAGTGCATTTCAAGTGATGACGTCAGAACACTCTGACAAACAACTACTCTACTTTCATACTCCATTTTTAAACGCACTCTAGTAGTGTGTATTATCCTTGCTAACTACCAACTGCTTTAAATGTCAAAAAAAATGCAAGACCTTTTCTACATTTAAAATCAACGAGAAAATTAATCTCAAGCATTTTATCGAGGTCTGCGGGTGACGTCGGCATTATTAGCTGCTGATAGTAATGACGTCACTCACAGAGTGAGCAATCCTGTTAGTTAACGACTGCTGACGCAAACAGCTAACGACATTGTTGATGACGTCGGCAAAGGTACAACATCATATAATCTTGATTCTAAAAATCGAGCTTAGTGAGCAATCCTGGTAGTGTGAAAATCTAACCTTGTAGGTATAACAATGGAGTTATTACTCAACCTCCTCTTTCTCTTTCAAACAGCCATGAAAATCTACGGGTTATGACGTCACATCCCCTTTCACACTTTCATATCATTTCTTATACATCAAATTAAAAACCTCTTGACAGTCTTGACCGTTAAGTTTCTTCCTGCGTTTTCTTTGTTCTACTTGCCTATTCTAGGCTTTCTATTGGCCAGATACAAAAATTACATAGAAGCCACTCAAGCGCCGGGAATAATTATATTTTTTCTAATCCCACTTTATTTCTGTTTCTTTCTTATTTATTGAGTTTTTCATATTATTGTCTCTTTATTATTCTAAGCGCTTGGCGCGTCATTATTTAATTTATCCCACTTTATCTCTGTCTTTTTCTTAATTAGTAAATTTTTTATGTCGCAAGATTTATATACAAGGTCACTCAAGCGCCAGGAATAATTAAAATTCGTATTACAATTTTTATATCCGTTTCTTTCTCACTCATTGTATTTTCTATGTCGTTTCTCACTTTTTTATCTCAAGTCCATTATTGAGCTGTTCGAGCGCTTCAGTGTTATTTTTTTTTCTCACTGTGTCTCTGTCTCTTTCTCACTCAGTCAATTTTCTATATCTCTGTCTCTTACCTCATTATTCTCATGATAATGATTCACAAAATGAACCAGTTATCATTCAAAAAATTGAAGTCGTTCAAAAAAGCGGGAAATTTTCAATAAACTGTCAAAAACTTCGATTTATGATTCAGAAATTCAGTTTCTGAGCTTCTAGTTGGATATATTTTCGATATAAGTTGCTCAGAAAAGTGGACGAAAATGTTGTAAAAGTTGGACAAAATTATAAAAAAAATCTTTTAATAAATATTTACAAAGTTTCTGTAGTTCTGACCATAACAAATTAATCGATCAAAATTCTAATTTGAAAATGAGTGGGTTATTGAACTTATGATTCACTCGTTCAAAAATTGTTCCTTTTCTCTTGAATTTTCCCAAATCAATTTTCGTTTATTCCCGGCTCTTGAATTTAACGAAATAAAGAAAATTCAAGAGCCTGGAATAGGAAAAATATGATCATTGAAAACAAAATCTGTATCGATATAAGCCGTTCTCTAACTACATATATTCATTATAATGAGGAAAAGTGTATCTTGTCTTTTGAACCTTGGAAATTTTACTCCTGGATTTGTATAGCTACATTCTTGATTCCCATATCGGAAATATGTTCGAAAAATCTCCGCACAAAATATGCGCATACGAAAACAATGAATGGCCAAAACGCCATAAAGATGTATCGCGCCCGATAAGCCATGAATTATTAATGATTAAAATTCAAATTTTCGTTTCGCCCGCGCCGCGTTTTAATTAATCGAAAAATAGGGCCGATAAATGATAATAAACCCGACTATTACTGGCCATATTTCAGTCGTTTTGAAATGTTTATGTTATTTTGATAGTGGAAATTCCATATTATTTATATCGAGAAGATATGAGTGTATTTTTTTTCCCATAACCTACCACCCTTGCAATTAAATTTACTATTCATTCGCTATATGGAACTAATGGCGAACACACCCCACTCGTAAACGATTTACAAACATTAAATAGATCCGAGATACGCCTCAATTTGATCCAGTCTCTTGTGTCAAGGGTGCGTGACTAAAACGCTACTGGTTATGGGAAAAAAGTATCATTTGATTTCTGCAACCAACCAACCAAAAGATAAGAATCTTCATTCATCATTCATAAAAATGCACAGATGTATATTAGAGGTAATTTTACAGGCAATTGGATTTTCAAAAAAATAATTGTACATTATTATTATTAACCCCTTAGCAATTTCCTAGCCGGACAACGAACAGTTGTTCTATGGGGAAGTCGTCCATCAACCCTCTCCGGGAGCTTCTTTCGGTCAAAGACGGAACGCGGTCACAAATCATGTCGTTTCGAGGTCCGATTTATGGTAACGTGCCATATTGTTTATGGCTTCTGAATAGATTATTGCCTGGGTATTGTTATGCAAAATTGATCGCAGGTGTAAAAAGTAATATTCGCAGATGGTTTTAGGTTGGATATAGGCTTGATGTGTTCAATGAAGTATTTTAAACGGTGTCTATTGGTACTGCCTATAACTTCCACTACTATCCGTGCCCGAGACTAAAGTGGAAATGTCCATATTTTTATAAAAACCCTTTTTTCGATGAATAGCAATTATTATTAGTTTTACTACCACCTTCAAAGTTATCTGCAAGTTAAGTGGAGTTTCCTAAATGATGTATTTTGGTCGGGCCTATAATTTCCAATAAGATTTGTACCTACAATGTCCATATTTCATGAAAACTCTTTTTTCAATGAATCGCCATTATCAGTTCTACCCCCTTAAGCCACCCTCAAAAATGGGATAAGAAAAAATGTAATTATTCCCGGCGCTTGAGTGAGCATGTATGTTGTAATGATCCGAGAAAATAGACCCATAAAACACAATGTCTTTACTGTAAAAATTAAATAATTATCAGTATCGATAAATTAAAAATGAAACAAATTAACGCTAACGTATTGCGACATCCAACCATGTCATCATCTAAATTAAATTCTTAAAAATAATAGAAACGAGGACAGGGCGATGTCATCCCAATACCCGATCAATGAACTTTTTTTTTAGCGGTGGTAATTAATTTGATAATTTATGGCATTCTTGAACCAATAATGTTTTGACCTCGATAAATCAGGATATTGCGACATAATTATTCGTTTTTTTAGACTAAAAATGATAAAAATCCTAAGGAGATTGCATCATCTTAATTGTCATGGACACAGAAATTTCGATGGGGTATTAAAAAAATATAAATACCGCGTTTTTAGAAGTGGAATGCAGTTTCTAGTTAAGTTGACAGTTGAGAGATGAGTTCGCAGTCCTGTCCAGTTTGAGTTAAAGTCTTACCGGTTTTGCCAAAATTTTTTTAATGGCGTATGGCCTCGGATTTAATTTAATAGAAAAAGTACGGAAAATTGTGTAAGAAATAACATTTGAAATTCGTTCAAAAATTATGTGCGGGCTCTAAGTAATCAAAAGAATTAAATTAGATTAGTTTTGTGTTTTATGTAAGTACTCTATAGTGACAAGATTTATTTTGAATATAAATGATGAACATGACTTTGTGTGATTAAACTTTGAATTTTAATGCCTAAAACTTGAGTGATTTTGACTAGTAAAACTTTCCGACTTTTATCCATGATTCTGAATGATAAGAAGTGAATTAACAAATTACTTTCATAAACTTGAGTGATTGTTACTAGAAAAACTTTTGACTTTTAATTAACTGTGGAACTTTATTGTATTAATATTAATAACTCGAGTGTTTTATATAAATAGGTGAAGGGTAGTTAATAGGAATAAATCGGAAGTATTGAAATGAGTTAACTTATAAGATATTAGGAATAGCAGGAATAGGGCGTTTCTTATTTAGTAGAGATATTTCAGTGGTCCGTAATTTTAGAAAAATAGATGAGACTGTCAGAGTTGGGAGATACTTTGCTGATTTTAATTTTTGGATTTTATGTAGGTATAATAAAATATAATTTTAGTACACCTCAATAGTTTGTTTCTCTCTCTTGCAAATAGACCCTTCTACAGATTTAGGTAGCAGCTCCAAGTAAATAAACACCATCAATATACCGCTCGCCATTTACCATCTAACTAATTACATAGAGTACTTGGGGCGTTTATATGTAATTTCTGAATCTGGTTAATAGAAAGCTTAGAATAGACAAATGGGACAAAAAAGGTGATATAAAAAACTTAACGATAAGAAAAAAGACAGAGATAAAGTAAGATAGATTGAATAATGACGCAAACTTTGATTATTCCTGGCGCTTGAGTGACCAAGAGCTTGAAATAATAAACGAGATAGTAATATAAGAAATTCAATAAGTAAAAAAGAAACAGAAATAAAGTAGGATAAAAAATAATGTAATAATTATATGACCAATAAAAATCGAATTTTGACAGTTTGTTTCTTGTTGTTTTGAACGACTTCGAATTTTTAAAAAAAAAATGTCAAATGAAACTTTTTTCATCAAATAACTGGCTCAGAAACTGAACTATGATTTTTTTTGTAAATCATTACCATAAGAATAATAAAGTAAGAAACAGCGATATGGAAAATTGACTAAGTGAGGAAGAGAAAAAGACACAGTGGGATAAAAACAAAATTAACACTGAAGCGCTCGAACGACTTAATAATGAATGGGCTTGAGATAGAGAGACGACATAGAAAAGACAATGAGTGAGAAAGAAACGAATATAAAGTAGGAAATAAAAATTATACGTATTTTGATTATTCTCGGCGCTTGTAAATTTTGTATCTGCCTAGAATAATGATATAAGAAATTCAAAGAAAGAGATGGTTATTGATATTTTCATTATTCCTGGCCTGGCTTGACTGACCTTGTAATTTCTGTGTCCAACAAGTAAAGTAAGAAACAACGATATAAAAAATTAAATAAGTGAAAAAGAGACACAAATAAAGTAGGATATAAAAATGTAACACTAATAATTTCAATTATTCCCGGCGCTTGAGTGAGTTTTTATACAGGGTTGTCGTTATGTATGGAAATATTTCAGAACCGGCTTGAAAAAAATTTACAATATTTCCTACCTGGCGGTTTTTGGGAATATCCAATTTAATAGTGGTATTTGCAATGTTGCTATGTTTACCGTTTCTGAAATGCCGTATGAAACCTGATTTTTTTAAATGGATGCCCCTAAATGCCAGAACTCCATTTTACTTGGTTTTTGAAATATGGCAACACAGATTTTTTGTTGAAATAGTATTGTATTTCAGAAAAGACTGTAGCAAAATGAACAATATTCTTCACTTGGAGGTTTTTAGGAATGCCCGATTCAATGGTGGTATTTGCAATGTTGCCAATTTTACCATATGTAACTTGATTTTTCTTCAAATGGCAGTTATATACAGTATCTTAGAAACGATGAACTTGGCAACATTGCAGTGCTGTGACACAAGTATCTGCAGTTTCAAATAGTATTTATAACAGTTTTTTACCGAATCAGCCCTAAGACTATATAACAAAAAAAGACATTTTCTCTATCTCCATTGACGTCTCTTCTTTATCGATTGCAAAAAGAGAGAAGAAGACAACAAGTGCATAGAAATAGAAATAACGATCTCTATCTGTTACATAGTCCCAGTCCAGGTGCGCCCCTTTGGTTTCAATAAAAACCGATTTATATACATATTATTTCTCGGAGACAAAATTTGCATTTATTTCGTTTGTGCGGACCCTATATACGGAGTCTTTCCGTAGTGCCTCGTGCCGAGGCCGTTTCCGGCGCACAACTTCCGGCATTCGCAAATAAATGTATCAGTTTTAATGTTCACCCCCACCCCAATAATAATATGACAAACTCTCAGTTACAATCAATCTTTATTCAATAAATTATCTCATTTTTATAATCTCCCTGGTAGCGATTCGGCAAATTTCGTGAAAATCTTCGTTCAAATGGCTGCGCCAGTATTTGCACCTGCCCCAAATTACGGCAGGATAATTGGGACTTTGTATGCCGTGAAATATCCTTGCCAAAGCTCTACCAGTAAACTGATTGTCTCTAAACATATTAATCATGGCGCGTATGTCATTGCACAGTTGATCTTCATTGATATTTTTCAAATTTCCTATTGTAACATCTTCCAAGGGGTCTAATGAATCAAAATATTCACGAATCTTATGTTTCAAAGCAGTATTTTCTTGTAGGCAAGTGATGTAACTTTTCTCAGCCACTTCAGATAAAGTCTTGTGCACACAATGCAGCTGCTTCAATGCTTTAGTCTCTTGACTCAAAACCCTCTCACATAAATTATCTAAAGCCTCATCCAACTCATCATCAGTTAAATTCCCAGGTGCTAACAATCTAAAGCCCAAATTGGAAAATTGCACTGTCAAATTTGAGCGTTTGTTAAGGCCGGTCCATTCTAGGTTTTTCAGTTTGTGTTTGCAAATGCCGCTATCCCACCCCATTGCGCTGGCAACGTCGACAACAGGAAATTCCAAGAGGTTTTCTTCGTTTTGTTTAGGTGGATGTAAGGCTAGGGCCATTGCCAATGGGGGGCATTCTTTTGAGGCTTTGCGGATTTGCAACGGGCCTCCATAGGAGATTACTTTGCATTGAATGTAGGCAGGATTGAGGAGTTCTAGAAAAAAATCATGTGTGTCTGTTATATAAGGATTAATTAATTACTCACCAATATATTTATTTTTATGCAACTCCAAATAGCATAATAATGTAGAAATGTTTTCTTCTGGTACGTCTAAAGCTCTAATGGTTTGTTCAATGGAAAAAGCAACTTCATGTTTGGGACACTTAGTCTTGCAACTGCATGGTATAAAAATTTTCTGCAATAATTTTCTTATAACGTGACGGTCTATAGAGTTTGCGTGAACGTGACGGCGCAGCTCGTTTTCGTCTCTACCGCGTGAGTCTAAAAACACGTGACAGTGAGCGGGTAAACCGTCTCTGCCTGCTCTGCCCACTTCTTGGACGTAGCTTTCAAAACTGTTTGGCATATTGTAGTGGATTACTGCTCTTATATCGGATTTATTGATTCCCATACCTAAACAGGGAGATGAGTTATATGTGATACTAAAGCCTGGTTTATTCATCTTCCAAACTTTTTATAGAAGAAAAGTTGTGCCAATCCTATTGCCTATTGGTCATTGGACAACTGAGCTGGGACTCTATTAATGTGAGAGTTAAGAAGATAGTGATGTGAATAACAGTGTACAAAATAGGATTGCATTATCAGAAAATGAATAAACCAGGTCTTGAATGGGAAATGTTGTAGTTACCAAATGCCACAGTTGCGACTACGACTCGTAATTCTCCGGACATGAATGCGTTTTGGACGGTTCTTCTGCGTGAAGCTGACAAGCCTGCATGGTAAGGTTCGGCTTGAAGGTTCAATCTTTTACGTTTCTAAAATGTTAATCGGAAAGATATGAATTAGTTGAGATTTAAATCCTAGTAATAAGACAAGCGTGGTTTTTGAAGCAATCTTAATGCAATTTTGAAGTAAAAATAAGTTTAGGAAAGATTTTATATAATTATAAGAATCCACGTTGAAATGTGGCAGGCGCATTTTTTAAACCAAAAGGCGAGCACATAGGACGAAAATCTAAGTTCAAAAAAGTCTGATCATTTTAGAATTGTAAGTGGATCTAGATCCAAGGTAAAAGCTAAAGCCGATTCAATTGGAATGGCGTTAAGATCTTATTCCCGGCTCTCCTGGGTTCATGATTTTAAAAAACCTACGATAATATCCTGCTAATCCAAGAAACGATTCTTTTGGATTTTTGGGTGTTGGGAAGTTCTAAATACAACCAATTTTTGCAGGGTTCAGTTTTACACCGTCTTGAATGATAAGATGTCCTAGAGTCCCAGAGGCGTTCAAATACTTCGGTTAGCCTTAAAATATGTTTGTGGATGGTAGGAGAGTAAATGATGATATCGTCCATGTAGACTAGGCATATTTCGTTTTGAATGCCGAGGAGAATATTGTCTATGACTCTTTGGAATGTGGACGGGGCATTTTTCAATCCAAAGGGCATACATACGAATTCGTAATGGCCATTTTCTACGGAAAAAGCGTGGGTTCTTCTTCTATTTGGTGAAAACCCTAGCTTCAGGTGATAAAATATTGACATTTTCCCGCCCTAGGGGCGTAAAAAAATTGAGATTACACCAAGAAAGAAAAAGTAGCTACAGAAACTTCAACATACTGAAACAGGAGATCCTTCCAAGACCCAAAATAGGAGTTCTAGGCTTCAAAAATTTTTCGCATTTAAAAAATTTTCGGATGGAAAATGCGTCCCTGATGCAATTTTGACGCATTGCTATGACAAAAGTGACAGAATCTCAGACAGAAGTGTCGTAACAATATGGCGGAAGTGGGATACGCTTTTTTCTCCTTATGTCGCCTCTTTATTATTCTACCTCAATGATTTTTCCTTAATTTTGACTAAATAAGTCAATTTTCTTTGAATTTTTCCTGGAGTGATTTTTCACTGAAAAATTTCGAAATTTCCCTATAATGAGCTCCTCACTTTTCTCTTTATCCTGAAAAATTTTCAAAATTTTGCCTTTAGAAGTTTTCCAAAAAAAAAAATTTCAATGTGAAAGGATGAATTTTTCTTAATTTTACTTAAAAAAATCATTTTTTCAGAATTTTTCCTGGAGCGATTTTCCATTGGAAAATTTTGGAATTTTCTTATAATGAGCTCCTGACTTTCCTCTTTTTCCTCTTTTGCCAATTTTCCAGGAAACAATTGAAATGTGAGAGGATCAATTTTCCTTAATTTTACTTGAAAAAGTCAATTTTCCAGCATTTTCCCTAAAGTGATTTCTCACTGAAAAATTTCGAAATGTTCCTATAATGAGCTCCTCACTTTCCTCTTTTTCTTGGAAAATTTTCAAAATTTTCCCTCTGCCAGTCTTCCAGAAAAAATTAAAATGTAAGAAGTGAATTTTCCTTAATTTTGCTTAAACAAGTCAATTTTCCAGATTTTTTTATGGAGTGATTTTTCATTTGAAAATTTTAAAATTTTTGCAATAATTTCTGTAATTTTCATAGTTTTTCGTAATGTCCATAATTCTCGTAATATTTCGTTATTCACGTAATTTTTCATAATTTCCATTTTTCGTAAATTCTGTAATTTTCTGTAATATCGAGAAAATCTCCGTAATTTACAAATAATTCCTGTAATTTTGAATAATTTTGAGTAATTCCTGCATTTTTGGAATAATTCCTGTAATTCCCCTATTTTTTTGTAATTTCGGTTATTTTTCGTAATTTCTGTAATATTCAAATAATTTCCGTAATTTCAGAATATATTTTGACAAACTCGCATATAATTCCGGCCCTTCGGGCCGGACTCGCATATAACTCCGGCCCTTCGGGCCGGACTCGCATATAACTCCGGACCTTCGGGCCGGACTCGCATATAACTCCGGCCCTTCGGGCCGGACTCGCATATAACAAAAATTAGGTTGAAATTGCGGAAATGTGAGGCGAAAATCGCGGAAAAGTGAGGTTACTGTAAACTTCAGCCTTGAAGACTTAATCACAGATGCGTAAGTAAGTATTCTTGTCATCGACGATTCAAAGCTACGAAATCAGGGTATCCTGGTACTACTGCAATATCCCATCAAATCTGCATCTCGATACTACTTGGTATAATTTACGTATCATCAAGTACCAATCAAGACATCAGCTTAAAATAAAATTCCACTCACCTTATTATTAGTACTCTCCACTAAAACCTTCTCGCTCTTCAAACTGGTCCTCAAAAACGCAGCCACCCTCTCACATTCCTCCCGCCTGGTACAATAAACAATAATACTCTTACACTCCTTAAACCTCTCAGACAACAACAAATTTAACAAAGCCCTATCCCTATTGCCATCCTTGGACACTGTCAAATTTAAATTATCCGGCAAAGGCACGTCGCTTATAATTCCTTCAATTCCGTCTTTAATATCCAAAGATGTCACAATTGATTGACAAGTTGCCTTAGTGGCTGTAGCAGTGAGGCCTAAAATGGTGCGTACACCTAAGCTTTCCTTTAAAACTCTACAAATCATCAAGTAGCTGGGCCTGAAGTTGTGGGACCACTGAGACACGCAATGGGCCTCGTCTATGCAAGCAAAAGCTATGGGAGGCAGTTTACGAAAAAGCGAGCCAAAACCGGTCTTTTTCTCTCCGGCAACTACAGCTTCAGGTGATATTAATAACACATTTAAATCACCTATTGAAATTGCTTCTAGAATCTTCTGACGTTGATTTTCGGTTTGATTTGTATGCAAACAAGCAGCTTTGAGGAATTTTGGTATACCAACTACTTGGTCTTCCATTAGAGATACTAACGGAGATATGACTAAGCTGATGCATGGTTCTCTTTGCGAATATAAATAAGCGGGTAATTGGTAGCATAAACTTTTGCCAGAACCTGTACTTAGGGTTACTAAGGTTGATTTGCCTGATAGTATGCGCATTATTGCCTTTTCTTGGCCTTGTCTGAATTCATTATGGCCAAACTTCAATAAAGCATCATCGACTTCTTTAGGAGCCTCTGTAAGATGCTCTTGATAATAAGGCCTTACAACCTTGACATTATCTAAATACTCTTGCACATCCAACTTCTTAACATGCTCTTCTAGTTTTTCAACTTCAGCCATTAGAATGTCGTCATCGCTATCTTCAAGCCACTCTTCATTATCTAGTTTAGGTCTTCTTATATTTAAAACACTATCTGAAGCCATTTTTGTTGCTTCTTCCAATGTAGGAAAAGGACAATCTTCTTCTTCTTCATTTTTTAGAGGTAATAGATTATCTTGTTTGGTGGCTTTGCATTTTTGGGCAAAGTGGCCCTCTTGGCCGCAATTAAAGCAGATCAGTTTACCTCCATCACAACCACCCATATCCATATCAGGGCCGTGTAAAGTCTTTTGTTTGCTCTTGAATTGGGACTTTTTGTATTTGGAAAAGTTGCGGCCCTTTTTACCACGGACAAATGTTTTCTTCTTGATGTTAATTGTCACAAAGTTGTCGTTGAGGTTGCCTGAAGCAACTTTTTTTTCCAGTTTTTCCTTGGCTTGTTGGCGTTTGTCTTTTGGGGCATCAATTTCTTCATCTTCACTGGGTAGTTGTTCCAAGAGTTTCTCTTTTATTATCGATTTTAGGTTGGTGTATCTTGGTGCTGATATTCGCGGTTTGACGTTGTATTCTAATTCGTAGTTTTCATGAGTTTCTTTTGTAGGTTTCTCTTGAATTTCTTTTGTAGGTTTCTTTATTTTACTAGTAACAATCTCTTTGGAATCAAAAACAAATTTTGTTGGGGTTTTCTTGGGTTGCAGCACAAATTCTGGATCTTTGTCGTCGGTATCGGAAGCAAAGGGATCTGCTTCTTGATCGGATAATTCTTCCAAACTGACCTTGTTTTTGGTTGTTCTTGTGGATTTTCTTATTGGAGGTGATGTTTTCGATTGGGATTTTTTCTTAGATTTGGGTTGCTTCTTATCTTCTTTAATAGGAAGGTCAATTTGGGGCAAGTTGGGAGAATTTTCGTCATTAGTTTTTGTTGGTTCAGAAATTTTGATTTTTTTAGCAACATGAAACGATGTTGTCATTGATTCTTCGTCTGAGCCTTCAATGATTTCATCACTGTCATCGTCACTATAGTTGATTTTGGTGCTCAATTCTGGATTTGTTGCAGTCACTCCTGTGCTGTTTGTAAGTCTTTCCAACCACCCTGAATCGATTTTTCTTGTCTTATTAACCCTACTACTATCAAGTATACTTAGTGAAAATGAAGGCTTAATTTCACTAGAACTGCTATTTAAAAAAGCTGATTCTTCAAGCTCAGTAGACTCTGTTTGAGAACAAAACGATGGACTTTCAACAAAACTACCCTCGCTACTTTTCTTTTGGCTCAAACTCTTACGAGGATTTCGTTTTTTAGATTTGAATCCTTGAAACAGCTTTTTAGTGATGGTTTGTACTGGTTCTGATGGGGCTTTGTCTAAACATTTCTCAACACTAGTGGGCGATTTTCTTTTATTCAAATGACTGCCCCAAACGTCGATGGAACTGGCGCATTCATCATCGTGTCCTTGAAAATTGGATTCTGGATCAGTTGGTTGTTGGTCGTCGTTGGATTCTGGATCAATAATTGTAGTTGAGAGTTCATTGTCGTCATCTTCCAGGCCTTCGACGTCCATGAACGTTTCTTCCAGGGCTGCTGTTTTGATTTGGAAGTATCTTCTGTAGGCATGTCTTACTTCTATTGGAGCTTCTCTTATGTCTAACTGTAAAGGATTAATATTGATTAAAATAAAAAGTTAAATGTATGGGGAATTCATAGGGATTTTAGTAGGGAATTGTTGATGAATTATTTGTGAATTTTCAGGGTTGTTTTAAGGGAATAGTAGTCATTGTCATGGGATGAAAATCTCATAAAGATCTGTGGAAATCCATGGATATCTGTGAATTGGAAATACATATGGTTTTCTTTAATGTGTGCAAAAAGGAAAGAGCCATACAAAATTGACATTTGTGATGGTATTTTGTGAATTTTTATCAAATTTTTTACCTAATTTATTAATCAGTCCATACAGTTACCCCATAGATTTCTATCAATAATGAATCTCCAAGGATATTTTGTGATCTCCTTTGGATTACTAAGGATATCATATGTATCCTCATGAAATCCCCATCTTTTATAGGACAGAGGAGTTCCACAGTGGCTACCCCTTTAGAACAAACCTGTACAAACGTTAAAATTATGATTATTTTTTTCAAGATCTCCAGAAATATTTTGAGATCTCCCTTAGATTACCAGGGATATTATATGAATCTTCATGAAAATCTCCATCTTATATGGGATAGAAGAGTTCCACAATGGCTACTCCTTTGGAAAAACCTTGTACAAACATCAAAATTATGATTATTTTTTTAATATTTGATGAATCTCCAGAGAAATTTTGAGATCTCCTTTGGATTACTAAACATATCATATAAGTCTCCATCTTATAGGACAGAAGAGTTCCACAGTGGTTACCCCCTTGGAAAAACCCTGTACAAACATCAAAATTATGATTATTTTTTTAATATTTGATGAATCTCCAGAGAAATTTTGAGATCTCCTTTGGATTACTAAAGATATCATATAAGTCTCCATCTTATAGGACAGAAGAGTTCCACAGTGGTTACCCCCTTGGAAAAACCCTGTACAAACATCAAAATTATGATTATTTTTTCAATATTTGATGAATCTCCAAAGAAATTTTGAGATCTCCTTTGGATTACTAAACATATCATATAAGTCTCCATCTTATATAGGACAGAAGAGTTCCACAGTGGTTACCCTCTTGGAAAAACCCTGTACAAACATCAAAATTATGATTATTTTTTCAATATTTGATGGATCTACAGAGATATTTTGAGATCTCCTTTGGATTACTAAAGATATCATATAAGTCTCCATCTTATATAGGACAGAAGAGTTCCACAGTGGTTACCCCCTTGGAAAAACCCTGTACAAACATCAAAATTATGATTATTTTTTTAATATTTGATGAATCTCCAGAGAAATTTTGAGATCTCCTTTGGATTACTAAAGATATCATATAAGTCTCCATCTTATAGGACAGAAGAGTTCCACAGTGGTTACCCCCTTGGAAAAACCCTGTACAAACATCAAAATTATGATTATTTTTTCAATATTTGATGAATCTCCAAAGAAATTTTGAGATCTCCTTTGGATTACTAAACATATCATATAAGTCTCCATCTTATATAGGACAGAAGAGTTCCACAGTGGTTACCCTCTTGGAAAAACCCTGTACAAACATCAAAATTATGATTATTTTTTCAATATTTGATGGATCTACAGAGATATTTTGAGATCTCCTTTGGATTACTAAAGATATCATATAAGTCTCCATCTTATAGGACAGAAGAGTTCCACAGTGGTTACCCCCTTGGAAAAACCCTGTACAAACATCAAAATTATGATTATTTTTTCAATATTTGATGGATCTCCAGAGATATTTTGAGATCTCCTCTGGATTACTGAAGATATCATATAAGTCTCCATACAGAAGAGTTCCACAGTGGTTACCCCCTTGGAAAAACCCTGTAGAAAACATAAAAATTATGATTATTTTTTCAATATTTGATGGATCTCCAGAGATATTTTGAGATCTTCTCTGGATTACTGAAGATATCATATAAGTCTCCATACAGAAGAGTTCCACAGTGGTTACCCCCTTGGAAAAACCCTGTAGAAAACGTAAAAAATATGATTTTTTTTTTAAATATTTGATGGATCTCTAGAGATATTTTGAGATCTCCTTTGGATTACCAAGGGTATCATATGAATCTTCATGGAATCTCCACCTTGTAAGATAGAAGGGTTCTATAGTGACCTGTGGATCAGAATCTGATTACTTTTTCAATATTTGTGGACACACTATACAATTTTTAGAAAAGCTATAATTTGACTTTACTAGGATTTGGATTGGAATTGAGGATCCAAATTAATTATTCAAAGTTTCATTTAACTCCCTTTAAAACTCAATTGGAAGTGCATTTGAAGCTGGAAATTCAAATAATTTAAGATATGCCTGAAAATCCAAGGATATCTATGGAAAGAGGGGGTGGGCTACCTCCTCAGAGGTGTCACTTGCAATTTTTAAAAACAGAAAATCTCCATTTGTGGAAATCTTCTTGTAACGCCATAGATTTCTATAAATAATGAATATCCAGGGATATTTTGGGATCTACAGACATATTCTATGGATTTACATAGATATCATAACATGGATCTTTATGAAATCTCCACCTTGTAAGACAGAAGGGTTCCATAGTGGATCAGAATCTGATTACTTTTCCAATATTTGTGGACACACTAGAGAAACTATAATTTGACTTTACAAGGATTTGGATTGGAATTGAGGATCCAAATTCTCAGAAAAGTGATTATTCAAAGTTTCATTTAACTTCCTCTATAACATTGCTTGAGAATTTGAATCTTGAATTTTGGCCTTAGGTACAGATCATAGAACAATCAAACCTGTTTAAGATTAGTTTCATTTATCATTTGATAAACTTGCTATATACTTAGTCTGTTTATTGCAGTAAACCATAGGATTCACAATGACTTTATGGTGTCAATCATCGAGCTTTATATAGGTTCTTATGTCCTGTCTTTATCTGTTTTGTTTATATTTAGATAACACTAACAAAAATAGAGTAATCAATTTTATGAGATCCCTGCTTCCAAGAATTGACTCCCAGATAACTATCTGCATGATACATACTTAAAATCCTATTGGTTGTCGAATAACGGGCTCACCAATGGAATTACAGATTGCATTACCTTACCCAACAGTTTATCAAAAGGTGAATTAAACCAACCCTAAGAGTTCAATAATTTCCATTGTTTGCTAATAAAGACTTAACTAACAATTAACCTCTTCACCCTAAAGGGTTCAAAATATTTGTAATTCAAATTAGACAGAGTACCTACATCTTAGGATTCCTTATGGATAAATAAGGAAGAAAACATTAACATTAACAATTATTGTGCTCACCTTGGATGGAATTCGATTATTCTTTTTGGTAAAACTACGTTCCCACACGTTAACTATATATTTGCACTTGTCGTAAGTCTTTTTAGTATCGGGATTTTCTAATAAACTCATAATTATTATTGTTATTATTTTTCTACTAAAAATTTTCCCGCCTTTTTTCGCGGTACCATGCTTCATAACCTCACAAAATTGTTTTTTGTTTAATTGTCAATAGATGGCGCCACAAGAATAATTAATTTAATAAAAATTGTATTTAAACGAATAATTCAAATAAATGAAAAGCAATTATAATATTAATAATTAATTTATTATTATTTGCCCGTTGTTGCAATATTATAAATAATGCTTTATTTTCGATATTTAACTACTACAAGAAATGATAGATGGCGCCACCACAACGGCTATGCAAGGATCTTGCAACAATATGACGTCATAAGTATGCTAATTAAACAAGGGTGCGTATATTATTTATTAAATAATTATCTTAAATTAAATGCAAGGCACAATAATTATAAAAAAAAAAATATGGGTTTAATCTGAAGAATTCAAAATCATATCGTAGTCGGGCCTGCCGGCACGGTACGACTGCAAGTACTTGATATGAGTGGCCGATTCCATCATGCTTCTTTTAATAGTCGATTCTTCGGTCATTCTTTTGCACCATTCCAACTTAAAAAAAAACACACACACAATTTGAAATAATTGACTCGTATTAACTTACTAAATTCCTATATTTGTCCTTTTTGAGTAAGTTAGAGTTTCCGAAAATCTTAAGGATTTCGGCTCTTTCGCACCAAGGCCAAATCATCAAGTCCAACATGCCAGGTTTGGTACCGCCAAAATAGGCAGTACCTCTGTTGTGCAGTTCGCGTTCGAAGTTAGTTAGGCCGTTTGCAATCACTTGATCGTCGTCCAAGTTTACTCTTCCTATGCTTGTTAGGATTTTCGTCATTGCGTTGACAACCCTGTTGAATTCTTCTATAAGCAAACGGTCTTTGGCTTTTTGCAAAGGATCCGGATTGTGCAGATGGTGGGCGCGGTATTTTTCATCCAAATAATCAGCTATAATGAGGCTTTCGTATAGGACGTCTCCTTGTTCGAGTTCCAGAGCTGGAATTTTACCTAAAGGGCTTATGTCGTAGTACCAGTCCGGTTTGCTGTAGAGGTTTATGTTGACCACATCGTACCTGTGAATACAGTGGTGTAAATTATGGGAAGTTCTAGAACAAAAAAGAGGTTCTTACGCGATTTTTTTTGCGTCCAAAACCAACATGATGCGTTGGGAGTATGGACAGAATCTGTTGCTGTATAGGCGGAGTTTGCCTTTGGCAGCTACAGGAGGTTTTTTGGAACCTAAGACAAACATGTATTAACATTATCTTATAGTTAGTTAATTCTTAAACATCTTCTGGACGTTTTTTAAAAAAATATCCAAGAATTTCCAATAGATAAAACGTCATTTGTGGTTTTATGAACATATTTTGGACGTTTTTTAGAAACATTCTTGAACAATGCGGAAATAATAAGTAAAACAAACACAGATTCTTCAAGAATTGAGTAGGTAGCCGAAAATAAACACAGAAATTTATCGTTTTCTTTCGATGAGAACGGGGTCAAAACACGCATATATTTATAAAATTACGAAATCCTATGCATATTTTATTAAAAGAATCAATGAGGTAATCTAGACAGAAATAAGCATGACACATACTTATACCCAAACAAGACTTTACACCTTTTTAATAGGTAACTAATAATGATAATAATAATAATAATAATTACTGATGATGAATGTATGTAGGTATTTGCATTTGAATTATACATAAATCTATTTTAGGACAACAATGTTTGCACTTGCTTAGAGTATAGATTATCAATTTTTTTTGCACCCTTGCTTGAATAATTCAAAAAATATCACAATGATACAAACCTTTTCGTAAATGCGGACTATTCATTATGTTTGCACTAAACTTATTGGGAAAATTTCTATTGATTTTTAATGCAGCTGATTGGCTAAAACTTGGTAAAAACACTGAAACGAAAAATAACAAAAAATTTGTGGGAGGATTAGTTTTATTGGGGAACGCTGGTGCGCCTGTGTTTGGATCCCCCCTTTTTTGAATTTTTTATGAATTCTAGACAAGTTGGTGAATGTAGTGATGAGAAGGATTATTTGTGACATAATGGTGAATACGTCGTATATGGATTTTCTTTCAAGACATATTGAGAATTTCTGGTTTTGTAACAAAAAATGTCCTCTGGATAAGTTCCAGGAATTAATGGTACTCAGAACTAATGTAGGTATGTCGTTGGTAGGTATTTATGCTGATTGGGTAAGAGAACATTCAGGTTTTTTCTATTCCATCAGGCTCTTGAATTTTCTTTATTTTGAGAAATTCAAGAGCCAGGAACCAATAATAAAAAGACAGCAATATACGAAACTCAATAAATAAGAAAGAAATAGAAATAAAGTGGGATAAGAAAACATGTAATTATTCCTGGCGCATGAGTGAGCTTGTATGTATTTTTGTATCTGGTCCATAAAAAGCCTGGGCTGGAATTCTGTAACGAATAGAAATATTTTCCCTATCTCTATATTGTCATTTCCTCTTTATTGATTTCGACGAGAGAGAAAAAGACAGCAAGTGTCACAGCGATAGGGATATAACAATCTCTATCCATTACAGAATACCGCCCTTGAAATAGACAAGTAGGACAAATAAAATGACATAAGAAACTCACCGGTTAAGAAAGAGATAGATAGATTGAATAGTGACACAAACTTCAATTATTCCCGATTTTTGATTGGCTCTAAATTATTCGCTGACCAATAGAATTATAGATTGGGCGCTGACCCTTCGGGCTCGAAATTTAGCCCTTCGGGCTCGAGATTTGAAAAAAAAAACAAAACATATAGCAACACTGCGTATAACCATTGTATGTATAACACAACAAACGTCAAATATTGGAATTTCAAAGTACGCCTTGTTTTCTTTGATAGTCGATACATAATGACGTCTTTTTGTTTCAAAGATTATTACGGCCCGAAGGGCCGGAGTATTATTAAAATCGGTTGACAATGAACGGGCTCGTATAACTCCGGCCCTTCAGGCTCGTATAACCTCTGCCTTTTAGAATCGGGATTTGAAAAAAAATATATGGCAACACTGTTTATGGCACAACAAACGTCAAAAAATTGACACTTCAAAGTAAGCCTTGTTTTTTTTGAAAGTTAATACAAAATGACGTTTTTTTGTTGCCCTGTCGGTGGGCTCAAAATTGAAAAGACTCATCTCGTCCTTCGGGCTTGTGATTGAAAAAAAGACGCCATTTTGGACCCTCTTGAGTCACAGTGTTGCAAAAAGCTAAAAGTCTTAGTCAGCTTACTACGAGGCTTACAATAGTTGAGTGAGGCTGTGGATTCTGTTCGCTTACCAAAAATTTGAAGCTGCGCAGCAGTGAAACTATTAAAGTTGCATCGAAACTTAAAATAAGAGTTTTCTAGAGGATTCAATTGGCTTCAATTAAAGCCTAGTAACGTCAAAATCGGTTGACAATTGACAGAGTTATGAGCCAAAATACAAAACGATGTCAAAAAACCAAGTAGGCCTTGTAATTTTTTATGCAGAAACTTTAAAGCCTTGCAGCTGCCAAACTATTGAAGTTGCGTCAAAACTTCAAATTAATGATTTGTAGAGGATTTAATCGACTTCAATTAAAACTTAATTACGGTAAATTCGGATTGATTGACAAAGTTATGAAGTAAAATGTCCTTCTAACTCACAAGTGCATTAAGTTTCAAAAATGCAGCAACCCTGGCGCATAAACGTCAAAAAATTTGACATGTCGAAATAGGCTTTGTAATTATTTTTGAGTCGATAGAAAATGGCGTCTTTGCGTTTTAAGAATGGCGAGCCCGAAGGGCCGGAGTTTCTTTAATAATGAGCCCAGATGGTGGATATTTTAATCACCTTTTTCTTTGTAATTTTTGTATCTGGTCATAAAAAAGGATAGAATAGACAAGTAGAACAAAGAAAACGACATAAGAAACTTAGCGGTTGAGAAGAAGATAGAGATAAAGTGGGATAGATTCAATAGTGACGCAAATTTTGATTATTCCCGATTTTTGATTATCCGCTGACCAATAGAATTATAGACTGGGCTCCGACCCTCCGGGCTCGTGATTAAAATAATTCCGGCCCTTCGAGCTCATAATTAAAGTAATCCCGGCTTCCTGAGCTCGAAATATGAAAAAAAAAAACATATGTTAACACTGCTTATGACATAAACAAGCTTCAAAAATTGACATTTCAAAGTAGGCCTTGTTTTATTTGATAGTCGATACAAAATGGCGTTTTTTTTGTTGCTGTACGGGCTCAAGATTGAAAACACTCTCGACTTTCGGGCTCGTGATTAAAAAAAATACACTATTTCGAGTTTTTAGCGTCACAGTGTTGCCAAAAGCTAAAAATCTTAGTCAGCCTACTATGAGGCTTACAATAGTTAAATGAGGCAGTGGATTCTCTTTGCTTACCAAAAATTTGAAGCTGCGCAACTGTGGAACTATTCAAGTTGCATCAAAACTTAAAATAAGAGTTTTCTAGAGAATTCAATTGGTTTTAATTGGAGCCTAGTAACGTCAAAATCGGTGGACAATTGACAGAGTTATGAGGCAAAATACGAAACGATGTCAAAAAACCAAGTAATGCAACATGGTGTCTTTTCGTTTTGTAGAATTGCGAGCCCGAAGGGCCGGAGTTTTTTTAATAATGAGCCCAAATGGCGGGGGTTTTAATCAAGGATGATACACACTATTACTACAAGATGGCCTATCCTTATAAAGCCTGTTACAGTGACTCTATTACCACAGTGGCGACAATTGTTGTCTTATTTTTGATTGGTTCTAAAATCCCATATATTTATATTGAAAACGCCGCCATCTTGTTCCCAAACTCTTGTTACTTTTAAATATGAATATATGGGATTTAGGTGAACATCTATCATAAATCATGGAAAACAACGTATTTGATGGACTTACTAATGGTAATCAAATACGTCGATTCCAATTTTTTATGATAGATGTCAATTTGAATCCTATATATTAATATTTAAAAGTAACTAGAAGTTGGGAACAAGATGGCGGCGGGACCTCTATTGTCGTCACTATATGTAAAGGTTTATTTAGTCACTGTAAAACCTGTGTGTAACAAATTACCGGTTGTGACGTAGGCAGCCTGTTATTTCTCGCCTTGCCGTAGGCTGGTTAAACAGCTGACGACTTAGTTATGACGTCGGAAATGGTAACAAACCAATATGGCGGCGATTACCAAAAACGAAGCCGCTAAGCAAATCATGTAGGTGCGTATGCTCCTTGGGTTTTAATGAAGAAAGATGTGATACGAAAACGTCATAAGAAAATTCCAGAGCCAGCAATAGACAAATTCAAAAGCCAGGAATAGACAAAAATTGAGCAGGAAAAAAGCACTGTAGGTAAAAATCACTGAAAAATACAGTGACGGGAACTAGCGCCATCTCTGATTGTTTCAACAAATTTTGTTGCCATCTTGGGAATTCTTGGAAATCTAACCTCACAATTTTTACTTAAGTAATTTTAAAAAAATGTCCAAAGTATTACTAAAACTAAACACTTTACCCTGTTTAGGGGGGTACGAAAATGCATTCGCCTTATTCATCAGAAAGGGGCACCACTTAAGGGGTAAACCTCCAGGGGTTGCCAAATCTTTACAACAAAAACTTTCAGGTAAGAATTAACAAACAACTCAAACTTTACTTAATTGATTCACTTTTAATAGAATTAAACATCAAAGACCCTTCTGTCCATTATAAAGTCGACATTGGACTACCTCCGGTCCAAGTTTCTAGGGCACAACAAGTCCAAGAACGTTTGGACCATTTAAAACAGCAACGCAACGATAAGGAGTTGGAAAGGTTGTCTCGTAATAGAAAATGTAAAGAATTGTTCATATAATTAGTTCTAGAAACTTAAAATTTAGTTTTTAGTAATTGTTAATTTGGAAGAATCCAATAAGGATTGGCTTGCAACAGTAGGGCCTCAGCATTTGAGAAAGATTGCTGAGCATTATGGGGTATTTAAGGATTTATTTGGCGATGCTTATTTTTATCCACAAGTGCCTCTAAATATACTCTATGATACAAATCAGGTTTATTATGGTAACATAATCAAGCCTGAAGATGCTTCTCAAACGCCTCAAGTCACTTTTGATAGTGATAATGATAGTTTTTGGACACTAATAATGACCAATCCTGATGGGCATTTTAGTAATAATGATAAGGAATATGTGCATTGGTTTGTGTAAGTATTATTCAATTCATTTGACTTTATGTGTCTAAATAAGTAAATCTTAATTCCAGTGCCAACATACCTGGAAATAAAATCCAAAATGGGGAAACTATTGTCGAATATTTGCAGCCTTTTCCTCCAAAAGGCACTGGCTATCATAGGCACATTTTTATTTTATACAAACATTCAAAGAAATTAGACTTTTCCCCTTATAAAACCCAAGGATTAACTTTGACTGATAGAACATTTAACACATATGATTTTTATAAGACTCTTCAAGACAACATAACTCCTGCAGGTCTAGTATTTTTCCAATCAGATTGGAGCCCGAGCCTAAAAACCTTCTACCATAATGTTTTAAAAATGAAAGAACCAATTTATGAATACGATTTTCCCGCACCTTACATCCGCCCTCAAGATTGGTACCCCAAAAGAAAACCCTTCAACTTATACTTGGACAAATATAGAGACCCCAAAGAAATAAACAAGGAATTTTTGATGAGGAAATTGAAAAACATACATCCGTTTAAGGCACCTAAACCTGAACCACTTTACCCCAATGCTCAGTTCATAGACAAAGATGTACCAAGTTGGTTGAAAACTGAAATCAAAAAATCCAGGCTGAAATGGGGCAGAATTAATGAAATTGAATAATAAAATTATCCCCACCAACTTATTAAGTATATTTGTATATCACATAATCAGACTAATTATCTTTGGCTAAAAATAATAATAACAAAATAATTAAAAAAACTAAGCTACAGCTCTTCTTAATGATTCCTTAACCATATGCTTCCTGTTATATCTAATATTTTGTATAGCGTGAATCTTCTTGCCATCTTCTTCGTACAAACATTTCGAACAAAACTCCTTGTTGATCATGTGCAATGGACTTTGGTAGAAAATCGAAGAATCATTTCTGTGCCTCAACTTAGCGTTTTGCCTGTGACACCAACGATGCAAAATGAAGTCAAATGTTAAAATAATTACCCCCAATAGAGGGGTGAAGATTATGAATGTCGGTATCAGAAAAACTATTGCTGTCATGAATTCCATGCGTCTTTCTGAGCTTTTTTTGGATTTGTCATTTCTGTGACGGACTATTGCAGTCAAATGAGTTGCATATCTAAAATATATGTATATTTTGAAAATAGTCTTATAATGCAATTATATAAGTTGATTACCTGGTAATTTTAAATGGGTTTGGCATTTGGAAACTCTCACAAATCTTATCAATAGTGCAATAAAGCTTCTCACCAGTTTCCTCATCCAAACAATAAGTCACATACTCTTCTTCGCCAGTTTCAGCATTCTTAGATATCTGAAACTTGTAGTCGCTTTCTCCAGTTTCTTCGTCCATTTTTTACATTCACCACACAAACGTCTATTACCGAATCGCTTAAAACACTACTAAAAAAGTATAAAGTCCGCGTCAATAAAACTAGTATTTTTTTTTCGATTAGATTGTGCTTTGATTTGTCGTTTCGTTCGCGGTTGTCGGTGCCCAGTCTAAGCTGAAGGCCGGTATTATGGTACCAAGTTCAGAGGTTGACATCGATGTGTTTGTGTATTGAAAGTATAATTATTTTTGCGGATGGTAATTTGTTCGAATTTTAATTATGGTCGGTATTCGTGGAAGTAATTTTGTTGTTCCTGTTTTAATTTAGTCTAGGCTTAAAGGTAAAATTATGGGGTTGAGTTTGAGAATATTTAAAGAAGATGATATAAATCCACTCATTATCAGGGTCACCAACTCATAATATTTCCATTGAAAAAAATTCATATACTGCAGTCCAGTTGATAACGAGTGGATCAATGAGTGTAATCCTAGTGAACAACTACTTGTTATTTGGGTTTTATATTATAAGTTCTACTCATATTGACAGGCCTATACAGGGTGTCCCGGTTCAACTGGTTAAAAATGCTAGGGTATAAAGAGGGTTCGAAAGTGCGTCGTTTCCAAAATACAGGGCGTTTGAAATTCAAACAACCTCCTTTCATATTGAATTTTTTAAAAAAGCAATTTGTTTTAATTATTTATTTTTTTTTTTTTTGGGGTGGTTCCAGGTAGAAAATTATACGAATTCTTAAGTCTCATTCCTAAATCAATAATCCCTGAAAATTTGAACAGATTCTGTGGCCCTTCAGATGATATGAAAAGGGGTTGTTTAAATTTCAACACCCTGTATTTTGAAAAAGACCCACTTCCGAACATCGGTGTCTTATCTCAAACTGCTTCTCTATGGTTCCTCATACCCTATAGCATTTTTGACCAGTTCAACGGAGACACCCTGTATATCTAATGGTACTTAAAAAACTGCAGTTTGTGTTTTACTAATGTGAGTTGAAGTTATAATGAGTAAATGAGGGGATTGTTGGGTCCTATCGTTCTTTTAAGTTGCTTAGAGAAAAACCTAATCAGGGTCATTATTCTCGAAATAGAGGAGTAACATTCTCATGAAAACAAAGGTTTTATCTTCGTTGCCCATACTCATATTTCTGCAACACTGACAAAGACAGAGCAATCGTTTCCATAAGTTCTTTGGTGGTTTCGAAAATTAGCATCCAGGTCAATATCATATCTGGGCCCTTATTCTCGTAACAACGTAGGTTCCCATGAAAAAGATTCTTTCTTAGTAATCCATATTTATATTCCCATATCGTTTTCTTTGTCCTACTTGCCTACTATTCTAGGCTTTTTATTGGCCAGATACAAAAATTACATGCAAATTCACTCAAGCGCCGGGAATAATTACATTATTTCTTATTTTCATCACTGAACTTCCACATCATTTTCCTAAAATTCTAAATAATTTTACTGCAATTTCATGTTATTTCTTGGGATTCCGCTTAACTTTTTTGGAATTGCACGTTGCACGTCTTGTCTTAGAATTTCATTGAATTCCATATAGTTTCATTAGAATTCTACTTTAATCTTTAGAATCTTGCGCTTTTTTTTTTTGAAATTTCACGTAATTCTTTAAAACTCAATTTAACTACTTGACTGAAATAAGTAATTTTTTCAGAATTCCATGAAATTCCTTTTATTTACCGGAATTGCATGTAAATTCAGTGGAATTTTATGTAATTCCTTTGGAATTCCGTGTAATTTCACTGGATTCTATCAACTTACTTACTCTATTTCTGTTTCTTTTTCATTTATTGAATTTCTTATATTGCTGTTTTTTTATTGTTTCAAGTCAAAATGTTCGATTTTGCTCTAGAATGTTCTAGAGTGAAAAAAAGGTGATCAAAACCTTCTTCCTTTGGGTTTTTTATTGAAAAAACGCCAGCTCTTCGGGCTCGTAATTTCAATTCAAAACGAAGACACCATTTTCTATCGACTGTCAAAAATAATTACAAAACCTACTTTGAAACGTCAAATTTTTTGACGTTTGTGCGCCAGGAATGTTGCATTTTTATGTATGCATGTATGTACAGTTGCGATCAAAAAAAAGTAGTACAAGAAAAGTCTCCAAAATCTCCTGGTCTATTATAAATTGATTTATTTCATAACTAAAAATAACATATTTATGGCATTTTTTGACACATTTTTAACCTAGAAAGCTCCAGATGACATTATTTTGATATTTTTCCATCCGTTTTTAACCTAGAATATGTCATTGTATATTAAAATTTTGTATGATACACCGGGAGCTCAAATTGGGGTTAACAATTTTTGTACTACTTTTTTTTGATCGCAACTGTACTTGTAAATTAGAATGACATTTTGTCTCATAACTTTATCAATCAATCCGTAATTAAGCTTTAATTGAAGCCCATTTGAATCCTCTACAAATCACTAATTTGAAGTTCCGACGAAACTTCAGTAGTTTGGCAGTTGCAACACTTTTAAGTTTTCGCATGAAAAATTACAAGGCCTACTTGTTTTTTTGACATCGTTTCGTATTTTGGTTCATAACTCTGTCAATTGTCATCCGATTTTGACGTAAATAGCCTTCAATTATAGCCAATTGAATCCTCTACAAATCTCTAATTTGAAGTTTCAATGCAGCTTCAATAGTTTCACAGCTGCGCAGTTTCAAATTCATGGTAAGCAAACAGAATTCACAGCCTCACTTAACTATTGCAAGCCTCGTAATAAGTTTGACTAAATTTTTTAGCTTTTGGTAACACTGTGACGCTAGAGGGTCCAAAATGCCGTCTTTTTTTTAATCACGAGCCCGAAGGGCGAGAATGTTTTCAATTTTGAGCGCATCTATAGGGCAACAAAAAAATGCCATTTTGTATCGATTCATCAAAGAAAACAAGGCCTACTTTGAAATGTCAAATTTTTGACGTTTGTTATGTCATAAGCAGTGTTGCCATATGTTTTTTTTTCAAATCTCGAGCCCGGAAAGCCGGGGTTATTTTAATTACGAGCCCGAAGGGCCGAGGTTATACGAGCTCAAAGGGCCGGAATTATTTTAATCACAAGCCCGGAGGGTTGGGACCCAGTCTATAATTCTATTGGTCATCAAAGTTTGCGTCACTATTTAATCTATCCCACTTCTTCTTAACCGGTAAGTGTCTTATTTCATTTTTCTTGTCTTACTTGTTTATTCTAATTTGAAGTTTCGATGCAGCTTTAGCAATTCCACAGCTGCGTAGCTTCAAGCAAACAGAATCCACAGCCTCACTTAACTATTGCAAGCCTCGTAGTAGGCGGACTAAAATTTTTAGCTTTTGGCAACACTGTGACGCTAGAGGCTCAAAATGGCGTATTTTTTTAATCACGAGCCCGAAGGGCGAGAGTGTTTTCAATCTTGATTCTTGAGCCTACGGTAGTGGCGGCCCGAAGGGCCGGAGTTACACGCGAGCCCGAAGGGCCGGAGTAATACAAGCCCGAAAGGGCCGAAGAAATACCAGCCCGAAGGGCTGGAGTAATACGAGCCCGAAGGGCCGGAGTAATATCAGCCCGAAGAGCTGGAGTAATACGAGCTCGAAGGGCCGGAGTAACACCAGCCCGTCAAAATTAACTCTGAAAATATATACTATATATAAGAAAAGAAACATTCTCTCGAGTCGTAAAATTACAAGGCTTACTTGGTTTTTTGACATCGTTTCGTATTTTGGCTCATAACTCTGTCAATTGTCAACCGATTTTGACATTTCTAGGCTTCAATTAAAGCCAATTAAATCCTCTATAAATCTCTTATTTTAAATTTTCATGCAGTTTCAATATTTCCACAGCTGCGCAGCTTCAAATTCATGGTAAACAAAACAGAATCTACAGCCTCATTTAACTATTGTAAGCCTCGTAGTAGGCGGACTAAAATGTTTAGCTTTTGGCAACACTGGGTCAAAATGACGTTTTTTTTTTTTTAATTACGAGCCCGAAAGGCGAGAATGTTTTCAATCTTAAGCCCACCCACAGGACAACAAAAAAAAACGCTATTTTGTATCGAATATCAAAGAAAATAAGGCCTACTTTGAAATGTCAATTTTTTGACGTTTGTTGTGTCATATAAGCAGTGTTGCCATATGTTTTTCCGGAATCTCGAGCTCGGAAGGCCGAGGTTATTTGATTTACAAATCCTTAATTCCAAATTTTGATACAAGTTCAATAGTTTTTCAGCTGCGCAGTTTTTATAGGCTTTTTATTATCAAGATACAAAAATTATATACAAGCTTACTCAAGCGTCAGGAATAATAATATTTTTTTTTATCCCACTTTATTTCTGTTTCTTTCTTAATTATTGAATTTTTTATATTGCTGTCTCTTTAATATCCCAAGTTCTTGGCCACTCAAGTGCCTGGAATAATTCAAGTTTGCGTCACTATATCTATCTCACCTTATCTCTGTCTTTTTCTTAATTGCCAAATTTCTTATGTTGTTTTCTTTGTCTTACTTTCATAAGAATGGTTCATAAGAACATAACATAACTCAAACTAACCATTTGAGACTGTACTGAACTCGTCTCGAAGTTGTATGCAGTAGCATCCTAAAATATAGTGGCGCACCCAAGGGGGGGTTTTGGGGTTAAACCCCCCCGAAATTTAGCACTGATTTTCTTTTGCCATTTTGGATAATACCTACAAAATTTCCATTCATATCATCATGATGAAAATCCTTTCTTACAAAAAAACCTGGGTGCGCCACTGAACTTGTCTGAACACCAAATTGATATTTTGGAGAATCTTTTTAATGCAAAACATACAAAACTAATAGAGCTACAAATGAGCAAATTGTGTATCAAATCCATGAAAAAGGTTACCTCAAATTTCCAAAACATCTATGAAAAAAACATTTAGTTTAGCTCTGTTCCAACCGACATGGGAACCATTCTAGAACCAGTAATTTCCATTTGTCCATCTGTTTTTCAATGAATTAAGTTACTGGAAATTATCGTTCTAAAAGGGTTTTTATGTCGGCTGGAACAGAGATTAAATATTTTTAAAAAAAGGGGGGAAAAAAAGATAAAAACAATTAATAAAAGCATATAATTAAATCATCTAAAAAGGCTTTTTGGTTATACACTTATACATAACATATTATTGCACATCCATTACAAAAGCGCAAACATTTTACGATTCAGCAACTTGTCGAACCGAATTCGTATCGTCACCAGCAACTTCGTAACTCTGTTTCGCATCCACATTTGGGTCGACATAATTTTGAACTTCCGAAGTCAAATTTGGATCATTCTGGTCGGTATAGTACGGATCCTGGGCGTATTCTTCAGCGTAGGCCTGATTCGGATCGTATTGCTGTTCGTACTGGAGCTGATCACCTTCGTATTGCTGATTGGGATCGTACTGATACTGGTTGGGATCATATTGTTGCTGAGTAGGATCGTATTGTTGCTGGACGGGATCGTATTGTTGCTGATTAGTGTATTCAGGTTGGGCAGGTGCTTCGTATTGCTGAAATGGTGCAAGTTGTTCTTGGCTCGTTTGTCTCGATGAAATAAGTTTCAAGGAAGTTCGACTGTCAGAGCGATTTATTGCTGAGGTAGGGGTGGCTTGGGTTGAGGGTGAGATTCTTTGATTGCTGACTTCATCTATATAAATATTTCAATTATGTCAAAATAATTTATGAATCAAATTTAGTACCTTTGGTTGTAGGATATTGTGCCTGACTAAACCTATTGCTTAATCGATCTAGGCTAGTTTGTAGTTCCCGTATTTCCTCCCTACAACAAAAACATATTTGAACTTGTTTGGTACCTTTTTACTTATTATCCCTACAAATTGTGTCTTCATTTAGCTCCTTCACGTAGCTCCAAACTTTTTCTAATCTAGACATGAGCTCGACATTTTTAGTTCGTAATTTTGCCCTTTCGACTCTAATAATAAACATCAATTACCTTGTGTGTTTTGGCTTTGGGAACCACTTTTACATTAATGTCGATCTTAATCGGTTCCTTGCGTTTGATTGGCGGAGGCGAATCGGACGCGTTTTTTGCTACTGGACCATTCCCTATCAAACACAAGGAATTTTTTATTTAAAAAAAAAAGTGTTTCCCAAATATCTTAAAATTACAAAACTTGTTGGGGAAAATAATGATTCTTACTTATGTTTGTGGCTAGAATCCTCGAGTTTCTGTGTTAGAGTGTGGCACTCGGATGACAGTTTGTCCATGAGTTGATTTTGGGAGCGAATCATGTTCTCTAGTTCGGCTACTGTCGCCGCTGCAACAATAATAGTTATTGTTATAATATGTAAAATATTAAAAAGTTATACTCCAAAATCAACTCATAGATCAGAATTGGAGTCAAGAAATTCTACCACTGTGTGATCAATGTTTTATTATTCTCGGCTTTTGTAGGAAATCTTTTGGTAATTTCCACCACTGTGTGAAGATACAGGGTGATCAATATTTTATTATTCCTGGCTCTTATTGTCGAATATCCTTAACGAGAGCCGGTAATAGAAAACAATTCTATCCATTGTGATTTGACTCAACAAAAATAAAGCCACTGTGTAAAGATACATAATGATCAATATTTTATTATTCCCGGCTTTTGTAGGAAATTTTTTGGTACTCGAAAACAATTTCACCACTGTGTAAAGATACAGGGTGGTCTATATTTTATTATCTCTAGCTGGTAATGTAGAAAATATCGGATGAGAGCCGGTAATAAAAAGCAATTCTACTTACTGTAATTTGACTCAACAAAAATAAATCACTATGTAAAGATACAGAGTGGTCAATATTTTATTATTCCCGGCTCTTGTAGGAAATTTTTGACGAGAACCGGTAATAGACAACAATTCTACCCACTAATTTGACTTAATAAAAATAAGCCACTGTGTAAAGATACAGAATATTTAATATTTTATTATTTCAGACTTTTGTAGGAAATCTTTTACGAAAATAATTCTACCACTGTATAAAGATACAGGGTGATCAATATTTTTTTATTCCTGGCTTTTAATATAGAAAATCTTTGACGAAAGCCGGTAAGAAAACAATTTTACTCACTGTAATTCAACTCAACAAAAATAAGCCACTGTGTAAAGATACAGAGTGTTTAATATTTTATTATTTCAGACTTTTGTTGGAAATCTTTTACAAAAATAATTCTACCACTGTATAAAGATACAGGGTGATAATTATTTTTTTATTCCTGGCTTTTAATGTAGAAAATCTTTGACGAAAGCCGGTAATGGAAAACAATTCTACCCACTGTAATTTGATTCAAAAAAAATAAACCATTGTGTAAAAATACAGGGTGGTCAAAATTTTATTATCTTTGGTTTTCAATGTAGAAAATTTTTGACAAGAGCCGGTAATAGAAAATAATTTTACCCACTGTAATTTGACTCAACAAAAAAAAGCCACTGTATAAAGATACAGAGTGATCACTACTTTTTATTATTATCGGCTCTTGTAGGAAATCTTTCACGAAATCCGGTAATCAAACACAATTCCACCACTGTGTAAAGATACAGGGTGATCAATATTTTATTTTTTCTGGCTTTTAATGTGGAAAATCTTTGACGAGAGCCGGTAATAGAAAACAATTTTACCCACTGTAATTTGATTCAGCAAAAATAAATCATTCTGTGAAGATACAGGGTGGGCAATATTTTATTATCTTTGGTTCTCAATGTATAGAAAATCTTTGACGAGAGCCGGTAATAGAAAACAATTTTACGCACTGTAATTTGACTCAAAAATAAGCCACTGTATAAAGATCAATGTTGTACAAAGAAGGGTCCCTTGTCTATTTACTCAATATATTTCCGTGAGATTTTCCTGCCCCCACTAGCGCTAGAGTTAGAGTGAGAGATCTAATAAGTTTTCTGCCCTTGTCTCATTCTGGAGTTATTCGAATGACTCGAAGCAAATTTCAAATCTTCTTATTATTCCACTGATAAAGATACAGAGTGTTCAGAGGCTCAAATTTCACAAAATCTTGATTGGTACAAACCGCTACATTTCCAATTAAAACTGTACCACCCTGTATACATAAATTAAAACTACAAATTACCATGTTTATTTTCAATATCCTGTATCATCGAACCGAGCTCTTTGTCCTTGGGAGCCGGTAGAGCTATAGCTTCTCCAGTTCTGGGAGTAACCGATTTAGCTCGCTCTTCGTTCAGAGCAACATTCAGATTGAGCTCCTTTTCCAGTGCTGCCACTTGCTCGTTTAATCTAATATTCTCGCGCCTACTATGGATCAAATCGGCATCTGCTCTGTCCATTCTTTGGCGCAGCGATTGGATTTCCGCTTGCAGCCTGGTTATTTCTTGTTTGTACTGACGTTCGGTGCGCTCGTTTACCATGTTTAGGGTGGAGATTTGTTGTTCTAGAGCGCTTTTTTCTGCTCCTGTTGCTCCTATGTCAGATTGAAGAGTAACTAGAACAATAATTTCATGGAATATTTAAAAACTAATATTGATTATTATTACGTATTTTGCTTTGAGTATCCTTTTTTAGCTCATCAATTAAGGCTTGTTTCTGTGCACACTCTCTACGTAAGTCAGCATTTTCACGTCTTTGTTTGTCCAACTCTAGTTGCAGCTTATTGGTTGTTTCCCATTGGACTCCAACTTCAGCTGTAAGCTGTTCGATTTGCTGAGTATAACGGCGCTCCACTGCTGATCTTTCGTCTGAGATTCTTCTACTCTAGAATTGTCAATATATTATTATTGAAAAACTTTTAAAAAATTGTTAATTACTTGGTCAGCAATAGCATCTCTCAGCTTCATATGTTGTCGCTCCAATTCATCTTTTAAGCGTCTTATTTCCAGTTCAGCTGCACTTTTTTCGTATTGGGCTTGTTCAGCTACATCTAAGCTTCGTTTGACTTGATCACAAGTGTCGTTTTCTTTGTCTCGTAGATTGGCCAAAGCTATTTGAAGCTTATTAATTTTGCTTAGCAATTCCTCCTTTTCCCTATGACAATTGTCCAGTTGCCTTTTGAAGTTTTCATAGTCTAAATCTGGTAGTTTTTGTTTGTTGTCCTCTAGGGCTTTTTTTAAATCGATTCTGGCCTGAGTTAGTTGGGCTTCCAGCTCAGAAATCCTTGATTCAAAGACTATTGAAGGGCCTTCAAATATTTTTTTTGGGGTAACAGTTACGTCATTATCTGTTTCAGTTTCAGTATCTAAATGATCAAATACAGACTTGATTAGTTTGGATTTTTGCTTTTCGTGCAAATGCTCGTTTTCGCTTATGACTTCTTTGACTTTTGATAGTAGAGAGGACAATTCGTCTTTGCAAAATCTTGATTCTTTTTCCAGTTGTTCAATGTAGTCTTCTTGGCGTTCAATAAATGACATTAATTCTGGAGGTGGTTGCTGATGAGTTTCTGCGTTTTTCAATGAAGGATAATACAGTTTTCTTGGAGTGTAATTATTATTGTAGCGGGAATTTCTACTTCCTGCACTAATCAGCGATTGGTTGTCTGTCTCTTCGCCTGCACTATCTGCTTCTCTAATTGGACGATAGATTCTACCAAAGATAATAATTATGTATTACAAATATTGAACCACCTACTAATAGACAATTATTATTGAACCATCTACTAATAGACAATTATTTACCTTCTCATTGGAGTAGTACTGTAACTTTCGGCCATTAAAATTCTGAGTCTACCAACTGCTTCACGATAAGCCGTATCGGCGTAATCTGGCTTTTTGCGGAATTCCATTTTCTGAGGTGATGAGCTAGATTTTCTACAAAATAAATGACCAACAACTGTGTCCAGTTTTGTTTGTATTTACCATACATTTTAAAATCGATAACTACTATTGCATGTTCAAAAGAAATAGAATAATGTGATCTAATCACGCGACATTTTTGTAAAATCGATTTTACTACATCTTACTTGGTTCTTTTTCGTTTTTCATTGGACAAAGTTGACAAGGGCCTATTAGTGTATAAACCCCTTAGAGGCCCTAATCTGGGTCGTACCAAATAACTAGTTGTTGGACGTTGTTTTTTGGTGCTGCTTCCAGCTGCTGAACTATACATTCTGTCTGCAAAAATACAATGAATGAATTTTTGAAAATTGAAAACTTCTTACTAGTTTGAGGACAAGATTTGGTTTGAATTGTCCCGGAGGTTTCCGAGGGTTTTTATAATCTCGGTGGTTTTTGGGAGGGTGGCAGTAAATCTTGGGAAGACACGCCAAGCACTGCCTTGCACTAGATTTTCCTAATGATTTTCATACATTTTTGGTGTAGGAAGGTTTTATATAAGTATATTTTTACATTCAGTATTTTTGTCGGAATTATTTTGTTTATTCCAGGCACTTGAAGTGTTCCTTTTGGCTTTTTTGAAGCTTTAAATGTTTTTCAATGTTAGAAGGATTTTCTTTAAAATGACGTTTTGCCTCATAATTTAGTCAATTTCAATCCGATCTTAACGAAATCAGGCTTGAATTGAAGCCAATTGAATTCTCTTTAAGTCTGTACATTCATATTTCCAATGTATTTGCTGGTAATATTTCAAATTTTGATTATTATCGGTTCTTGATTAACTAGAAAATTCTTCAAGTGCCAGGAATAGATTGAATGTTATGTAAGTCCAAAAATTTTATCACAAAAAAATAGAATTTTGATGATTTTGACGATCAAAAATCAGATTTTCATAATTTTTCAATTGAATTTTGGCTTTCTGTCGCGGAAAATATGAAAATTGTTTAGTGGACTGTATGATTTGAGAGAAAATGGAAAAAATGTTTGAACCCGGTACGCACAGATCAGGGCAGGGTTTCTATTGGTTCTCTGGGTACTGGTCCAAACTGGAGCCTGTTGCTGTAGCAGAGTACACTGTAGCTTCTTAGGGCAGTAAAATAAGGGCAGTTTCGTTGTATTGACCGAACCGTCCGATACGATACGAATTTGTACGGGTCGCGTAGCTAGAGTGTGCGTTATCTGCTCTGCAGTCGAGAATATATTATTTTTGAAATCTCAAACAAGGCAGCATAAAAATGCAGCTGCTTCTAGCAAGTGACGTGTTTGCGCATATGATAAACGAAAAAAGTCGCTAATAAAAAATATATGCACAATCGAACTTTGTAGATTGCTCTACACAAACTAAAATAGGCAAAAAGCCGTTTTAAGAGTTTCCTAAACACTCCCTAAGGATCAAATTATCACCCCTCTAGCTCACTTTTAACCATTTTGAAAGGAAGACTCTTATTGGACACGAATTTCAATCAATGGTAAATCAAGGCAGAAATCCTTCGATGTCATTTTACACGACATTGATGCACATTTTGCCTCACAACTTTGTTAACTTCAATCCGATTATGACGTAGTTAGGCTCAAATTGAAGCTGATTGAATTCTTGTCAAATCCTTATATTCAAATTTCCAAGGGTTTTCAGATGCGGACCCTCAAAGTCATAGGCGCCGGAACCAAGGCTTGAGCCCCCGTAGTGAATTTGCTTATTTTTTATATCAAACTTGTGTGTTTTATGTTTTTGTTGTTTTTGCTTTGACAAATAGTTTGACAAATACCCATTACCCAACATAACAGATCTCTTGAAGAAGCTGGAACGCTGCCAGTATTTAACTGCTTTAGATTTAGACAACGAAATCGGCATTCAGCACAAAAAACAGGCATTATTAGTTTTTGCGCATGCCTTTCGGTTTGAAAAACGCGCTGGCTACGTTCCAAAGAATTATGGATAATATCCTATGTCCCATTATATTGAGCAACTTTAACACCGAAAGATGGAACATCCCATCAATTATTTTTATCCATACAAGGGAAAAAAGTATTAGATTTTAGAGTGAGATGTGGTCTGCCTTTCATCGTGAAACGGAGTGTGTGTCTAGTAGCCTAGTCCTGTCTGTCTAATTAATTCTACTTATGTTAATTTTTGGAGCCCAAGCCCCCATGGTAATTTCGAAATTGCAGCGTCTATGCTTAAAGTTAGAAAATCAAGGCAGAAATTTCTCGATGTCATTTTACACGACATTCACGTACATTTTGCCTTACAACTTTGTTAATTTCAATCCGATTTTGACGTAATTGGGCTAATTGAATTCTCTTCAAATAGTTCAAATTCTTGTATTCAGATTTCCAAGGTTTCTCAAATGCGGAACTTCAAAGTTGAAAAATCAAGACAGAAATCCTTCTATGTTTTAAACGACATTGACGCACATTTTGCCTCATAACTTTGGTAATTTCAATCCGATCTTAATGTACTTAGGCTCAAATTGAAGCCAATTAAATTCTCTCAAAGTCTAGAAATTCCGATTTTCATTGATTCCGCCCTTGATTCAAATCAAGAGCCGGGAATAATAAAAAATTGAACATTTTATAAAATACAAGAAAATGATTCTAATAAAGCAACTTCTATAAATCTGAATAAAGAAAAATATAAAAATAAAAAGGAAAAATATTATTCAATAAAAACTTCAACAATGAGAAAGCAAACAGATAGGTATACCTTTATTAATGAGAGAGTATCGAAGACAAGACAAATACAAATTCAAAAATAATAATAAAAGATAAAAATACAAAATAAGATCCTTGATGAAGTAACACAAGAATTCGACAGGGTATAGTTTAACCATTATTAATTGAAACTTCATAGAAAAGGCGGTTCAGTTGATCTCTTTGAAGTCACGTGGGAATCCATAGGCGTCTAAATATTATTATCATGACAAATGAAAACAAATTGGTTAATAAAGAATAAACATACTCCAGATATTTCTATAAAAACTGGAATGACGAACGCCATTGCCCCGAAATTCTAGCTGATTTACTTCTAGAAAACAGTGGAGTTAATACATTAAATAAATGTACAAAATTCACATAGTAGATAATCCTTAAAATTCCGTTTTAAACTATTGAAATAAATCAAATATAAATATTTGAATGGGAATATTATTCCTTTATTAAAAATTCAAATTTGAAATTGATTTTTATTCAATTATCTGTGTAAATTTATACTTTTGTCCACTTCTAAAGAGAATATCTCACACTGTCAACAAGAGCGGCTTAGCTTTGTCGGCAAGTGACAAAGCCTAGCGGCATCGCCAACGATTTTCAAGTTTATTTGCCGGCGTGCGGTGTCTTTGTTATAGTGTACCAGGACTAGGCATAAAAATATAAAAATTATTTTATATTATTATAAGGGGTATTTTTATAATTTTGGGTTTGGGTAGTCACCATAGAGATTCGATTTTTAATTGATAATGGTAATACATACTTTAAAAAGCTTCAATCACGAAAAATTAAGGCAGTGGAGAAACTCATTTCTGCACTAGCGTAGTTTACGACATCGATTCTAGATGGCGGCACCTGGCCTGGCAAACATCTGATTAAATTTATATATTAATAATAGAGCGCAATAATTTTTATATTATTTAAAATAGCAATAATTTAATACTAAATGACTTCCTGGCATATTGCGCTGGAAATTCTTATTATGGTCCTACAAGATCTCCCATCAATAACAATTTGTTGTGAGTTAATTAAATGCAAATTATTTATTTAATTACCGTCAGCAATTAAATTCTAGTTGTTATTAGGCGTCATGGTTCGGTCAGCTAAATTAGCATGGAATTCGCCGTATCCAAGAAAACCCTCATAGCCCTTATCATCCTAGTGACAATTTCCTTTTACATAACATTTCTCTTCAACTCCTGCATAGTTTCAAACATATCAAAAGGGATACCACAAGTATGTACCTTTGTATTACTCAATAATAAACTAATTGCGTTTTAATTATTATTAGTTGCGTCGCAATCAAATAGTACAAGAACCTTTGATGCACTATTCAACTTCAGTTCGTGTTGTATCCCTAATAGAAGGCAATGAGACTGATATTTCGCCTAAATACAAATGGTTCAGGGAACAAGGTCTTAAGCCAGAACGACAACTGCCTAGTGCCCTCATTATTGGAGTTAAAAAAGGAGGTACAAGGGCCTTATTGGAATTCATCCGCATACATCCAGATGTTAGAGCAGCTGGCAGTGAAGTGCACTTTTTTGATAAAAACTACCACAAAAGTTTCCAGTGGTACAGAAGTCATATGCCTCCAACTTTAGAAGGTCAGTTGACTATTGAAAAGACTCCGTCGTATTTTATTACCAAAGAGGCTCCTAGGAGAGTGCAAATGATGAATCCTTCAACCAAATTGTTGGTTGTGGTGCGTGACCCAGTTACCAGAGCAATTTCAGATTATACCCAAGCCAAATCAAAAAAATTAGACATGAAACCTTTTGAGGAGTTGGTTTTTGTTAATGGCACTGTTGGCAGTATTGTGGATACTTCATGGGGCCCCATTAAGCTAGGGCTTTATTACAAATATCTTTCTCGCTGGTTGAAATTCTTTCCTTTATCTCAACTATTGTTTATCAGTGGGGAACGTTTAATCACAGACCCTGCAGTTGAGCTTAAACGTGTTCAAGACTTTTTAGGTCTTAAAAGGGTTGTTACTGAAAGGCATTTTTATTTTAATACCACTAAAGGGTTTCCATGTTTGTTCAAAAGCGAGGGCCACAGCGCGCCTCACTGTTTGGGCAAAACCAAAGGCAGAAACCATCCGTATGTTAATCCAACGGTTTGGCAAAGGTTGAGGGATTTTTATCGGCCTTTTAATATGAGGTTTTATCAGATGACTGGGATTAATTTCGGGTGGGCTTAAGCTTTAAGTATTTTAGTCATAAGCCAAAGATTGCATTTAAGGCGGGTTTTGCTCAAGTATTATTATGCAGCTACTAATATTTTGTTATTTAATTAAAATAATTATACAGCCATTATAGAGTTTTTTTTTTTTTATTTGTATATATTTATGTAGAAAATAGTATATTGTTGTATTAGGAGTAGAAGCTTCACTTTTTTGTGCTGAAGCAGTAGGTTTGCGAGCCGAACGTAGTGAGGCTTGCAATACTGCTGAAGCATAAAAAAGTGCTTTTACTCCGTATGCAGCACACAATTTTGTCTCCTAACAAATGGGGTAAGCTCGGGGGTAACTAGATGGTTAAGCGGCACTAAAAGTACTTTTGCTGCCGTTCTAGCGGCACTAAAAGTACTTTTACTGCCGCTGCGGTTGCCTAGCAGTATAGAAATTAAATTTCTATCACCTCGACAGGTGCTTACCTGCTGGATTTGCCTAGCAGCATAGAAATTAAATTTCTGACATCTTGACAGGGGTTAACAAAGTGACGTTTTTTTGACGTTTGGAGAAAAAAGTGTTTTTGTTGTTTTTGCCATTTAGGCCAAAACAAAATATCATGTGTTATATATTGTCGAACTCGCAATTTTTTTCTCAAACTACTGAACCAATAAGATACAAGGTGTTCCATTTGAAAAATCTTTGTTTTTTCAAATATCTCAGAAGATAAAGCCCCCATATTTTTTTCTAAGTACGCCACTGGATTCTACGTTAAAAAAAAAGACGTATTTTTCTTTTTTGCACTTTTTCTATATCTCCGTTGGGTAAGAAGTTATAGAGGATTATAAAAAACAGCTAATTATGAAAAACACCAACACACAAACCAATATTGTCGGTCAAGATCTGACTACACCATCAAATGACATACTAAAAAAGAGGACGGGAAGCGTATATCAGTTTCTCACTATCTTTGGCCATTTTGGCTGTACCCTATCAAACTATCGAAAATCAACCACCCTGTACAAACAGGCCTATGATCTACTATAGTTGTGGCAAATGAATAGCTGAAAGTTTATAGAAAGATACATCATCATCACAGGTGGCGTAAATGTTTGGCAATTTATTCAAATTGAAGCTGCTCTGTTTCAATTCTTCTTCACTAGAATAAATCAATTATTATTGATAATACATTTATATTTAATTATCAATTACCAAATGAATAAATTAAAATTTGGTTGTTTGCCTTGATTGGTTGCATTATAAACGCAATAATTTGGTTTTATATTATCACTAGTTTGATTAGAATGTTTTGGCATAATATTTCTCATTTGTTGAAAAATATTTTCTATTTGTTGAGCATCTTTTTTGATTCTTTTACTGTCACTTTGTTCTTCTTCTGAGGCCCTTTTGGTTGGTCTAAATTCCTCATATTTAACCAGTTTGTGCCCCAAAGAGGCCAACTTTTTGTATATTCTATATTTTGCAATGCTAATCGTTTGCAATGTTATTTCATATGCTTGCTCAATAGTCAAAGGACAATCATTGCAAGTCACTTCTAATTTATTCTACAATAAATTGTTTAATAAATTGATTAATTTCTTGTACGATATTATTGACCTTACACTTTCTAAAAGAAAAAGCATTTCTTCTGGCCAAATGAAAACGCCTTCCTTGTTTTGGAAACCAAAATTTCTCACAAGATTTTTGGTTATTTTGGTTACTTGGGCCATATTTTTCGTGTTTAGCCAAATGGCTTGTGCCCGGGCCGATCTCTTTTCGATTTTTTGATATTCCAACACGGTTTTGAAGTAGTTTTGATGTTCCTCGATACGATTTACTTCGTCTGGGGTTTTGGCAGGGAAAAATAACTTTTGTACCGGCAACAAAGGCAGTTTCACCAAGGGCTGTCTGTGGTCTTCTATACATTTTTTCGCACTAAAAGATTCAACAATTAGAACAATAATTTTTATTATTTATTAATAATAATTACAAAACATCCATGTTTTTGTTTATTTACAGTTTTCTAACCTCACTTTACAAAATGTCAAAATAACTTTCATATTTCAAAAAAAATTGTTATCCTCCTCTAACTTATATGAAAAAATAAGGATAGAAATGACATCGACAAATATGAATACTGAGCGCTGGGATTAGTCGCCATCTTTTTTCCTTTCAGTGAGAAAAACAAGGATAGAACATAATAAGGCAACTCCGCAAACATATTCGAAACAAATTTGCTTGGCTGCCACGCCATATTGAAAGTTAATTTTTCTAAGTTAGAAAATTCAAAAGTTCTAAAACAAACCAAACAAATGTCCCTTTTTAAATTCTGCCGTGCCTTTCCAGGGGCCCTAAATTGTTTAAAATCAACAAGAATATTGATAATTAATAAACAAACATGTCGATGGTTATCGTCCGCAAATGAAGCCCAAAACAAACAGCCTCCTAAAACAATCTATTATGGCCCTTTAACGCCTCATGTAAGGGCAGTAAAGGTAAAAATTATTAAACCAAAAACTCGATTATTATTACATGAAATTGTCGTAGATGTTTTCCCTTTCCAGCAGTGTAGTAGGCCTGGCAGTACAGCCAGTGCTGTACAACGAAATCCTGTCCACTGGCAATATCCCCATGATCCTTGCAGCTTATTCATTTATAGGTTTTTTCACATTACTTACACCAGTTTTACTACACTTTGTGACGAAAAAATACGTTTTGGAGTTACAATTTGACGAGCCAACTAGCACTTATACTGCCCAAACGTTTAATTTCTTTTGTAAAATCAAACAGGTAAATAACTATCATTGCTCAAAGTGTTTAGGGCCAAAAGTTTTCTTGTAGACAAAATTCAAAGTTGAAGACATTTTCGTGCCGGATGTACCAGGCATGTTTGAGACTTTTAAAGTTAAAGGCAAGCCCTTGTTTGTTGACCCTAGGAGTTTTGATCATCCAGAGTATTATGCCAATTTGATGGGGTATGATAAACCGATGGACTTTAAACTTTATGAAAAACCATCCAAGGATGCCAAATAATAATAATTAATTGTTTTGTGATTGTTATTTATTATAAGATTTGTTGTAAATATAATAATTATTATAGACAATATTGATGTGTATGTTTATTCTTTCCATATCATATATTAGGAAAGAGGGTGCTGAAAAAGTCTATATAATTCAATTTTTGATTATTCCCGGGCCTTGATTTGAATCAAGGGCGGAACCAATGACTTTCCCTTCGCTTCCCTTGATTTTTTTAACTTTGTTCGAGGCTCCGCATCGCTGAGAAACTCTGAAAATTTAAATATAAGGATCTAAAGAAAATTTAATTGACAATTTTTTCATTCAAAAAGTAAAGTGAGTGGAGAGTTGAAATTTTGAGAACTTGTTTGTAAAGGTTCAATGTAAAAAATACTGAAAACTCAAAGCGATTGAGTATATGCATACTAATAAAAAAAAATACTTTAGGTAAAAGTCATAGAAAATCACTTAATTTAATTGAGCATTACTAGTGGCGGCTCGTCAGAGGAGGCAGGGGAGGCTAAACCTCCCTCAAAAAATTTTTTTTTTTTTTTTTTTTTTTTTTTTTTTTTACGGATATGCGCACTCGCAAGGAAATGTCCTATCACGCTCGAGAAGCGGCAAGTGCGCGGAAATGTCGGTGTATGTTGGTCTTGAAACGGTTCAGGTTGTAACCTGCAGGGAAAACCGTCGCAGGGAGTTTATTCCACAGCGATGCTGTTCTCCAGAGATATGAATTCTGATATAATGAGGTTCTTGGTGCCTCTAGTTTGACAGTAAATTCATGGTTACCGTCTGTTTGACGGGTTCGCCTGGTAGGTGCTACTCTCGGTGGAATCATACGTGCCAACTCTTCAGAGCATTTTCCGTGATAGTACCTGTAGAAGAGAGATAAATCGCCCACAGATCTGCGATGTTCGAGACCATCCAAGTTACGAGTAAGTGCGGGGTCATTGATCAGCTTGATAGCTCGTTTTTGCACGGTATTCAAAAGCATTAAGGTATGTTTGGGTGCTGCACTCCATATATGTGAGCAGTACTCCATAGTTGGTCGAATCTGGGCTTTGTAGAGTGTCAGCAATTGGCTTGGTGTGTACAGATGTCTTGTACGAAATAGCACCCCCAGCTTTTGGGAGGCCCTTTTAGCAATATCTGCCACGTGACTGTGCCAAGACATGTTGGTCTCTGCAGTAACCCCCAAGATGTTCAACTGACTCTGTAATGTGACAGCACTTCCAGATAGCATGATGTTTGGCTCACCGGTGCTGGTCTTTTTTGAAAACAGAGCTGCTTGGGTTTTCTGCGCGTTGAACTGTACAAGGTTTTTGTTACCCCAGTCCTCTATTATCTCCAGGTCGTTATTTATCTGCGATATTTGAGTTAGTCTAAGATGATGGAATTCATGTGCGGAAAGACCTGTGGGTGGTATGAGTGAGGAGACTACATTGCCATCGTCTGCAAAGCAATAAAGTGGATTTACTGTTTTATCTATGAGGTCATTTATGTAAATCAGGAAAAGAGTTGGCGAAAGGATTGCTCCCTGTGGCACACCAGCATTTATTTGGTAAGAGTTGGAGTTCTGGCCATCCAGTGCAACATAAATGGATCTGTCCTTTAGGTAACTTTCAAACCAAGTGCAAAGTTTCGGCGATAATCCCATTGCTTTGAGCTTGTTGAGCAGATTTTCATGCCAAACTTTGTCGAATGCTTTAGATATATCTAAGGCAATTGTTCTTGTTTCACCCCGCAACTCAATCGCTTTTTGCCATAAGTGAGTGACGTATGTAAGTAAATCGCCAGTTGACCTATATTTTCGAAATCCGTATTGCTTATCGTTGATAATTTTGTACTTTTCCAAGTACTTGGTTAGGTGATTGTTCACAACTCTTTCCATTACTTTTGATATCACCGGAAGTAGAGCAATTGGTCTATAGTTTAACGGATCTGTCTTTTTTCCTTTCTTTGGAATGGGTTGTACTGCGGCAGACTTCCATGATGATGGATATACTCCTTGCCTGTAAGACAAATTGAATAATTTAGCGAAAGTTGGGGTGAGTTCGTTGGCGCAATTTTTGAGTACTATTGCGGGAATGCCATCCGGACCCATTGCTTTGTTTGTATCCAGCTTTTTTAGGGATTTTCGTATTTCTCTGTGACAAAAGTGTACCTCTGGCATACTATGGGAAACCCTTTCAATGAACGGTGGAGTTTTTCCGTTTGGCACTGTTAGGTTGGAGTTGGAGGAAAACATTTGGGCAAGCATATTGGCTTTTTCCTCTGATGTTGTGGCTAAGTGATTATTTTTATCTGTAAGTGGTGGTATGGATGACTTGGTGAAGTTAGATCCAACAGCTTTTGCAAGAGACCAAAAAGACCTAGAACTACTTGGACAATTCAGCAACCTGTTTTTTATTCTTTGATTGTATGTCTCTTTAGCGGAGTCAATAGTAATTTTGCAACTATTTCTGGCTTCTATAAATTCTGTGTGGTTTTGAGCGGTTTGTTGTCGTTTCCAAAGGTTATATGCTCTGTGTTTTTTCTGTACAGCCGTTTGACACTGGCTGTTGAACCAAGGTTTTGCATTAGCTCTACGTTTAGTTGTATGTGGGATATATGCGTCCATTCCAGATAAGATTACTTGTGTTATTTCATTACAGCAAATAGTGGGATCAGCTGTTTTAAAGCAAACCTCTTGCCATGGAAAATCCAGGTAATACTGTTTTAGGTCATTCCATTTTGCCGATTTATAGTGCCACATTTTACGAGGAAGTGGTTGTAGGCTTGGTGGGATGAGCATTTCGCACTTTGTTATTATAAGTTTATGATCGGACGAACCAAGTGGAGCATCTACTTGAATTGTGTACGAGTCAGGATTGGTGGTTAGGAACAAGTCTAAAAGCGCTGCAAATTCGCCCCTTTCTGAGATACGGGTAGGTTCATCGACAAGCTGCGTTAGACCACAACTTATGGCAAAAGCTTCTGCTTCTCTGCCTTCGTTATCTGTTTTGTTGTGGTGTTTCAGCCAGGGTATATTATGGACGTTGAAATCGCCTAAAAAGGCAATTTCCGCCTGTGGATAGTTTGACTGTATACTATCACAGCTTTCGGATAATGTCGCGAAAAAGTTTTGGTAATCGGTGTTACTTGGCGGTCGGTAGAGGCAGCAGATAAACTTGGTCGATGACTTTGAGGTGAATTTTAGTCATATGATATCAAGGTTCGCTGGTTCTAGCTTCTCCTCTCGATGACATGAAAGGTCATTTTTAATGTACACACAGATCCCAAAATTATGTCGAAATCGGTGGTGTAGGTCATAGCCGGGATAAAAATAGTTCACAATAGGTGTTGCAGAACTGATTTTAGTTTCAGTGAGAACAAGGATGTCAGGTCTTTGTTCTTCAAGATGTTGGTGAACTGAATTCAAATTGAGGGAGGTTCAATTTTTTATTCCTGATTTCTAATTAAAATTATAATTCACAAATTACACTTTCCAATTTTTGATATTTCAATGTAATTTAGAAAAATGTGACAACATTATTTCAATCAATCCCGCCGCGCCTCCACGACAGAAATTTGTGAATCTGGGATACTCAGTAATACCGGCCCCAAGGGCCGGAGTCATATGCGAGCCCGAAGGGCCGAAGCAATACAAGTCCGAAGGGCTCGAGTGATACGTGAGCCCGAAAGGCCAGAGTTATACGCGAGCTCGACGGGCTACAGTTATTTTAATCACATGGCTCAGTCTATAATTCTATTGGTCAGTGGATAATTTAGAGCCAATTAAAAACCGGGAGTATTTAAAATACGAGCCGGGAATATTCAAAAACTTTAGTTTTATCAAATTGATTTTGGAATGTTGGTTTTCTTAAGATTTTTACTTTTTTCAGAAAACGGTGGTTTTTGCAAACATATACTACTTTATCGTTGTCTTTGTCTTACTCACTATAATCAATAAGGAAACCTTGTAATGTCATTTTCATTGAAATTAAACTAAAAACAAGTTTCCTATGATTTATTTGGGGAATTTTAATTATTATAATCATTATTAATTATTTATTAAATTGAATTTTAAACAAAAAACTCTTTTAAAATGTTATTTTTGTTTTCCGAGATGTGATGTGACAACGTTGCTTTTAGTTGGCCATTTTGAAGTGACGCCTTGTGATTTTTTGCCAGTTTTTTCTCGAATTTTCGACTTTTCCGGAGTTTTTTAATGGAAAAAAGCGATTTAACATATGAGGCTTGAGTTTTCTTCATTTTTTAGTCAAAATTTCTATTTTTAAATACCATAATTAGCAAAATCCCATTTAAAATGCTTTTGATGTGGCAACATCGCTTTGTGGCTAAATTCAATCAAGGAACCATTTTTGACAGTCGGCCATTTTCAATTGACATGTTTACATTTTTATTTAGTTTTTCTTTGAATTTCCACTTTTCAGTGGGAAAAACTGATTTAAAGTACGAGGCTTTGAGTTTTCTTTATTTTCCACCAAAAATTTCCAGTGTTTTAACGGGGTAAGTGAGAAAAACTTGGGTTTGAAATGTCATTTTCGCTGGTTTTTTTTTTTTGGAATTTTTATTTAAGGTTTTTCGGGTCCGAGGATCGTTTTCTATTACTTTTTTTCTCGAAATTTACAAAATAAAAAAAATAAACTTTTTTGACGTTGACAGCTGTCAAATCGATAGTTGGCGTCGTGAAACTGCCTTGTACCGGGGTTTGATTTTCGTAGCTTTTATATTAGAACGGGGAAAAAGTCGAACATGTGTCAACTTTGACAGGTGATATCTGTCGATATTGCCAAAGTGTCGTGCGACAAAAGTTTTATCCGAACGAACCCGTTCATTGTTAACTGATTTTAATACTCCGGCCCTTCGGGCCGTAATCTTTGAAACAAAAAGACGTCATTTTGTATCGATTGTCAAAAAAACCCAAAGTGTGAAATTTCAATTTTTTGACGTTTGTTGTATCATGCTTATTGATCGAAAGAATTTACTTCAATTATGAACAATTAATAAAAAACTCAAATATTTTTGCGGGGGGGAAGGAGTCAAGGGGGCATTTGCCCCTACCCCCAAAGACCTTCAAATTTTATACATAACCCTTCAAAATTAAAATAAACAATCCGTGGCTCCCAAAAATTTCGCGACTTCAGCGCTTTATTTTCGCGCAACAAACACTTCCTGCAAATTTGCCCCCTCCAAGACAAAATCCTGACTACGCCAGTGAGTCAGACACAAATCTTGACTCATTTTTGTATTCACATTTCCAAATCGGAAATGATGACGTCAAGTTTCAACACCTTGGCTTGAGAATAAGGGTCATTCTCGCTAGTTAAATAGGTACCCGAATAGAATTTAAATTTGTGTTCATCATATCCTCATGACATAAGTCAGTTATTTCAAATTCCTATATACTAGACAAAGATAGACTGCTCATCGCCTCATTAGAAAAAAAAATGCGCCCATAGCAGGAGGAAAAGAAACATTTTCCTCTCTTGTTTAGGGGCCGAAAATGAACTATCTTGACATGGTCAAGACATAATTCTAGATTTCAATCTAGATTTCAAAAAAGTAGTAAAATTTAATGAAATATTTAAATTACTGACAAATCACTGGCAAGGTGTTTTTTTAATGGCAAATGCCAGTAATTACTGGCACTTTGTCGTAGTGCTGATTTTCTGGACACAGGTCTCTCGATTCTTGATTACTCAATCGACACTGGTCCTTCACGTCGTAGTTCTGCCGGTTTACTCGCTCTTTCTCGAACACTGATTTTCTCCCGCCAAAGTTGTTTTTTTATATCACTGGTCCCTCCATTGTCTTGAATTTCTTTACTGTTTCTGACTTCGATTTTTCGTGGTTGAATCATTCGATCAATTAGTGTATTTGGTCTCCTTTTAGTCCCCTATGTGGTTTGTTAAGTGGGTATCATCATATAGGCTCGTGCATGATTTATTTGATCTTTTAAGAAATTTTTCGGCTCCTTTGGAATGTTAATTGTTGAAAGCACTTAAAAAAAAGGTCCATGAACTTTTGCTTTAGTCACAGTCCAATGTAATTGGCTTTCAATAATTTCCGGATATCAATGTTCAGATAATTTTTAATTGAAGTTTCTGGTTGTGCTGTCTAAGTGATGATCTCTCCTGGGGTGGTTGTTTGGTAAGTCCTTGTTATTTTTAATTAATTTTCGGTAGTTGGATGTGTGATTTAAGCGCCACTGCGTCGAATTGCATATTGGAAAGGGACACTGATGGTGTTGAAAACGCCCAACTTCCGCGCCTCAGATCAGGGACTATAACCATTCTTCTCCAGAAATCAGCCCCCAAAATCAACGGATGATTCCACGGCCAATGATTGATGAGAATTTGATTGACTTAAATTGGAGCTTAATTACGTTAAGATCGGATTGAAATTAACAAAGTTGTGAAGCAAAATATGCGTCAATGTCTTTTAAATTGAATTTCTTTCTCGTTGTTCGCCTTGATTTTTCAACTTTTTAAGGCTCCGCCTCTGAAAACTTTGAAAACTTGAATGTAAGTATTTGAAGAGAATTCAATTGGCTTCAAATTAAGCCTAATTACATTAAGATCAGATTGAAATTGACAAAGTTATGAGGCAAAATGTGCATCAATGTCTTGAAATGATTCTTGCGTCAACTTCTTTAAGGCTCCACTTCTACAAAACGATTTTTTTCCCAAAAAAATTTGATCCAAATCGTAGTAACTTTGATTCAATTTCCACCCTTCTCAAAAAAAATTAGGTCACACACCAATATAAGGGCGTTATATTTAAATCAAATGCCTATTAATCCCCTTTGGGCTTCATTTGATCCAATTTATCCGAATAAAAACCGCAACTGCATTGATTTATTTCGTCAGTTTTTTCGCGATCATGATGGCCAACTGGACCCGAGAGCCTTATTTCAATGCAAGGTAAAACTTATTATTTATTTCGAATTTAAATTCATTAGGATTGTAGGCTTGCAGATGCAGGAATGCCTCACAATTTAGGCTGGAATGTGCCTCCTGAAGAGTTGGTCCACATTCCTGAACATTGGTTGATGTATCAAGAGCCTGATAAGAGTATGCATTTGCTTTTGGGAATGGTTTATGTGTTTTTCTTTATGGCTTCTATAATAGGAAATGGGATTGTTTTATGGGTTTTTACTACGTAAGATGTTTTGATAAACTTATCTGAACTAATATTAATATTTTTCTAGAGCAAAATCATTACGAACAGCTTCAAATATGTTTGTAGTAAACTTGGCCTTTTGCGACTTTATTATGATGCTTAAATCGCCAGTTTTCCTATATAACTCTTTTCATTATGGGTTTGCGATGGGGCATTTTGGGTGTCAAATATTTGCTGGAATGGGTGCTATGTCAGGTATTGGGGCTGGTATGACTAACGCTGCCATAGCTTATGACCGATATACCACAATTACTAGACCGTTTGATGGGAAACTTACCAGAACTAAAGCACTGCTTATGATTTTGTTTATTTGGTTTTATGCCACGCCTTGGACTGTGATGCCTCTGCTGGAAGTTTGGGGCAGATTTGCACCTGAAGGTTACCTAACTGCGTGTACTTTTGATTATTTAACCAGGAGTTTTGATAATAGATTGTTTGTGGGGACTATTTTTACGTTTAGCTACGTTTTTCCAATGCTAATGATTATTTACTTTTATAGTCAAATTGTTAGTAAGGTTTTCAGTCATGAGAAAACTTTAAGAGAACAGGTAATGATATAATAGCATAAAAACTATATTATAATGATTCAATTTAAGGCCAAAAAAATGAATGTGGAATCATTAAGGGCCAATCAATCGCAAAACAGTGAATCAGCGGAGCTACGGATAGCTAAAGCAGCGATCACAATAACGTTTTTGTTTGTGGTTTCTTGGACTCCGTACGCTGTTTTGGCTTTAATTGGTGCTTTTGGAGATCAATCGTTGCTCACTCCAGGAGTTTCGATGATTCCGGCTTTGAATTGTAAACTAGTAGCGTGTATCGACCCTTACATTTACGCCATCAGTCATCCCAAGTTTAGGTAATAATTGAATTGTCCAGTGTTAACACAAACATTACATATAAAACAATTACAAATCTTTTAGTTTACATAGTATTTACATAAACTTTACGTAAATAATATATTGATGTGTTTACTGGGTTGTTATCAACATTTTAGGATTGAATTGCAAAAACGCCTACCTTGGCTGGCGATCAAAGAAAAAGAAGTGAGCGACGCTCAAAGTACCACTTCCGAGCAAACGGCGGTACCACAACAAACTCAAGCTTAAACATGCTTGTTTTATAAAAATTTGATTTTTCTCACAAAGAAAGTTTTCTTTTGCACAACCATCAATGACGACTGCGGCAATGGATATTTAGACCAATTGTCAATGGAAATTATTACGTTTTTAATATTTTTTGGCATGTTTTTATAGGAAAATGTAATAATGTTTATTGATGATTTTGGGAGTAAAAAAAAATTGTAAAAATAATAAATATACTTGAGTTAATCCCTGTAACAATAAATATTTGGATTTTATTTCCCATTTAAGAATGTTCACACGTGATTTATTGTTTCTGGAATACCAAGTGACCTTCCAGAGTATCTAGCCTTACCCATTCAAATCGGCGCTGTGTGGGCAGACCTTTATTTCCGGACTACTCGTGGGATATAGATCTTTCAAAAACTAAAGGGCTCTCTGCAAGGAGGGATCTTACAACCGGGCAAGGAGGCTCTTCAAAAGAAGGCCTATCTAGTGCGTCTAATTTATTGAAAAATCTTTATTCAAACTAAGTACACAAACAATTATCTTCCAAGTTTATTTTCAACCAGTTTATGTATCTGGACACTCTTGTGTAGACTCCTGGATAGCCTGGACGTCCACAACCGACTCCCCAAGATACGATTCCTATATAATACAAAAAGAAATATTAATAAATCAGCAAAGAATAATTTTTACGTATACCATTTGGGCTGAAAAACGCCCCAGCACCTTTTCAAAAAAGACCAAATTTCCAATATTCAATTGGATAAAAATGATCAAAAACTACCTTTTGGTCTAAATAACTCACCAGCAATCTCGTATTTATCTCCGTTGTGTACAAGCAAAGGCCCACCACTATCACCTTGACACGAATCCTGGACTCCTTTTCCAGCGCACAACATATATGTAGTAATTCTTGAGGCTCTATATTTCATAGCTCTACATTGGCTAAGGCTCAATATTGGTACTTCGACTTCTTGGACAATATTGGGCAAGGCTCCACTTTCACTGGTCCTGCCCCAACCTATCACCGTGCCAGCTTTACCTGCAGGATCTGTAACTGTAAACAATTTTGTTGTCAATATTTAGGAATTTTATGGAAATCTGACACAAAGTTTCAACTTTGCAAGCTCATATTTTCAAAACCGTTTCAAATATTGGAATCAAACTTGTTTCATCTTGAAAAGCATTGAATTCTGATTCAGAATAGTTGTTTTTACATTGGAATATGTGAAATATTAACGTAGAAATTCGTAAAAAGTTTTACTTGAATCTTGAATGAGAATGACAGAACTAAGGAGAGTCAAAAATGAGCCTCATTCTCAACAGTTTTTTACTTTAAAATGATCAAAATTCAATATTTTTCTTCAATTCCGGATTTAGAAGAGCCTGGGAATCAAGTTTAAATGGATTAAAAATTAAAATATAAAAGTATTGGAAACTCAATGAAATAATCAAAATTTTAACTTTTCGAGAGCCTGGAATAGGATTTTTATGTTTCCCCATTTCAATTCTAGGAGCATCAGGAATAATATTGGTTTGATACCTTTTGAAATTATGATGTGACACTTTTCTGTAAAAATTCATATTTATCTAACTGTGTTTTCATATTGAAAAACATCAGTCGATCAAATAGGAGTTTATAATGTTTTTGAAGGCTGCGGTTGAATAGATAGTGGTATATTATCCATATATTTTAGACAGACTTTTCCTAGTGAAACATTATCCATTACACGTTGAAAAGTAGCAGGAGCATTTTTTAAGCTGAAGGGTATACATGTAAATGCGTAATGTCTATGATCTACATTAAATGCTGTTTTAAGAATACTTTTTTAAATGTCGTCATATTTGCTCTTTCCTCAAATTTCCATTACCCTATATTTTTTCGGAGTTCTACAGTATTTATTCCATTTTTGTAAGTAACTGTAAAACTTACTTTTAAACTCGATTTTCTCAAAAACCGTAAATGTTCGCAATTTAATAACATACTTTGTCAGACATTACTTACTTGAAGGTAAACATATTGGTTGTATATTGCTACCATAATCCACCGGTTTCCGTAGTTTCAACAAGGCAATATCGTGATTGTAATTTTCCATATCAAAGTTCCTATGTTTGATTATTTTTGCAACTGCCCGCATTTTAGCTTGGACATCGGTTGTAGTTGATTGATCATGATCACCTAATATTATTCTTATTTTTGAACGCTTTAAACTACAAATTAATAATTAATTCAAATAGTTTGTTAATTGAAAATTAGTTACTTTCTAACACAATGAGCTGCAGTTAAAACATAGTTTTCTGAAATCAGTGAGGCTCCACAATGAAAATGTCCATCGTAGACAATCCTGGCAATCCAAGGATAGTGGTTTATTCCGGCAGGATGGCCTCCTACTATTCTGTTTTCGTGTTTGGATATACCACATTCTATAAAGTTTGAATATTAAATTGTTCAATAACAAACAAAATACATTACACTTACCACAAGTACAGTTTCTTGTTTGTTCTTCATTATTAATGTCATCGTCATCATCATCTAATATTGACTCAGATGATGAGCCTCCTCCTCCTACGCCCAAAATATTTGAAAAGAAATTATTATTGAAAAATATTCTAGGTTGTCTTTGAGTTTCTGAAGTATTTTTCTATAAAAAAAAAAGCAAATATAAATAATTTGTTAATAAATAAAGTACCTATACTTACCATAGCTTGAATATTATTAACAATTAACAAACACATAAATGTTATAACACAAATGATAATAATGTTCATCCTAAAAAGGTAATTTTGTTCCTAAAAAGTAAAAGTATGTTGCGTCAACGACGAGATTTCACTGAAAAATAAATTCGTATAGCGCGAGATAGTCTTTCACTTCTCTGTTCGTTTTGAAGAAAGTCGCGTCCTCCTATAATAAATGTATCGGAACAAACAAAAATAAAACAATAAATAATAATAAAAATGTCTATATAATTTATTGGAAAGTTTGTTTTTTGTCCAGCACTTTTTTCAATACAAGTGCAGACTCTTTTAAAAGGATTTCCATTAGCTCGTTGACCATTTTGTTTTTGATTAGGGCCTCGTCTTGAGCAAAACTAGTCCAAGTGCCTTCTTCTGCTTGCATTTCCTATAATAATAAATAAAAATCTAAACAACATATTGTCTGGCTAGATGATGGTACGATGTTTGCATGCAACTAGGTATTTTAATTGAATGAAATCAGCTATTTACAATTGTAGTTTCAGATTTGTTGGCCAGACAATACATTTATGAATTGGATATTATATATAGTACTTCAGTTTTTGTAAGTTGATTTTCAAGATTTTTCATGTTGTTATTTTCCAATGGAAAAATTTGAAATTTTGGGAAAATGAACTTGTAACCTTCCTCTTCACATGCAAAAAATTACAAATTTTTCCCTTTACTAGTTTTCCAGAAAAACTTTGAAATATGTGAGACTGTATTTTCAATTAGTTCAATATTATTGTGGGCTGATTTCCAAAATTCTTCATGTTGGTATTTTCCACTGGAAAAATTTGAGATTTTGGAAAAATGAGCTTCTAAGCTTCCTCTCCACATGCAAAAAGTTCCAAATTTTTCTCTGTACTAATTTCCCAGGAAAACTTTGAAATGTGTGAGACTGTGTTTTCAAATAATTCAGTTATTGTAGGATGATTTCTAAAATTCTTCATGTTTTTTTTTTTCACTGGAAAAATTTGAAATTTTGGGAAAATGAGCCTCTAACCTTCCTCTTCATATGCAAAAAGTTTCAGATTTTGCCCTTCACTAGTTTTCCAGAAAAACTTTGAAATGTGGGACACTGTATTTTCAATTAGTACAGTTATTGTAGGTTGATTGTCAAAATTCTTCATGTTGTTATTTTTCACTGGAAAAAATTTGAAATTTTCGGAAAATAAACCTCTAAGCTTCCTCTTCATAGTTCACATGCGAAAAGTTTCAAATTTTTCCCCTTACTAGTTTCCAGGAAAACTTTGAAATGTGTGAGACTGTATTTTCAATTAATTCAGTTATTGTAGGTTGATTTCCAAGAATTTCCATGTTGTTATTTTCAATTGGAAAAATTTGAAATTTTGGGAAAATGAGCCTCTAACCTTCCTCTTCACATGCAAAAAGTTTGAAATTGTTTCCTTCACTAGTTTTCCAGAAAAACTTTGAAATGTGTGAGACTATATTTTCAATTAATTCATTTATTGTAGGTTGATTTCCAAGATTCTTCATGTTGTTATTTTTCCATTGAAAAAAAATTGAAATTTTTGGAAAATGAGCCTCTAACTTTCCTCTTCACGTGCAAAAAGTTTCAAATTTTGCCCTTCACTAGTTTTCCAGAAAAATTTTAAAATGTGTGAGACTGTATTTTCAATTAATTCAGTTATTGTAGGTTGATTTCCAAAATTCTTCATGTTGTTATTTTCCACTGGAAAAATTTAATATTTCAGGCAAAAAAGCCTCTAACCTTCCTCTTTACATGCAAAAAGTTTGAAATTTTTTCCCAGTACTAATTCTCTAGAATAGCTTTGAAATGTGTGAGAATGTATTTTTAATTAATTCAGTTTCAAGATCACACATATTGTCCGGCCAATGGATCTGAACCTACGGAAAAAATTCGGAGGAAAATGTGCAATGTTGCCACGTTTAATCAATAAAAGGTAAACATTTTATTAGAAATACCATCAACTTTTGTCGATTGGTGGAATTTGAAACCCATATGTAAATTACGTCTCCCTATTGGCCAAGACTTATACTAAAATATCCAGTAGCTAGTTTGATCATTATCGATTTTCGAAAAAAATCCGGACGTAACTATAAACACTAGCTGACGTCACCCGTATAACCTCACTTCCGATGAGAAGACAAACATGTCATTGAGACACAAACGATATTTACATTTATTTTTCCTCCTATATAGCTATCGTCTATCTGTATAAATCTCAATGGTATAAAAATAGTCCTTATAATGTTTTGTTTGTCCCTCCATCGAAAGTGAGGTTATGTGTATGACGTCAGCTAGTGCCTGACTGGGTATTTTTCACAACATTGTAGCAACATACTTGTTTCAAAATCTCTTCTAAATGTTTCTTCTTTGGTGGTTTGCAGTTGCGATTTCTGTCAAATCCGAACAAATCTAGAAGTTTTTTGGTCATCAATTTGTTCAAACCGTTGACGTCTAAGGGCTTGTTTAAAAGGGCGGTTTTCGTGCTGAAGTCCATCCACGAAGGGCCGGCTTGTGTGAACTGGCCATAATGGTCTTTGGCTATTTCTTTGCACAGATCGAAAACGTATTTGTAGCACCTAAAAATGATTAGGTATGTAGATTTTGTGAGAGAAAATTCAATTTTTGTCTATCCTCGGCTCTTGAATTTTTGTCTATTTTTCAACCCCACTTTTCTGTACGGATTTTAAGGTAAGTACCACTTTTCCGCACTAGTACCGTTATTATTTATAATAATATTGTCGTAGAAAACCTAAGAGTGTTCCTAACTCGTGTGGAAAGTCTTCTTTCTCCTGCCAATTGCAATCGCGTCCGGAAAATTGGCACTTTTCGATCTCAAACATAAGTTAAATTTAAATAAAAATCCATATCCGTTTTGTGTTTTGTGATTTTCCTCATAGATGGCAGTCGTATCGGTGATTCAAAAACAATTAAAGTAGGCTTTTGGCGGCCATTTAAAAGTAGGGTAATTCAATCCATATGGCGACCATTGGTCAAACAATGAAGGATTTCGTTTATCTTCAGAGAACTGTGACGTTTTGTTACCATAAAACTGTTATATTGGTTAAAAAGGATAATTTTTGTAGTTTCAGAGTGTATTAATAACAAACAAACACACATCCCGGATGTTTGACCGTTGCCGCCATATTGAATTTGTATTTTGACAGGTTGTTAAATTATCCTATTTTTATACAGAAAATAATGTGATGCAAAAAATTGAATTATCTATTGGTAATGTTTAAAGAAAATCTAATTATTCATCAAGAAAAGTGAACATTATCAATTAGCTAACATCGCAGTAGGCTTTGGACGGCCATTTTAAAATGGAACAATTCAACAATCTGTCAAAACACAAATTCAATATGGCGGCAACGGTCAAACGAATGTGATGAGTGTTTGTTTTTTGTTTATACACTATATAAAAATTATTCTTTGCGAGTAATAGAATGTAAGTAAAGGAATGCAAGGATAATACAGACTTACAGGCTCGTTTTTGGTAATGGCCGCCATTTTCGTGTGTCACCATTTCCGACGTCATGACTAGTCGTCAGCCGCTCAAACAGCCGACGTCAAGGCGAAAAATAACATGCTGCCTACATCACAACTGGTGATTTGGCGAAAGAGGGTTTCCACACAGGCCTACTTATGAATCTATCGCAAATATAAGAAAATCTTCACTGAAGAAATAATATTGAAACTCGAAAACGCAAAATTTTACAAAATTCAACAAACCCAAATAAACAACGATCTTTTAGACTTGTCATTTGGATAATTATGACGTCATGAATCCTAGTACGTGTAGTATGATGTTTATTGGTCGCTAAAATACATCTATTCATGTTTATTCTATTCCAGGCTCTTGAATTTTCTTCATCCGCCAGATTGTATACCTACCTAACATTTTATCAGAAGGTGAATAAACCGGCCCTTATTAAAACAAATTCAAGAGCCGGGAATAGACAAAAATTGATTCTATAGCAACTTCACTCAACTAACAGGGCGATTTGACGTTCTATCATTTCAATATGGCGTCGTGGGTATAATAAACTTGTCAACCTCAAATGTATGCTTAAATTCAATTCCAATTCTAATTGCAACTTATGAATGATTAATAATCAATTGAAATTGAATGTAAAGGTACCTTAATTTCTTCGCGGTCGTGTTGATTTATTGGCTGGTTCAAATTAAGGATATTACATTACATATTACTAGCAAAGGATTGCTCATCGGCCTCGATTTTTCAATTTAAAGTCATATGGTGTTGCACCGTTGTCGACGTCATCAATGGTGTTTTTGGCTGTTTTAGACAAAAATGTATAGAGAAAAATTCAAAATTAAATAGAAAAGACAGACATTCATATTTTCTTTATTCCAGGCTTTTGAATTTTGGAGTCTGGAATAAAAAAAATATGAGTGTTCGCATTTTTCCATCTCAATTTTTGTTTATATTATCCTACAATCGTGCTTGTTCTTTCTCACTCATTCAAATTGAGCTTACTTTTCTAGTGATGGCATCAGTTATCAAATATGAGGTTCCGCCGCCAGTTTTTTTCCTAATTTTAAATAGAAATCTGAAACTAAATCACGCCTCGACCGCCATATTCTTTTTCATTCTCAATATGAATATATAAAATTTTGAAGAACGAATTAAAAATAAGACGGCAATAAGGCAATTCGAACTCAAGGATATTACACACTACTAGAAAATGGCTGATCCGCCTCGAATTTTGGAATTAAGGTACCATATGGTGTTGCACCGCTGTCGACGTCATCACTACACCATTTCTAGTTTTAATTTGGAAAATAAAAAGTTAATTTTGATGAAATGCTATTTTTCTTACCAAAAATGTTTGTGGTAAGTCAGTTTTTCCGAATCAATTTTTGTATCACCGGCAGCCGCGTGCGGAAAAATTCATTTTCCGCACTTGTTAGGTAAATAGCTATTTTGATACGAGGAATTAAATTTTCCCTAATCTGCATGGAAATTTTCAGATAAAAATGTAATTTTTCATAGAAAATCGATGGTAAGTGGAAACTGTTAGATCACTACAGTGGCGACAATTGCCGTCCTATTTTTGGAATCCTATATGTTCGTATTGAAAATTGGCAAAAATATGGCGGCGGGATCTCTATTGTCGTTACTGTGGCTGGGTTCGGTAATAGTTCATTGGTAATTGCATCTGCGAGCAAAAAGAGTAAATTTTGACGGACGTCACGTTATCACTTACCTTTTTTCATATTATGTCATCTATCAAATTTTGCTCGCAGATGTAATTACCGAACCCAGCCTGTAAAGGTTCAGTGATTCACTGTTGAAAATAAACATCAAAGTAGGCCTTGGGCGACCATTTTGAAATTGTAATTTTCAAGAAAAATGGCCGTCGTATCATTTTATGTCTATTCCCGGCTCTCGAATTTGTTTCAATTTTCAACAAAGATAATTCAAGAGCCTGGAATAGAGAAAAAAAATTTCTAACTCAATTTTTAAAATTTATCCTACAATCGTGCTTTCTCTTTTTCGCTCAATCAAATTGAGTTCACTTTTTTAATGGTGGCATTAGTTACCAAACATAGTTGAACAGTGATTCATTTAATCCGCTCACCAGCTGCTTATTTTCTATCTTTCTTCAATAAACACTATTGAAAAGAGACAATTATCATTTGATTTCACGTTTCGAAAACATCAAAGTAGGCTTTGGACGGCCATTTTAAAATATTGTTATTAACAAAAATGGCCGACGTATTATTTTGCTCTGGGTTTTTCTTGAATATTTCCCGATTTTGAGTAGATTTTCGTGCGGAAAAGTGTCTTAAAATGGAGTTTGTCATACGAGGAATTAAATTTCTATATTCGGCATGGTAATTTTTGTCATTTTTCATAGAAAATATGTCCATGGTAAGTGAAAACTGTAATAGCTAACTTCACCTTTCAATAAGTCAAAGTAGGTCTTGTATGAGCATTTTATAGTGATTTCCATTAGTAAAGCCAGTGCAGAAAAAAATACCTATTTTTCTCTTTTCCTTATGCAAGCTGGTAGAAAAAGACACAAATATACTCAGTTCGTACTAGTTTTTTTAATAGAATTCAATTGTTGTATTTCCAAACTAGTCCACTATACATTTATATTGAAAATTGCAAGAATATGGCTGCGAGGGCGTGGCACACTTCTATATTTACCAATGAAATATTCAAAATTAGCAAAAATATGACGGCGGGACCTTTATTGTCGCAACTGTAAAGGTTTATTGAGTCACTGTAATTATTAGCTAACTTCATCTTTCAAAATAAACATCGAAGTAGGCCTTGGGCGGCCATTTTAAAATTGTATTTTTTACCAGAAAAATGACCGTACTTTGTTTTTTCCCAATTTTCAGTAGATTTTAGTACGAGGAAATCAATACAAATTACCCTAGTTCATGCTAAACAGTCCATGCAGATACTACAGTGCCAAAATGACTACTTAAACATTGGTGCACAAAAAGCCAGAACTTTACCTTCCGTGCACCGAGTACCCACAACGACAGCGCCTCTTTGGCACTGAGAAACGGATGATTAGACGTCGACGCGTACTCTACGTCCTAAAATCACCAAAAAGATAGTTAAATGAACGATGTGTAAACATTTCGTGAGTGGCACACCAATGACGTCATAAAAACCTTTTGTTTTAAATAGCCTTGAATATTGACATGAAAATCTAATAGGACGATGTTTGACGTATTGTCAATTTTTTTATTATTCAAGATGGCAGAGTGGGCATAATGAGCTTGACGTCCCTAAGAGATTTGTGTATTTCTAAAGTGTTTTTTTTTTTGTTTATAGAATTTTCTAGTTTTGGCGTTGCTTTGCTGCAAGGTTTCTAAATCTAATAGGAAGCCTGGTGAAGGGTAAATTGATGACACAGTGCCTTATGAAGATTTGCATTATTTATATTATGTTGAGGCACTCCAGATGACGTCATAAAGTTATTAGGTAATCTATTTCTCTCAAACAACCTTGATTATAGTGTATATGTTTGATATTCATTTGTCTCTGAACCACTTTATATTCATTATAAATAAATGTCAAAATTATCAAGGCATTTTAAAACATGCCATTTATCCAAGGTTATTTGAGAGAAGTTGCCTGATAACTTTTATAACGTCATCTAGGATGCTTCAACATAATGCATATTTCAATAACGCACCTTAGATGACTTCATCAAGTTACCCATTACCAGACAACCTAGCAGTTTTTGACATCGCAGTATGCATGTAGCACTTGTATTTAGGCCTCTCTATTCTTTTCATCAAATTGATCTCTGAAACAGGTAAAAATAACATACATTTATGTGGGGGCAATGGTTGTTTATGTTTATGCCCACGTCGCCATCTTAAATTATCAGCTAGTTCGAATCAAGGATATTACACACTACACAGGATAAGGATAATCTCAAACCTCAACTTTTGGCGTAAAATTTATCAGAGTTTAAAACATTTTAGGTCAAAAAAAATTAATTCCTAAACGTTAAAATTTTGTTAGAATTATTTTTTCTACATTTAAAATTAACTAATTGGGGTCTGCGGGCGACGTCGCAATTATTATGTGATGTCGTCACTGGCAGACCCTGCCGATTTCGAGGATGAGCAATGTTGTTAGTTTACGACTGCTGGCGCAAACAACTAATAACATAGTTGATGACGTCGACAACAGTGCGCAACACCATATGACATTGATTTCAAAAATCGAGGCCGATAAGAAATTCTGTAGTTTAGCGTAATATCCTTGTGAAAACTAATGCCACCTTGTATATCAATGACGTCATAAAAGTTATCACGCAACCTCTTGTTTTGAACAGCTTTAAACATTGACATGAAAATCTAATAGGACAATGTTTGACGATTTCTGAATTTTCTTATTATTCAAGATGGCACTGTGGGCATAACAAACTTGATTACTATAAGAGATTTGTGTATTTTCTGTCAATTTCTGAAGTATTTGCCTCTGAACCGATTTATAATTGTCATAAATAAATGTCAAGATTGATAAGGCATGCTTAAAGATGAATTTTTATATTGTCATTTGGGGTGCCTCAACTTCGTGAAACACCCCAGATGACGTCATCAAGTTACCCATTACCAGACAACCGAGTTTTTGACATCGCAGGCCCCTCTACCATTTCCATCAAATTAAACTTTAAAATAAATGGATAGAAATAACACACATTTATGTGGGGGCACTATGTTTATGCCTACGTTGCCATCTTGAATTATCAACTAGTTTGAATCAAGGATATTACATACCACAGAGGATAGGCGTAAATTTCAAGTTTTGGCGTAAAATGCATTATCTGAGCCCTAAAAAACGTCAGTCGCAGACCCTGTTGACTCGAGAATTGCCAAACGTACATCTTATGAGAATGAACAATATTTATGGTAAGTGAAAACTACAATAGCTAACTTCACTTTACAGAAACGTCAAAGTAGGCTTTGGGCGGCCATTTTTAAACTTACAAAAATGGTCGCGTGTTTGATTTTTCTTGGAAATTTCCCGATTTTATTGCGGAAAAATGTCTAAAAATGGTCTTCATGGTGCGTGGTATTAAATTTTTCATAATAAGCACGTTAAAATGCCCATTTTTCAAAGAAAACATCTCCATGGTAAGTAAAAACGAAAACTGTCTCCATATTTCGATTAATTTGATCACCTGCCATCTTTCTTCAACAAACACGATTAGAAAAAGACAACTTACATTAGCTGTTGATCGAGGCTTGATCGGATCAGCGCGGGAATTTTTAAATTGTATTGTTTATATTAACTACATACTTTTAATTATCCAATTGCACTTACCCTTTATTAATATTCTTGCCAATCAAATTCAAAATATTATCCGAAATACAAACATTATCCAGATTTTTGGACAAATAAGCCTTGTGCAAAATCTTAGCCGAATACTCAGTAATTTGGGCGATTTCTTCTTTACTTGCAGGTATAACTGAAGGGCTTTTTTGAGTTGTTTTTAAGGGTGAAGGCCTATAAGGCGGGGGAGGCTTATTAGGAATATTTCTCACACAAAATGTCTTTTGTTGCTGCTCTTTTAAAAGCCTAATTTCTTTTTCAATTGCAAGTTGTTTTCTGTGCAACTCTTCAGCTTCGTTACCCAAAGAATATTTCGCTTGAGGTTGTCTAGGCATTAAATTCAATATTTTGTGTTCAATTTTAATTAAATCTTCAACTTCTTTTTACTTCTTGTAGCCATTTCAATCTTCGTTGTTCTAACATTCACACACAAATACTGTTTACATACACACACACACACATATACATGAATGTTTTGAATGGATGCGCTGACTAATTTTAGGAGGTTTGGACTCGAGCCAACAGGATATCTATAAATAGTCTAAACACAACATTTAAACAACTTTATTTCACCAAAATCCTGTAGTATCTTTAACAGGCAAAACATTACCAATATCAATAAAATCCTTAAAACCGCTTTTTTTAACTTGAATCTTAAACTCGGCACAATCACAATTTTCAGGCCAAGATGCCGTAATATTAATCATACAGCCTCTGCCAATCATACCTTTTTCGTGCGCAGCAGCTAATTGATTAACAACCCTCCTTTCCACTTCATATTTTATAGATCTAGCCCCATAACAAACATCATAACCATCGGCCAAAGCCGACTCAACATTTCTGTCCCATTTAATGTCAATCTTATGTCTATCTTTGGCTCTTTGAGCCCAACACTCGAGCTCACGTTGCACCAGTTGCAACAATTCCCTTCTGGAAAAGGGCAAAAAATACACAATTTCATTAATACGCCCTAGAAATTCGTCTCTTTTAAAGTGACGTTTCAATATAGGCTTGACCACAGCATCCTTGAATTTCCTGGAAATTATAATATCATCAGACAAATTGTTATTGCGTTCAAGTTTTAATTTTTCAACATCTTTGCGTAAATTCAAAGCATGATTGGCAATTTCCTGGCTGGCCAAATTCGATGTCATTACAAATATGGCATTTTTGCACTCAATGGTTTTGCCTTGACCATCAGTCAAACGGCCTTCGTCGAATAATTGTAAAAGGACTGTTAAAACATCTGGATGAGCTTTGTCAACTTCATCAAACAGGACAACAGCGTTAGGGCAAGTTTTTAATTTGGCAGTTAGTTGTCCGCCTTGGTCGTGACCGATGTAGCCGGGCGGGGCTCCTATTAGCTTGGCTACTTCGTGTTTTTCTTGATATTCGGACATGTCCAGGCGGATGAAGGATTCTTTTTCGTTTTTGTGAATGTAGGCGGCCACTTGTTTGGCCAGTTCGGTTTTGCCAATGCCTGAGGAACCCAAAAATAAGAATACTAAGGGGTGGTCTTCGTCGGTCCAGCCGTTTTCTTTTCTTCTTACAGCTAAAAACAAAGGAAATTGTATCTAGTATTGACTTACTGGAAATAGATTTATGTTTACTGTGTTGTCACAGAAATCACAAACCAGTCAGAATGAATTTCATTGGTTGAAAATGGTTAGAAAACTAGTTGTCGGTGATTTGGACCGATCAAAAACGCTATGACTGGTTTGTGATTTTTGTGACAACACACCTCCTATTGACTATTTAAAGGGAAGTTTATTCTGAGTCACTCTGTAGAATATTCAGAGGCCTTGGGTGTTGAAGTGGCAACAATCAGCAAAATTTTCAACTTTGTATCTTTTGAACTTTTGAATCTTTATAGTCTCAATGTGCTTTTGCGTTGGACTGTCAATGTCTTCGAAGATTATTGAATAGTTCATAGAATTTTGGGTTTATTTTAAAGACATTTTGGGAAAATGATCCTCTAACCTTCGTCTTCACATGCAAAAAGTATCAAATTTTTCCCTTTACTAGTTTTCCAGGGGTGAGACTGTATTTTCCACTGAAAAAATTTAAAATTTTGGGAAAATGAGCCTCTAACCTTCCTCTTCACATTTGGAAAGTTTCAAATTTTTCTCTCCACTAGTTTTCCAGGAAAATATTGAAATGTGTGAAAGTGTATTTTCAAATAATTCAGTTATTATAGGTTGATTTCCAAGATTTTTCATGTTGTTATTTTCCACTAGAAAAATTTAAAATTTTGAGAAAATGAGCCTCTAACCTTCCTCTTCACATTTGGAAAGTTTCAAATTTTTCTCTCCACTAGTTTTCCAGGAAAATATTGAAATGTGTGAAAGTGTATTTTCAAATAATTCAGTTATTATAGGTTGATTTCCAAGATTTTTCATGTTGTTATTTTCCACTAGAAAAATTTAAAATTTTGGGAAAATGAGCCTGTAACCTTCCTCTTCACATTTGGAAAGTTTCAAATTTTTCTCTCCGCTAGTTTTCCAGGAAAACTTTGAAATGTGTTAGTGTATTTTCAAAAAATTCAGTTATTGTAGGTTGATTTTCAAGATTTTTCATGTTGTTATTTTCCACTAGAAAAATTTAAAATTTTGGGAAAATGAGCCTCTAACCTTCTTCTTCACATGTGAAAAGTTTCAAATTTTTCTCTCCGCTAGTTTTCCAGGAAAACTTTGAAATGTGTGAGTGTATTTTCAAATAATTCAAGTATTGTTAAGATTTTTCATGTTGTTATTTTCCACTAGAAAAATTTAAAATTTTGGGAAAATGAGCCTCTAACCTTCTTCTTCACATGTGAAAAGTTTCAAATTTTTCTCTTCACTAGTTTTCCAGGAAAACTTTGAAATGTGTGAGTGTATTTTCAAATAATTCAAGTATTGTTAAGATTTTTCATGTTGTTATTTTCCACTAGAAAAATTTAAAATTTTGGGAAAATGAGCCTCTAACTTTCCTCTTCACATGTGAAAAGTTTCAAATTTTTCTCTCCACTAGTTTTCCAGGAAAACTTTGAAATGTGTGAGAGTGTATTTTCAAATAATTCAGTTATTGTAGGTTGATTTCCAAGATTCTTCATGTATCTATTTTCCACTGGAAAAATTTGAAATTTTGGAATAATGGAGCTTCTAACCTTCCTCTCCACATGCAAAAGGTTTCAAAATTTTCCCTTCACTAGTTTTTCAGGAAAACTTTCAAATATGTGAGACTGTATTTTCACTTAATTCAGTTTTTGGAAATGGACTTCTAAGATTTTTCATGTTATTATTTTCCACTAAAAAAATTTGAAGTTTCAGGAAAATGAACCTCTAACCTTCCTCTTCACATGCAAAAAGTTTCACATTTTTCTTTCTACTAATTTTCCAGGAAAACTTTCAAATGTGTGAGACTGTATTTTCAATTAATTCAGTAATTGTAGCTTAATTTCCAAGATACTTCATGTTGTTATTTTTCACTAGAAAAATTTGAAATTTTGGGAAAATGAGCCTCTAATCTTCCTCTTCACATGCAAAAAGTCTCATATTTTTTGCCTTTACTAGTTTTCCAGAAAAACTTTGAAATGTGTGAGACTATATTTTCAATTAATTTAGTTATTGTAGGTTGATTTCCTAGATTCTTCATGGTGTTATTTTTCATTGAAAAAATTTGAAATTTTGGTTAAATGAGCCTCTAACACTCCTCTTCACATGTAAAGAGTTTAAAATTTTTCCCTTTACTAATTTTTCAGGAAAATTTTGAAATGTACTGTGAGACTAAATTAACTACAAACTGATGTGAAGTTTCTAAAGCTGACAAATAATACTGATGATGGCGAAAGCTCAAAATTTCAATAAATTGAACGAATCAAATAAATAAATTTACTTGCTGCAACAATAGCTATAGCTCCCTCTTGTCCTACAATATACTGCTTCAACCGATCTTCCAATGGAAACTTTCTACGCTCTTCCAGCTCCTTTTCTTTTGCTTTTTCCTCATACTACAACAAACCAAATACAATTAAATTAACCCTTTACTGGTAAATTAAGTACCTTTTCAGTTTCCACCTTTAAAAATTCCTTAAGAGGTCCCTCTTTGGCATAAACATAAGGTTTTTGTCCAGCTTCGTTTTCAATACAAGGGTTGGCACCTTTTTCAATTAACAACTTGACTATTTCAAAGTTATCCATTAAAACTGCATAATGTAAAGCAGTGAAACCCATGAAAGTAGCCTTGTTGTTTAGAGTATTTGAAAATTCCTCATCTCTTATCATCAAAACTAATAAATTAAGCTCAAATTAGTAATTAGTAATAAACTAATTGGAATTCCTTGCCTTCAATAGGATGTAAACCTTTTGTCTGTGAAGTTCTGCCAGGGTTCTTGTAATTGTCAGTACTATTTGGGTTGGCATTATTGTCCAATAGTAATTTTACAATGTCGTATTGGTTGTTAACACTGGCTACCATTAATGGGGTCCAGCCTAATGGATGGGTTATATTAACATCCATACCATTTTTGATAAGGCTAAAATTGTAATGTAATGTAATAAGAGGTTGAAGAATTGGTTCAATGGTATAATTTTCGTATACCTACAATGTATTCCCACTATTCCCACCACTAACTCGAGAAGGGTTGCCTATATAGCCCTGTAGACCTAAAGACATAACTTACTTGTTAACTTCATGTGTAAGTCCATATTGTATAGCCTTAAAGAATCTCTTTTCCTGCCTGCTTGGTAAGTTATCAGCGTCACATAGAGCTACCGCAAAAAATGCAAAATGTTTGGGTAACCAATTCCAATAATTGTGCCATTTTGGCTTATAATGATGTTGTAAACTTATAGATTTCAAGTTGGAATTAAATGGGTTTTGGGTTGAGGTGCGGTAATGTTTGCGCAATGAAAGTCTTTCTAAGACTTTAATGTTGGATTTGAGCAATGTATAAATGCGTGACATTATTGTGTATTAGTAAATTGAGATTTTGAAACATTTCATTGGACAAAAATTTAGATTCAAGTATTTGTGAGGTTATGTTTGACAAATGAGTGAAAATGAAGTTGCTTGATAAGATCAATTTTTGTTTATTCCCGGCTCTTGTATAAAAAGGCCCAAGTTATTCATTTTTAGGTAAACTTGCTGGTAAGTATCTGTAAGATAAATTTATTTCTATTGGTTGAATCATTGTTTGGTACGACATTTCATTTCGGTATGAGTAGTACTACTAATTTGTTTTGGGTAGGACCAAGCCTAAAGCCTAGTTCATATACTTGTGAAAAGCCAATAATGATAATGATCCTATTGGTTAATTTCAAAAATGTCAAGCGGCGGGAAGCCAATTCAACCAATGAGATGGTAATGCGCAATTATAGGTTTGTTCCAACCCATCAAAAAACCGTCCCAAAACAGTTTGGGAACCACTCTGTATACGAATTGCGGTTTCTGAGCAAATATTTCAGGTTTTGCGCAAAATCCTGACGGTAACATTATGGTTTTCTAATGGGTTGGAACAAAACAAAAAAGCGTTCAGCCCAAAGGTTTTTGGGTAGTGAATGAAATTGAGTCGTCACGTTCGAATTGTTAACGCTCATTCAGTCAAACACAGTCAACTCGGGTCGATTAAAGATAAACTCAACATTTATTAAATGACAATAAGACAAGGATCAATAATCTTTCTTAATTCAAGATGGCGATGTGGGCATAGTAAGTTTGACGACCGTGAAGGGGTTTTTACAATCAATTCCAATTGATTACGATTTAAATAAGAATTGAATGTGAACGTGCCTATACGGTTGTAATATTAGGTGTACTATTCCCACGTCGCCATATTGAATCAAGAGAACGTCAAATCGCCCAATTAGGTATTTTGTTAGCAATTATTATAAGCAAAATTTAACAGATGTCACGTGATTTGACACGCGAGAAAAAATGTTCACGTGACGTCCGTCAAAGTTTGTTTTTTTTGCTTGCAGATGCAATTACTGAACCCAGTCTTTGATATTTCTCATTCCCTCAATTTATTATTATTATTCAATATGGCGACAGTTGACATAACAAACTTAACGACCGACATTTAATGCCTATTGATTGCAATTTGAATAATAATTGTAAACGTACCTTTACGGTTAAGTTAATTATGCCCACAGTGTCATATTGAATATTAATAAATTACCTATATGAATGGAGTTACTAAAAGATCAATCTTAGTTTATTCTCACTCAGTTCTTGAATTTGTTTAAATAAGGCCCGGTGGATATTGGATATTGAAATTATTCACCCATTATAACCTATCTTCATAAGTCTCCTTTAGTTCGAATTTCAAGCCCGCCACCATTCCAAAGTACCAGTGATGACGTAGGCAGCATGTCGTTTGTCGTGCAAATAATTTTTTTTATCATATAGGTATCGGAACTACGATCGCTCGCGCAAATTGCTAAAGACACCGTTGATGACGTCGACAACGGTGCAACACCAATGTGACCATTAATCGAAAAATCGATGAGTAATCTTGCTATTAGTGTGTATTATCCTTGATTTTGAACGAACTAATAATGGTGACATGAGCATGATAATACGATTACAATTCATAAGTTGTAATTTGAATTGGAATTGAATGTGAACCCTTACGGTTGTCAAGTTTATTATGCCCACGGCGCCATATTGAGATGATAAAACGTCAAATCGTCCTAAATGTCAGTTGAGTGAAGTTTCTACAAAATCAATTTTTGTCTATTTTTGGCTTTTGAATTTATTTTAATAAGGGCCGGTTTATTCATCTTCTAACAGGTATGTAATGCAATCTTAAGGAGAATATACATTCTAAGGAGTGCTTATCGTTTTTGGTAATCGCCGCCATACTGGTTTTCAACTGTTTTCAACCATTGTTGACGTCATAACTAAGTCGTCAGCTGTTTAAAGAGTCTACGTCAAGGCGAGAAACGTCATGCTGCCTACGTCACAACTGGTTGTTTGGCGTGGGAAGTTAGGGGGGGATTTGTTATACACAGGCCTTATGAGGATAAGCCATCCTGTAGTAGTAGTGTGTGTATCATCCTTGATGCAATCTGACGGATAAAAATATAAATTTTATTCCATTGGTCAGCCATTCAATCGCCGACTAAAAAAATTATATAGTGAATTCTATTGGTAGAACCAATTTGGAAATATTTATTACAATGTCGGTATTACAGGGCTCTTCCAATAGAATTCGCTATTAGTAGGCTTTGGAAATATCTACTGCAATGTTGGTATTACAGGTGTTTTGTTTGAGCGCCAAATTCAAATTTTGGAATTTTCCAAAGCCTACTTGGTCGCTTGTCAAACTGTCATGTTGCTACATCGACTTCGATTACCAGCGTTGCCAACTTTAGGAAATGTTGTTTCGTTTCTATCAGAGGCTCTTGAATTTTCTTTATTTGAAGAAATTTAGGAAAGATTCGAGAGCCGGTAATAAACAAAAATTGAGATAAGTGTAGAACAAAAGGTTTCTTCATCTCTTTCTTATACAAGTTAGTAAAAAAAGACACGAATACACTTAGTGCGCACACTGGCGCCGACTACATGGGGGCATTGGGGGCGTGCACCTATGAACAACCTCTCATGGGTGTGAAGCACCCATGGGAGATCTCGTAGGGATTGTGGAAGTATAAATGTGTTTATTGGTCATTCCATTCCGTGTGGTAGCATCAGTATCATTTAATTTAAATTTACACAACTTTGTATAAGAATTATACAATGGCCGTCGGCTGAGTTCCTTTTTGTCATCTTTTTTGTTGATTTGTTCCGAAATTTTGACAGGCACGTGATTTGTGAATTAAAACTGTCTTATCCAGTCACGTGTCTATCAAAATTTCGGACCAAATCGACGAAAAAGATGACAAAATCGAACTCGGCCTATACAAGTGGTGTTAGTACTCTGTCCTTCCATTATGTGGTCAGTTCTATGCTCTACTACATAGGCATTATAGGTAATTTTTCGCGAGGAAAACCAAGCATACTCGATTTTGCTCAGATGTTATGTGATCAATTTTGTCATACTCCCTTAACTCCCCCACTATCAAATTCTGGAATAATCGGGGATCAAGAACACTTAACTTTTTCTATGAGAACAGGCTGAAAATCATCTATTCTACATTTAAAATCGATGAAAAAATTAACTCCACTAGCACAGCCTGAATGGCAAGCATTCCATTGAGGTCTGCAGGTGACGTCATCGCTATGAAATACTGATAGTGACGTCACTCGCAGGCCCAGAATTGGTTGGGGAGGGATTTAGGGGAGTATGACAGTACAATTCACACATAACATCTGAGCATATTCAGATTATGTTTGATTATCCCAGTCCCGCGCTTGTGCGCGGGACTGGGATAATCAATAATAACTGGAAAGATACGGCGCAGGGGTTGACAGTGACAGTCTGACAGTTGACAGGGGCGGCTAAAACAAATAAACAAAATAAAACGTCACTTAGAGCGTGTGCGTAGTGCGTAGCAATTAAATGAGGAAATAGTATATTGTGCAACAAGTGTTGAAAATAGTACTTTTCACACGCGTGGGGAAGTTCGGTGACACGAGCCGCAGGCGAGTGGCACACACCGCACGAGTGTGAAAAGTGCTTTTCACACGCTTTAAGCCTAGTACTCATAACTGCGAAATTCGCATTTTTTTGACATTGCGTTGACAATTTGACGTTTTATGCGTGTATCAAACGTCAAATTATCGAAGCAATGTCAAAAAAATGCGAATTTCGCAGTTATGAGTACTAGGCTTTACACACTATAGACTACGACTGCGAAATAAGAAGGTATATTTATCTTGCAGATAGTTACCAGCAAGTTTATCTGCAGATGAATAAACCAAGCCAGGCCTTAATAAAGGAAATTCAAGAGTCTGGAATAGAAAAAATATGAATTTTTCATAAAATATGTCGTTACTGTATGAAAAGGTTGAGTCCTAGGTGCTTTCCAGTGACCCATTTGAGTTACTCCTGAGCAACTCAGGACTGCTCCACAATTGCTTCGCGCGTTCCAGTGCTTAGAGTGTCGTACTCTTGAACTACTCATTTCTGTTATCCTCTGCCCCCTCGTGCACCAACCTTTAATTCGGTGTTCCATGCCCAAGTCCGAAATGGCGGGGGTTAAGACGAGAGCGTTCCAGTGCTGGTTATGTCGAACAGTTCAAGAGCGTCACACTTTAGGAGCATGATACTCTAACAATTTAGGCACTGGAAAGCAGCCACTGTAACAAATGTAAATAAGTGTAAAGTGTGACCACGACCTAAGAACAAGGGCGTTTCTCATGGCGTTTCCGATTGGCGGAACTAGTGCAATTTTTTCTATTTCTGTCTTTTTCTTCTACAGGTCGATTAAAAGGATGCAAATACACTCAGTGCGCACTGAATCTACCAATCGGAAACGCCATCAGTTATAATCAGTGCAAAAAAAAAAATATTTCTATCTGGTTCTTTCACAGGTGGAGAGAAAGAGATGGAAATACACTTAGTGTACATTAAATCTTTCAAACAAAAACGCCATATGAATATTTGACATGTCATTGCCGATACGTTTAGTATGAACCGCGCCTTGGAAAGAGTTTACATCGATAAAAAAGGATATCGTATCGATAAATCGATAAACCCTCCTCTCAACATTATCGATACTGTACCATTCCTAAAAATCATTAGTTCGCCATCCGATTCCTAGATGGCGCCAGTACTAACGTCAACAAAAACTCAACGCCACCTACCTCTGCGCTGTCGCTATTATTTTTATTCGTGTCAAAGATGGATTCCGGTCCTGACGTGTTAGATTACGAATCGCGTGCGAAACGGCCGAAAATCGACTTGGACGACCCTAATGGCGGCGAATTGCGGGACGGCGATGGATTTTCTCGATTTTCGGCGACAATTCCGTCCCCGATCGGCCACGCAGAAGGTAAAATTTCGAAAATATATTTTTGATACAAAAATTCAATATGGCGCCGCGGTCTCGTTCCGACATTTTGTAGGTGTGGCTCGACTATTTTTGATTTTTCCCTAGTTTTTTTTGCCCAAAGCCTATTTTTATTTCTATGTGTTGATGATTTTTGGTTGCAATAAACGTTTTTATTTCCTATTTGTTATTTATTTACCTTATTTTTGTTTATTTATGTTTTTCTGTCAACAGTGTCAATGTCAGCTAGTTTTGCAATGTTGCCAAACTTTGTATAAATAATGATATTTTTCATAAAACAAATTTTCCAAAAATGTTTTTTTCTTTTCAAGGACTAACAACAGATTGTGATTCAGGATACGAAGCCTCCAACTTGGAATCCATACAGACCCATTCACCACAACATCCAGATACTCAAGAGAGCATGTCCAACTTATCAGCGTCATGCTGTCCCACTCCCACTCATGAAAACAATGATACTTCACAGGTAAAGTCTTGAATTTATAACATACAACAAAAACTAACATTTTTCTCTATAGGAAAGCTTAGAAGAAGAGGAAGAAGAAGATGATGATGAGGATGATAACACATCAACAGTCAGTAACCTAAGTGACATAAGTGGCCTGTCAAATTTGAGCGGTCAAGATTGGAAACCAATGGCAGGCAGCATGATTTGGATCCAACAACAAATGCAAAAAGGCATGAACCCCAGAGCCATTCTAACAGATTTGGGTGTAGATTTAGATTTAATTCCCACTTACGTGGATGATCTTACCCTATGGAAAATTGTCATAAATGTCTTAGCAGAGCCACCTAGAAGGCACAAGCTAAAACACATTAACACCTTAAACGATGTAGTAAGATTATTAAAAGGAGCTCAAAAAATTATAGTCCTAACAGGGGCTGGAGTGTCAGTATCTTGTGGCATACCAGACTTCAGATCTAGAGATGGCATTTATTCACGTTTAGCAAAAGAATTTCCAAATCTACCAGATCCTCAAGCAATGTTTGACATTGGCTACTTCAGTCAAGATCCTAGACCGTTCTTCAAATTCGCCAAAGATATTTATCCAGGCAAATTCAAGCCAAGTCCTTGTCATAGATTCATAAAACTCTTAGAACGTCATTGTAAGCTACTAAGAAACTACACCCAAAACATTGATACATTGGAAAAAGAGGCAAACATTGAAAATGTTATAGAGTGTCATGGCTCATTTGCAACAGCTACTTGTACAAAATGCGACCACAAAGTCAGTGCAGACAAAATAAGAAACATCGTCTTGGCTCAGAAAATTCCTATGTGCGAAGTCTGTCACGAGAACTCAGAAATTTCAATGTCAACTGATGACTCGACAGAACAAACTCCTGACTTTAAAAGCCTAGTAATGTCTGGAATTATGAAGCCTGATATAGTATTTTTTGGTGAAGGCTTGCCTGATACTTTTCACGAATCAATGACAGCAGACAAAACAGAATGTGACTTGTTGTTGGTGATTGGCAGTTCCTTAAAAGTAAGACCAGTGGCGCTGATTCCAAGCTCCTTACCTGCTCATGTGCCTCAGATTTTAATCAACCGTGAACCTTTGTCGCACTGTCATTTTGATGTAGAGCTTCTAGGAGATTGTGATGTCATTATAAATCATTTATGTAAATTGTAAGTAATAATGATTATTATAAATTAAATTTGATTTATTAGTAATATTGTATAGGTTGGGTGAAAATTGGGAAGAAGGCATTTATAGTCAGCAACAGTTGGTGGAAGTTCCAGAATTATTGCCAGAACAATCAGAAAAACAGTTTGACATAAGCAAGTGGCGAGGAGTGCAAGGGAAATTGTCTTGTTCTGATGAGAATTTGCTTTTGGATTCAGAAGAATGTGAAGCCAATAGTTCGTCAAATCAAACATCTGGCCCTTGTATATTAGAAGGTGAGTAAATATGACACATTTCAATTATTTATTCAAAAACTATTTAAAGCACAACTATGAGATTTTGAGGGAATATTTTTGAGGTTTAGAGGTAAAACATACCGAAAATTCAAATTAATTGAACAAAAAATTGCAAGGTTACAAAGTTTTTAAAATTGAAAATTTTTTCTAAAGGGCTAAATATGACATGTCTCTGCATTTTGACAATTTACTCGAAAACTAGTTGAAGCATAAACATGACATTTTGAGGTGATATTTTTGAGGCTTAGAGGCAAAACATACTGAAAATTCAAATCAATTGAATAAAAAATTGCAAAGTTACAGGATTTTTAAAAATGAACATTTTCTTCTATAAGGCTAAATATGACATGCCTACATTTCTTGACCATTTACTCAAAAATTAATTGAGTCTCAAATATGAGATTTTGAGGGAATATTTTTGAGTCTTTGAGGCAAAACATACTGAAAATTCAAATCAATTGAATAAAAAATTGCAAAGTTACAAGATCTTTGAAATTGAACATTTTTTTTTTCTATAAGGCTAAATATGATATGCCTCTATATTTTGACCATTTCCTCAAAAACCACTTGAGGCTCAAATATAAAATTTTGAGGGAATATTTTTGAGTCTTTGAGGCAAAACATACTAGAAATTCAAATCAATTGAACTAAGAATTACAAAGTTACAAGATTTTTAAAAATGGATATTTTCTTCTATAAGGCTAAATATGACATGCCTACACATCTTGATGATTTGCTCAAAAAATAATTGAGGCTCAAATATAAAATTTTGAGGGAATATTTTTGAGTCTTTGAGGCAAAACATACTAAAAATTCAAATCAATTGAGCTAAGAATTACAAAGTTACAAGATTTTTGAAATTGAACATTTTTTTCCAGATAAATCCTTCAAGGAAAGACACACAAGTACAGACTCGGTAGCTCGCGATTCTGGCATTGGAGAAAATTCGAATTTCGCAGACTTGGAAACAGAAGCAAATACCAGCGAAAAAACCGAAAAGGTAAGCAATTTTTGGCAGTCCAAGGACAAACGCAGCCTGGCAGAAAGACTGCCCGCCAACAGTTTCCATTTGCTATTGCCCAGCAGGTACATTTTTCCAGGGGCGGAGGTTTATAGCGAAGAAAACGACGATTCGGGCTCTTCTGATGAGTTGTCTGAGTATTGTTAGGGATTGTTTTTGTTGTTTGTTGTTGTTTATTTATGTAAAATATTATTTTTTTATTGCAATTTATGTATATTTTGAATGGATGGGTGTATTATTATTAAAACTTATCTCAATTATCTTTTGCGTAATTTAATTGTACAGGGTAATTTTTTATATTTATCCACCTCTCTTAACTTTTTTGTGCCACTGTGTATAAAAAAAATATAAATAGATCTAAGTTGCACAGTGGCACAAAAATTTTAAAGGGGGTGGAAAAATATAAAAAAATTACCCTGTACTTATAATAATTAATGAATATGTTACTAATTAGTGTAAATGTAAATTTAAGAGTTGGAATAATAGAAATGATCTCCATAAAACCCTATTGTTGTAAATTTGGCGGGAAATTTTCAAAAAAAAAAGTGCAATAATACTTAAATCATACAAAAACAAGAAATTTTCCAGCCCTAAAATCATCTCATATATTTAACTTTGTAAACTTTTCGACTGATTATTTATTTTAAATCGCTTTAATGTCAATTAACCCTCTACATTAATGTAATATTTAAGGGTATTTTTCCTAATTGTTAAGGGCCACTTGGCAAAGTAAAAGTCTTATGATAAATTTAATTTTCTCTCGTAGCTCGTAGGACTTTGTTATTTATTTTTTAAGGGCGACCATATCATTAACGGATTGTTTGGTTTCCCATTGTGCACAGATCAATATTTTTTTATGAGACGACAATCGAAAAATTGAGTATTATGTTAGTTTAATTTATTATTTTGTAAAAGGGAGCCGATTATTTAATTAATTGTAGACTCACTTAGGGTTAATTTCTCAATAGGAAGTTACCCTTAAGTTGAGCATAACTCCAGGGTGAATATTGCAATTGGACATGTTTAACCAACCTGGGCCTGTATTCTCACAAATGGGGAACAGCGTTCTCTTGTGACGAGAATACAGGCCCTGAAAGTGTGACTCTCTATTGAGAAACTGACCCTTATAGATTAATTATAATTATTGATATTATTAATTTATACTTTACAAAGATTGATATCTTTTTGATTTAAGTATTGTTTTTTTATTATTTTTTTTTATAGAAACTTTTTTTATTTAATTTATATTGATTTTGGGTGTAAATATTATTATATTTAACAATAATTATGGTTCTAGAGCAATAAAATCTATAGTTTCTTCTATAAAATGTTTGTTTTAATTATCCTCAAAATATACCTTTTTGCGTTTCTGTTCTCCTGATACAAATTTGAATTTTTGAGAAAATTTTAACAGTTTTATTTTGTATCAGGAAAGCAGAAATAGGAAGAGGTATTTTCCATTTCCATGCGTTCCTGTGTTCCTGATACAAAAAAAAAATTGTATCAGGAGAACAGAAATATGAAGAGGTATTTTTCATCTCTTCACGTTCCTGTGTTCCTGATACAAAATTTTATTTTTGAGAAAATTTTAAAAATTTATTTTGTATTAGGAGAGCAGCAATGCAAAGAGGTATATTTCATCTCTTCGCGTTCCTGTGTTCCTAATACGAAATTGAAAATTTCGAAATTTTTCAAAAAGTCCGATTTTGTATTAGGAACACAGAAACGTGAAGAGATGAAAAATATCTCTTCGTGTTTCTGCTCTCCTGATACAAAATAAATTTTTAAAATTTTCCTAAAATTTTTATTTTGTATCAGGAACACAGGAAGGTGAAGAGATGAAAAATACCTCTTCATATTTCTGCTCTCCTGATACAAAATAAAAATGTTAAAATTTTCCCAAAAATAAAATATTGTATCAAGAACACAGAAACGTAAAGAGATGAAAATTTCAGGAAAAATACCTCTTCATACTTCTATGCTCCTGTTTCGAGGTATTTCTTTTAAAATTTTCACATTAAGAGGTGAACATTTGGATTTTTTTGAATAAAACACAAAGTAATAATTTTTATTTGTTTTTATTAATATAAACAATATGGAATCATCATAAATAAATTTGATAAGGATAATTAACAAATTTCTGTCTTCTTGACTTCGTGGCGAAGGAAAATACGCAACGAATTCGTCATCCTGTCAAGAAAAGGTAAAAATTAGTCAGTTTTTTAGTAAATTTCGTGAAAATGCTAATAAACAATTGATAACCATGACATCACTTAGGGTGCCCATGCCCAAACACGATGCAAATTTCCATTAAAATGACGTCATTTATTTCCCATTACCAAATAACGTATTAATTATGTCATACCCACGTCGCCATTTTGAATTATCAACTAGTTAATCAAATCAAGGATATTACACATTATATAGGATAGGTTATCTTCATAAGTTCTATGTAGATCGAATCTCAAATTCTTTACCACGCCAAAGTACTAGTGATGACATCGATAACAGTACAACACCATATGATCTTGACAACGTGTCAACTATGTTATGTTCACGTCGCCATCTTGAATTATTACCTGGTTCAAATCAAGGATATTACACACTACATAGAATAGTTTATCCTCATAAGTTCTAGGTAGATTGAATCTCAAGCCCTCCACTACGTCAAAGTACTAGTGATGACGTCAATAACAATACAACAACATATGATCTTGATTCTAAAAATCGAAGTTGATCAGCCATCCTGTAGTAATGTGTAATACCCTTGAGTTCGAATTGCTTAAAATTTTGTCCAACGAACCTATAGAATATGACAGAGTCAAAATGGCGGCCAAGTTTACACTGAATACTGATTTATGCCATTCATTTATTTTAAAATTTTACAAAAAATTATACAGTGTAAAGCCGGCTGATAAATTATCAAAAGTAACGAACTTTTCTTAAAGAGGTTTTGTTATTTTTCACTCTGTAGATATGAGTATAATTACCGTCTGATTTTTGATTAATACTTCAAAATTTATATTGAAAATGAAGAAGAATATGGCGGCGAAGGTGTGACTTATTTCTAGAATCCTATTAAAAATTAGAAAGAATATGGCGTTGGAACCTCTAGTTTGGTAGCTGATGCCATCACTAGAGAAGTCAACTCGATTTAAATCAATGAAAAAGTAAAAATCCTCTATTTCAGGCTTTTGAATTTTCTTTATTGAGACAAATTCGAGAGCCAGGAATAGACAAAAATTGATTTGGGAAAACTGACTTACCATAAAGGTTTTTGCTAAGAAAAATGGCATTTTATCAAAATTAGCTTTTTATTATGCAAATTATAACTAGAAATGGTGTAGTGATGACGTCGATAACGGTGCTACACCATATAACCTTAATTCCAAAAATTGAGGCCGATCAGTCATCCTGTAATAGTGTATAATATCCTTGAGTTCGAATTGCCCAATTGCGGTCCTATTTTTCATTAATCCTTCAAAATCCTATGTACAGGGTCATTTTTTATATTTTCCCACCACTCTTAACTTTTTTCTGTCACTGTGTATAAAAAAAATGTAAATAGAAAAGGTGTAGTGCTTGAAAAATAGTTCTCAGAAAACATAGTTTTGTTTATACAGGGTGTTGCAAAAAGTTTAAAAAACGGAAATATTTTTTTTTTCAAATGGGACACCCAGTATATTTTGACATTTTTGGATTTTGCGAAAAATTCTAGACATATTTCATGTATAATGTTATATGCCTATTTTCAACTGTTTCGGAAATAATGACAGTAGAAAATTGACTTTTTTGCAACTTTGAGAGGCTGTAAAACAGGAATGTAAAATTGGTGGTTTTACAGTCTGTCAAAGTTGTAAAAAAGCAATTTTCAACTGTCAATATTTCCAAAACAGTTGAAGATAGATATATGACATTATGCATTGAAATATGTCTAGAATTTTTCGCAAAATGTCATAAAATACAGGGTGTCCTATTAAAAAAAATTTTTTTTTGTTTTTTAAACTTTTTGCAAAATCCTGTATAAACAAAACAATTTTTTCCGAGAACTATTTTTCAAGCACTACAACTTTCCTATTTGAATTTTTTTTATACACAGTGGCACAAAAAAGTTAAGAGGGGTAGGAAAATATAAAAAATGACCCTGTACCTATTCATATTGAGAATGAAGAAGAATATGGCGGCGGAGGCGTGACTTGCTTCGAGATTTTTATTTAATATTAGGAAGAACATGGCGAAATTTTGGTTTGGAATTTATTGGCATTTTTTTTGAATTTTTTGGAATCAGTGGTACGACCATCATGAGCGTTGCAAGGGAGGGAACACAAATTAAATTATTTTTTTTTACAAGCGCGCGAAAATCGCATTTTTACACACCGATTTGCGTATGGAAAGTACCACTTTACCATACAGGGTACGCGAAAAAAAAATTATTGCACCACGTGCGCGAAAAAAATTGTCACAGTGGTACTTTCCGCACGCAAATCGGTCCGTGAAAACGCGTTTTCTTGTAAGAGAAATCGAATCCAAAATTTTACATCTTGCACAAAACGCCGTTGCATGCGGAAAAATATAACTTTCCGCACTTATTTAATAAAAAACCATTAACTGCGTTCCTTTTTCATTAATTAAAAAATTAATTATCAATGCACTTTTACTTGTTACATCACGTAAGAGTTAAATATGCCCCTCTCTTCTACTTGCTGTAGTGCAATTTCAAAACTAGACTAGAGGGGAACCTACCAATGATAATATTATTATTAGTATATGATTGCTAGAAACGTAAAAAGTTTAACAATAAATGGGTTCAAGATCGTTGTACGTGCAATAAGTGGTTCCGGTACCCAAGGTAAAAATTTTTAGAATCAAACTTTTCTGTCACGGTTATTTACCTGATAAAATTGATATTTTGCAATAGAGTATTATTTATGTATTATGTGATAAGAGAGGTATACGTATAGCGTGGCAGTGTTTTTGGTTAAATATGGGCAAGTTAATAAATAATAAATTTTTTAGTCAATTTTTAATAACATGAGCGGAAAAATGTTTGAGGAAACGACAAAATCGAAAATCCCAATGCCGTCGCCGACCCCTTTTCGAAAACAACCCAGTCTACGTAATAGCAATATTAATACAAGAAACAGGTATTACTGTCAAACAAATTATCCCCTATAGATAAAACTTGGAAAATCGATAACTTACCCTCGTTTTTAGCCAAGAGAATTGTGCAGGGGGCGGTTGCCAGTCTGCCAACGGCGCTGCACTGCAAAGGGGCGGCTCGTTCATGGAAAATAATGGAAGATTTTCGCAGCAGCTGAGGCCCAATTCGGTCAGAATTGGAGGAAAATCCGAAACAAATCCGCCTACGGAAAGAATCAGAAGTTTAGTAAGTAATTTTATTAATAAATATTATTATTAAAAATAATCACAAGTTTTCATGGTACATTTAACTTAAAGCTTATCAGAGCGGCTATTTTTCCATTTTCTTGTTTTAAGATGTCTAAAAATGGAACTTTCTTTTTATTTCCAATAAATATAAGACGGATGTTGATAATGTTGTAGATTGGATCTTAATAAAATCTTGTATTTTTGGGCCTTATTACAAAGCAAATTTGAAGTCAATGTAAAGTTCAGAAGGCTTTTGAATAAGCGTTTTTATTCTCTTGTGAAAGAAAAATCTCCATACAATTCCTCGATTCACAAATCATTATTGCAACAATTCGAGCAGCGCATGAATAAGTTAAAAATGTATACACGAGAATTTCAGTTTTACTGTTTGAATTTTACATGCCGTTCTTGCATTGCATTTTCTTTTGCTCGATATTATAGTCTAGATTTCACCACGTCATTGGCAACAAGAACAGTTATAATTATTAATAAGTAAATAATGAACAAGTTTAAGGTAAATTCACATGTTGTTAATAATAATTTTTAAATAATATTTTTGTTTGTAGTCGTTGTCATTGTCCAACACTCGAATAAACAGTCCAAAATCGCCCGGGACAACTTCCATGATAAGCAAGAAATATTCGTCCAGCCAATTGGATTCTTGGGACACTGACAGCATAACAAGTATAGGTAAGTAATAAAGAATTTAATTAGAGTTTAATTACCTTGAAATTAAATGTCTTAGTATCATTGATTAATATTAAAATAAAATAATTATTGTATCTTCTTCAGGAAGCAGTGTGGCGTCTTGTGATCACGCCAGCATTGCCCGAAACGGTACAACTTTTTCCGGAAGAAGTATGAAGTAAGTTTACTTATTTCCCAATAAAAATTATGTTACAAAAACTATTTTAACAGGTATGTGTTCCACTGTAATCAACAAGCAGACGTTGCAGGAGAAGATTACCTAACACCCACTCAACGAGCTCACCGGCAAGTAAAAAAACTCAAATACTTATTGCAACAGGCCAAAAACGATTTAGAGCAAAAAGACAGCGACATTTTAAAACTTACCAAAGAAGTAGTGGAGTTGAGGCTTTACAAAGCAGCTTTAAATTCACCAGAAGATAAATCAAACAGCAGTGAAGCTATAACAGTCAGGGAAATTACTCCCGATGAAACTGACAATCAGCAACCGAGTGAATTGCTGGCATCGTTTGCTGATTCTGGTCATTATGAAGACGGTACTAACTCTTCTATTCATTCAAACGACGATTATTCCAGGTTAGTACAAAACTTTGAACTTCAATATCTTGAAAAGTATTAGAGCTATTTAATTGAATCTTATTTTATGTTGAAGATAATTTAATTCTGATTAAAAACAATATAACTTTGTGTTGGAACTTTTCAAATATTAACAATGCTATGGACGATTTTGACAGCTGGATTCATAGTTCCGTAAGCATATCGGTATCCATATCCATAGGAATTAGCCATAAGAATGTAAGAAATCAAATTCAATTCATAATTAAACGCAACGTAAATGTAACACTCTGTAATGTATAGGAGGGCGAGAATCAGCTGAGGGCGGACTCTCCCTAGGATAATAAACGAATGTGAACCGAGTCCGCCCGATTCCGTAGCGGTAACATAAGAAATGGAATTAGACCATTTGCTTATGACTACGTTATGCTTACGGTTACTGCATATATCTTATGTTGGACTGTGAAGCATTAGTTCATTTCCCTTATGGTTAATTCTTAAGGATATGGATACTGATACCGTTAATGCTTACAGAACTATGAATCCAGCTTAGACAATGGGTACATTCAAGCAATCCCAGCGGCTTAGCTCAGCCTCTCAGCAGGAACTTTATTCTCGAAACCAAGAAACAGCATTACTCTGTCATTATCAGTGTTTTGCTGGACAGCAAAGACAGAACCTTCGCTGTTTTTTTGGTTTTGAGAATAAAGTTCCTGCTGAGAGGTTGAGCTAAGCCGCTGGGACCGCCTGAATGTACCCAATGTTTACCTTTTGGAACCAAAAATGCACAATCAACTTTCCATTCGAAAAAACAAATTGTAAAAACGCTTTTCCACTAATTTTGACCTCCTCTTTTCATTGGTAAAATCAAAAATTGAAATTGATGAAAATTTGAAAAAATCACTTGTGCAAAATACTTCCAATGATTACAGTGATTCTCAAAATTTTCAGAATTCATATTAATTAAAGTTTCTTCTCTATAGAAAAGTCAATTAAAAGTTGTTAACTTCCCAAATAAATTAAACAACAATTTGCAATACTAAATAAAGTTTGTAATTATAAAAATGGAAAATTACTTTCTCTTCTCTAATGTCGATTAAAGGCGATTAACCAGTCGGTTATATTGACAGATAAACGATGCATTTAACGTCATTTATAACCGATTGGTTGACAAATGACGTTTGCTTCATTGATTATCTGTCAACTATGACCGACTGGTTAATCGCCTTTAATCGATGTAACTTTCAACAACACAATTTTCTTTGGCGCTCTTTTTTGATTGACACACTTCTGTATCGACTTTTGACAAAAGACATTACTAAATGACATTACATGAACATAGCCACAGATGCTAACTTCAACTACTGATTGGTTTTCATAAATCTGAATTAGTTCTACTCTAATTGCTCCAATCAACAAAAGTGCAATTTGGTTTAGAATTTCCAAAACTTTCTGTAACAATAACAAATTATTTTTAGGTCTCCTTATAAGCTCAAACTAGTAGAAACTTCAGACAAAAGCTGCACAGCACACCTTTCCGAAAAAACCTCTTCAGAGCAAAGCAAACTGATAATGGAATACGAAAAACGCATCCAAGAACTGGTGCGCACCCACGAAGAAGACACCTATCATCTCAAGCAAAAGCACAACAACAAAATCGAAGAATTACTACAAAGAATCACGGAAATAAACGCAAGATATTGGGATCTTGTTCCAGAGCTCGATATTGCCAAAGATAAAATACGCGAACTCGAAATACAACTGGAATTGGCTAGTGAGAATTTGCAAAAACATCAAGAGAAAAATAAGGAGGAAGTTGAAAATTCTGTTATGGAAATTGCCAGGCAACATCCAAACAGAGTATCAGTTCCGGAGCTTCTAACAGAACTGCAAGTGACCAAAAACGAGCTAGAAAATATCAAGGTAAGTAGGTTTTTGATGTGTAAACATTTGGCGGAAAATGGGACGAAAGTGTGAAAGGGAATGAAACGTCATAATCCATAGTTATATGTTATTGGTATGCAAAGTAGCATCAGACAATTCGAACCCAAGGATTTTACACACTACTACAAGAATATAGTAGATTTTAGAATCAAGGTCATATAGCGTTGCACCGTTGTTGACGTCATTAACGGTGTCATTAGCTGTGTGCGGCGTACGTCCAAAGAAAATGTGCACCAGCGGCATAAATTAACAAGATTGTTCATTCTCATAGGATGTACGTTTAGCAATTCTCGAGTCGACAGGGTCTGCGATTGACGTCATCGTGATTTGACCTATAGTGTTTTAAATTGAGATAATGCATTTTACGCCAAAAGTTGAAGTTTGCAGCTATCCTCTATAGTATGTGATATCCTTGATTCGAACTAGTTGATAATTCAAGATGGCAACGTAGGCATAAACATTGCCCCCATATAAATGTTTAAAAAAATTAATTTGATAAAAATGGTAGAGGGGCCTAAATAGAAGTGCTACATGCATACTGCGATGTTAAAAACTCAAGTTGTGTGGTAATGGGTAACTTGATGACGTCATCTAAGGTGTTTCATAAAGATCTGCATTATGTTGAGGCACCCCAAATGACAATATAAAAATTAAAGCATGCCTTACCAATCTTGACATTTATTTATGACAATTATAAAGTGGTTCAAAGGCAAATACTTTAAAAATTGACAGAAAATACACAAATCTCTTATAGTAATCAAGTTTGTTATGTCCACAGTGCCATCTTGAATAATAAAAAAATTGAGAATTCGTCAAACATTGTCCTAATAGATTTTCATGTCAATGTTCAAAACAAGAGGTTGCGTGATAACTTTTATGACGTCATTGGTATACAAGGTGGCATTAGTTTTCACAAGGATATTACACTAAACTACAGAATTTCTTATCGGCCTCGGTTTTTGAAATCAATGTCATAATGATGTTACACTGTTGTCGACGTCATCAACGATGTCATTAGTTGTTTGCGCCAGGAGTCGTAAACTAAAAAACAACATTGCTGATCCTCGAAATCGGCAGGGTCTGCGAGTGACGTCATCAATATCAGTAGATAATAATTACGACGTCGCCCGCAGACCCCAATTAGTTAATTTTAAATGTAGAAAAGATGATTCTAACAAAATTTTAACGTTTAGGAATTAATTTTTTTTGACCTATAATGTTTTAAACTCTGATAAATTTTACGCCAAAAGTTGAGGTTTGAGATTATCCTTATCCTATGTAGTGTGTAATATCCTTGATTCGAACTAACTGATAATTTAAGATGGCGACGTGGGCATAAACATAAACAACCATTGTCCCCACATAAATGTATGTTATTTTTACCTGTTTCAGGGTTCAATTTGATGAAAAGAATAGAGAGGCCTAAATACAAGTGCTACATGCATACTGCGATGTCAAAAACTGCTAGGTTGTCTGGTAATGGGTAACTTGATGAAGTCATCCAAGGTGCGTTATTGAAATATGCATTATGTTGAAGCATCCTAGATGACATCATAAAAGTTATCAGGCAACCTCTCCCAAATAACCTTGGATAAATGGCATCGTTTAAAATGCCGTGCTAATTTTGATATTTATTTATAATAAATATAAAGTGGTTCAGAGGCAAATGAATAACAAAAATATACACTACAGCCAAGGTTATTTGAGAGAAATAGGTTGCCTAATAACTTTATGACGTCATCTGGGGTGCCTCAACATAATGTAAATAATGCAAATTTTCATAAGGCACTGTGTCATTAAGTTACCCTTCACCAGGCAACCTATTAAATTTAAAAACCTTGCAGCACAACAACGCCAAAAATAGAAAATTACATAAAAAAAAAGACAAAAACACTTTAGAAATACACAAATCTCTTATGGACGTCAAGTTTGTTATGCCCACGTTGCCATCTTGAATATCAAAAAATTGACAATACGTCAAACATCGTCCTATTAGATTTTCATGTCAATATTCAAGGCTATTTAAAACAAAAGGTTTTTATGACGTCATTGGTGTGGCACTCACGAAATGTTTACACATCGCTCATTTAACTATCTTTTTGGTGATTTTAGGACGTAGAGTACGCGTCGACGTCTAACCATCCGTTTCTCAGTGCCAAAGAGGCGCTGTCGTTGTGGGTACTCGGTGCACGGAAGGTAAAGTTCTGGCTTTTTGTGCACCAACGTTTAAGTAGTCATTTGGCACTGTGTAGTATTTGCATGGAATGTTTAGCATGAACTAGAGCAATTTTTATTGATTTCCTCGTTCTAAAATCTACTGAAAATTGGGAAAAAACAAAGTACGGTCATTTTTCTGGTAAAAAATACAATTTTAAAATGGCCGCCCAAGGCCTACTTCGATGTTTATTTTGAAAGGTGAAGTTAGCTAATAATTACAGTGACTCAATAAACCTTTACAGTTGCGACAATAAAGGTCCCGCCGCCATATTTTTGCTAATTTTGAATATTTCATTGGTGAATATAGAAGTGAGCCACGCCCCCGCGGCCATATTCTTGCCAATTTTTAATATGAATGTATAATGAACGAGTTCAGAAATACAACAATTGAATTCTATTAAAAAAACTAGTACGAACTGAGTATATTCGTGTCTTTTTCTATCAGCTTGCATAAGGAAAAGAGAAAAATAGTTATTTTTTTCTGCACTGACTTTACTAATGGAAATCACTATAAAATGGCCATACAAGGCCTACTTTGACTTATTGAAAGGTGAAGTTAGCTATTACAGTTTTCACTTACCATGGACATATTTTCTATGAAAAATGACAAAAATTACCATGCCGAATATAGAAATTTAATTCCTCGTATAACAAAGTCCATTTTAAGACATTTTTCAGCACGAAAATCTCCTGAAAATCGGGAAATATTCGAGAAAAACCAGAGCAAAATACTACAACAGCCATTTTTGTTAAAAACACAATTTTAAAATGGCCGTCCAAAGCCTACTTTGATATTTTCGAAACGTGAAATCGAATGATAATTGTCTCTTTTCAATAGTGTTTATTGAAGAAAGCTAGAAAATAAGCAGCTGGTTAAATGGATCACCAATACACCAATGTTTGGTAACTAATACCACCATTAAAAAAGTGAACTTAATTTGATTGAGCGAAAAAGAGAAAGCACGATTGTAGGATAAATTTTAAAAATTGAGTTGGAAAAATATTTTCTCTATTCCAGGCTCTTGAATTATCTTTGTTGAAAATTGAAACAAATTCGAAAGCCGGGAATAGATATAAAATTATACGACGGTCATTTTTCTTGAAAATCACAATTTCAACATGGTCGCCCAAGGCCTACTTTGATGTTTATTTTAAAAAGTGAAGTTAGCTGATAGTACAGTGAATGAATAAACCTTTACAGTAACGACAAAAGAGATCCCGCCGCCATATTTTTGCTAATTTTAAATATTTCATTGGTGAGTATAGAAGTGTGGCATACCTCTACCGCCATAGTTTTGCCAATTTTCAATACGAACATATAGGATTCCAAAAATAAGACGGCAATTGCCGCCACTGTAGCTAATATAACAATTTCTACTTATCATCGATTTTCTATGAAAAATGGCATTTTTATCTGAAAATTACCGTGCCGATTATGGAAAATTCAATTCTTAGTATCACAAACAGCATTTTTCACCCTAAAATCGGTAAATTTTCGAGAAAAACCAGAACAAAATACAATTTCGACCATTTTTGTAAATAACACAATTTTAAAATGGCCGCCCAAGGCCTACTTTGATGTTTTTGAAACGTGAAGTTAGCTAATGAATAATTTTCAGTTTTTTTGATGAAAAATTAGATTTTCTTTAAAAATTTAATTCCTTGCACCTTTTTCCCATAAAACTACCAAAACGCAATACGGCAATCCAATGACCTGTCAAAACATCAATTCAATATGGCAGCAATAGCCAAACATCTGCGATCTATGTTTTTGTGTATAAAAATATCAAAACCCAAAAATGGCGGCCATGGTGAAACTATGAAATTGGCACCAAGGATTTCGTTTACCTTCAAACAACAACTGTTTTTTGTGTATAATTTGTGGAGTTTTAAGGGGATTTTCAATTGCTCGAAAAAAATAATTTTCATATAATGTATAAACAAAAAAATAAACACACATCATAGATGTTTGCCCGTTGCCGCCATATTGAATTAATGTTTTGACAGGTCGTTGAATTGATCCATTTTAAAATGGCCGTCCAAAGCCTACTTTTGATGTTTTCTGTATGTAGCAAATTGTGCACTTGTAAAGTAGAATCTTTGTGCATGACATTTTCCTCATTTAACCCATGACAATATTATTTTCTAGGCAATGTACCGTCAACTAACGGAAGCCAAAAGCCGGAACAAAATCGATCCGGAAATAACGCTTCAATTCCTTAAATCCGCCGTCTACTATTTCCTGACCGACAAGGAAAATTCCAGCGGACACCTCAAGGCAATTCAAAGCATTTTGGGATTTACTGCTAACGAAATTACTAATATCGAAAAGGCTAGGGCCACTTAAATGTTTGCTTTATTTAATATATTAGTAATGTTAGAACCAACTATAAAGAACTGGTGACGTCATCATTGACAAAGAAGGCAAATTTCCTTCTTTCTATTTGAAGTGAGACAAAGTGGTTTCTTAGCTAGTTTTATCTATATTACAGTGCCTAAGAATAGTTTTAATTTACTTTTTATTATGCATTTTGATGTTAGATAGGATTTATTATATAATAATGTACACATTCCGCCCAATTATTTTGTGAGACTATTTTACTGTTCCTTATTTTTACGTTAGTGCTATATTAGTGGTTGAGGATTTATTTTAATTGAATTTCATTGGTCGGATGGTGCAATTTACTGTTTCTCTTTTAGAGTATTTTATTAAATAAAAATGTTGTTGAATGAAAAATGTGTATTTATTTAAAATTCCCGGTCTATCGTTTGGCGGCAAACGCCCAAAATGACAGCCAAAAAAAAAGAAGAAGACCTAAGACTTACCGGTTTGGTATCGATTCCAATAATTGTACTTAATTTAGTACACATTTGTCCATAATCTAGTCTGAGCATAAATTGTAGGTGGCAGTAGTAGTAGTGGCCCCGTTTGTCCATTTTCCATTTCATCATTCGCAATATGCAAAATCCCAATATTTTCCTAAAATGGCAAACATTTTAGAAGAAAAACTACGCGAAGCGTCATGCTTAGGTGACCTAGAAGGCGTAGAAACCTTGCTAGCACGCAACACCGACGTTAATTCCCAAAATCCAGTTAACGGATGGTAAATATTAAAAATACCCTTAACCTCACTTTTTCCCAAAAATAAAAAAGTCAAAATCCCCAACAAAAAAAAAACTACTTAAATAATTATTGAAGGACTGCTTTGCATTGGGCTTGCAAACGAGGCAACGAAAGAGTCGCGAGGCTTTTGCTGAGCCACGGGGCTGACAAAAATGTGAGAAATTTCAAACAGGAAACACCCAGCGATATTTGTACTTATTCGAACATTAGAGATCTATTGGGGGCTGCTGGTAGGCTTCCGAAACAAGGAGATTGTCAAACATTCGTCCCGAATTATATTAGAAACGCCCCACTGAATGGACAAGTGGAATTGGGCATCAAACAACCAGATTTTCTTAGTAGTATGCAAAAAACTGCCTTGCCAACAACACAAAATGATGGTAAGTGACAGAGGGTGTTTTCTTTAATTGAATGTCAATATTTAAAGAAGCGATTTTAAGAAGAAAACTGCATAATAAACGTATAATTTCTTATTGTATTTTATTTTATATTCTGTATAAATCAGGCTTAAGAGAAATCAGAAATAAGGAAATAAGTGACATAACATCAATGGCTGTCAAAATATACAGGGTTGTTGTTGTGGCAATTCGAACCAGCTGAAAATGGCGACATGATCATAACAAACTTGACAACTGTGAAGGTGTGTTTACATTCGAATTGAATTGAATGTAAACGTACCTTTATGGTTGTCGAATGTATTATGCCCATCGACGCCATATTACGCAATCCAATCCATCTGTCAAAACATAAATTCAATATGGCGTGGCGTCCAAGCAAGCTTGTTCTAAATATGTGTTTTTATGCGTGTTTTAATTATTTTGCCTCGAGTTTTGCTTGCAACTTTTATTTTGATTATTTAATAAAATATTTACGTAAGCTCTTAAGTCTGGCAGAAACTAGATATTTTTTGGCCCATGTGTGGCCGCCACGCCATCTTGAATGATTCAATGTTGCCAATGTTTACCATTTCTAAAACGGATGACGTCATCTAGGGTGCCAAATGGAGATTTGCATTATGTTTTAACGTCATAAAAGTTATTAGGCAAAACGAACTTTAAAAGAAAACTTGCAGGCAACCTACTTCTTTCACACAACCTTGAATTCAGATCGTGTGATTCAATATGGCCGCTAAGGTCAAATATTGTGGTGGCGTTCATAAGAAAAACATTATTGTGTTTTGGCCCTTATTGAAAATGCCAAACATGACAATGTCAAACCCAAACGTCCAGAATGTGACAAAATAAGTTATTTTTTATTGATTTTTATCAGTGACTTAAATATAAACAACATGGTTTTTGACCTGAACAGCCATATTGAATTTCGTTTAGCAGGTCAATAGATTGCTTAATTAATTCAGCGTTCCCAAATTACGTAAAACCTCATGCTAAACCTCCATTTGACTTAATTTTTGAAATATGACAATTGGCAACACAGCTTTTTTGTTGAAATGTATGAAAACGGTCGCCTATTCCAGAACAGGCTTTAAAAAAATGTACAATATTTCCTATCTGCGCCTAATAACTTCTATGACGTCATCTGGGGTGCCTCAACATAATGCAAATCTTCATAAGGCACCCTGGATGACGTCATCAAATTACTTATTACCAGACAATTTTTTAACTTTAGGAATCTACAATGATTCAATTCAATAAACCACAATAGAACAATTTGACGTGCTCTCAATTCAATATGGCTTCGTTGGCATAAGACACTCGATAACCGTGAAGGTGCGTTTACATTCAATTCCCATTCAAATTGCAATCAATTTTGGAATTGATTATAAAGGTATGTTCACAGTTGTCAACTTTGTTATGCCTACATCGCCATCTTGAATTATCACTTGGTTAGAATCAAGAATATTACACAATATAGGATAGCCTATACTTATTTCCTATATAGATCAAAACCGTTTTCTCGTGTTTATTTTTTTAACCTTGGTTCAAACAGTAAATGGAAACACCATTGCCTGTTTTGAACCAGTGTCAAAAAAAATTAATGTGAAAAAACGGCTCAAATCTCAAGTCTCCCCACCACGCCAAAGTACCAGTGATGACGTCGACAACGGTGCTACACCATATAACCTTGATTACAAGCCCGGTGAGCTGTTTTGTAGTACCCTTGCGTCAAAATGCCCTATACCCAAATCAATGAGGATATTTGCAATGTTGCCAAATTTACTGTTTTTAAAATACTATGCGTAATTTAACTTTTTTAGATAAAAGTCCCACTTAATTTTTATTGTAATTAATTCAGCGTTACTATAAACCTCCATTTGACTTGGTTTTTGAAATATGGCAACACAGCTTTTTTTGCTGATATATGTATCAAAACAGTTTCCTATTCCAGGACAGGCAAAAATTATCACGTGATTCAATATGGCCGTTCAGGTCAAATATTGTGGTAACGTTTATAAGAAAAGTATTTTGGCAGTTGTTGTTGTGAGTGCCAAACATGAAAATGTCAAACGTCAAATCTCAACGTCCAGAATGTGACAAATGAGTAATTTTTCATTGATTTTTATCATCAGTAAACTAAATGTAAACAACATGATGTTTGACCTGAACGGCCATATTGAATTTCGTTTGACAAGTCAATGGATTGCCGGATTTCCAACCTGTGCCGAAAGTTGTTGAAAATTGAATAAAAAAAACTTTTCTAACGTTGACATTTGTCAAAAAATTTTGACACTGACAAATAGTTCACGACATATATCCGTCATGTACCTACCCAAATTTGGTGGTCGTAGCTTGTATGGTAAAGCGGGGAGATGTGTCAGTTTTGACAGGTGACATCCGTCAATATCACCACAATAGACCTATCTATTTTTACCTGTATGTGCGCGCAACACGAGGCAATGCATTTTTATTGGCTGACTAGTACAGGTGTAAAGTAATCCTTTTGCACCCTGGGCATCTCCTTGTCCTTGTTCATTGCCCATGGTTTGACAAGGATAAAATTATGCTTGATATTCAACTTGACGTAGCTTGACAAGTGTTCGATTTTCAATTGTTTGTGTTTTTGATTGACAAATACGTTGCATGTCACGCGGTTTTCCTCCTTCCTTTTTTATCCCGTGCAAATAATAAGAACGGACTGCTATACATAAGTCTAACATAAATTGGTACGTTTTGCCTCGTCTTGCGCAGTAAGCGTTTTGCGTCTTTTTCTATCTAATAAAGTTTTCGTATTATTACCTCTTTGTCTGGTAAAATAGATAGGTCTATGTCGGGCATCAAAAATTCTATCCGAATGCAAATTTCAACATATGTCAAAAAAAGACACTTGATCTTGTCAGATTGTTATTTTTTGACATATATCAATGTTAATTTTTTTTTTTAATTTTGAGGCTGGGGGATCGTTTTTCGACTATCGTAAATTTTTTTCGCCAAAAAGTGGAAAAAAGCTTTTTTGACGTTGACAGCTGTCAATTTTTTTTTGACACTGACAGATAGCCCAAGTCGAATAATCGTTATGCACCGATTTTGGTGGATGTTGTAGCTTGTATAGTAAAGCGGAGGAACAGGCAAACGCCTCTATTGACAGAAATTCCTGTCGCATGACAACTGTCAAAAAAAAAAAAATTGACAGGTGACGTAAAAAAAATCTGGTACAAGACGTGGGAAAATTTTGGAATTTGTTTCTGTTTGTTATATTTTTGACATTGACAGTTGTCAAATTTGAAGTTAGAATTTTTAAAGTATTATTTTCGAGGTCGAATCTATATAATTAGATTTTTTCCGCCGGTTCAGAGAAACTTCATTACTCGATGCCGTCTCCTCAAAGAACCTTGACCTGAGCCTACAGTGACTCAATAAACTTGACGTTCTCTCAATTCAATATGACGTCATGGGCATAAAACACTATAGGCACGTTTACATTTAATTTCCATTCAAATTGCAATCAACTATAAAAGTACCTTCACGGTCGCCATTTTGAATTATCATCTGCTTCGAATCAAGGATATTAAATACTACACAGAATAACCTATTCTCATAAGGCCTGTATAGATCAAATCTCAAATTCTCACCGCGCCAAAGTACCAGTGATGACGTCGACAACGGTGCAACATCAAATGACCTTGATTTCTAAAATCGAGGCCGAAGAACAATCCTGTAATAGTGTGTAATATAATTGGGGTCGAATTTTCTAATTACCGTCCTATTTTTGGTTGGTTCTGGAGGCGAGATTTCTATTTAAAATTAGGAAGAATATGGCGGCGGAACCTCCATTGTCGATATTGTCTGTGAAGGTTTTTTTGAGTCACTGTACCTGGGGCTACCAGCCAATGAAGGAGTAGCAATACGGTGTTTGGCCCGAACGGCCATATTGAATTTCGTTCAACAGGTCAATAGAATGCGAAATTAATCCAGCGTCCCAACATTACTTAAAACCTCTAATGCCAAACTTCCATTTAAGAACAGACCAAAAATCACCTTTTCTACATTTAAAATCGACAAAAAAATTAACCTACTAGCACAGCCTAAATCGTAAGCATTCCATTGAGGTCTGCGAGTGACGTTTCACTATAAGCTGCTTAAGTGACGTCATTCGCAGGCCCAGAATTTGATGGAGAGGAAGTTAGGGGAGTATGACACAATTGACATATCACATAGCATAATCAAATTAGTTTTGATTATCTTCGTGAAAAATTGCCTAATATTTCCTACCTGGGGCCTCGAGCCTTCAATCTTATAATTTTTATGACGTCATCCGGGGCGCCTTAACATAATGCAACTCTCCATAAGGTATCTCAGGTGACTGTAGTATATGTACAGTACAGGCGATGATGACGAGAATTCCAGTACTGTCCGCCCAAGTTAAGAACACCGGTTGAAAGAATTTGAAGAATTTAAGTTCATAGAATACATAGCTGTCACGTACACTAACTACAAAAAAATGAGGCGTTCAATAGAGAGTTTTCGTTGTATTGGCAAATTCGAACGGTTAACCATAACGGATACGAAAACAAAGCCGCTATTTGACAGATCGTAAAAATAGTTTTCGTTCAATCCGCTTAACGTTAATGTTAAGTCGAATTCGACAAACATAACCTTTCTTTAATAGTGTTTATCATTGTGTTAATATACGTTTTGTATACTTTGTTTTAATTTCTTAGTACCCAAAATTCATTAATTTTCCCTGTAGGCTTTACAAAATTGGCTACTACAAACGCCTATTTAGATGCATCGTCATATAGGAGGGGTTGTTGGCAAATATTTCTTCTAATGAAATAATAAATGCTTAAGAGAAGTTCGTGTCCTATTGGTATCCAATGAAGAGGGGTGATTCGTAGGTTAGGACAAAAAATAGAAGGCCTGTTAAGTCTTTACCAGGTTTCGCCCAAAAGTTTAGGGCTTCATCAGGGCTTGTACTTAAAAAATGATGTGGCCAGAATTATAAAAAATAGTGCGAGATTTTCAGGATGGAACACTCGATTGCACATAATATAATAAATAATATTGTCCTCATCCGTGAAACGATTTCTCGATCTTTTGAGGGAATTTAGTATCTATTTCGAAAACCAAAAACATTTAAAAACAAAAACAAACCACAACAAAAACATAGGAAATACGCATGCTTTCCGTTTTCGCTATGGTTTTGTCTTCCGTCCGTAAGCTCCCGGCACTTATCGGTAACGATAACGATAAATGCTAGCTCAAATGTCAAATTTGTCAAATAGCGGCTATCGGAATCGCTTTTAAAAGACAACGAAAACTCTCTAATAATTGTTATTCGTTAACAATCAAACGCATTTTTTGTAGTGAGTGTACATGACAGCTATGTTTTCTATGCACTTAAATTCTTCAAATTCTTTCAACCGGTGTTCTTATCTTGGGCGGACAGTAGAATTCTACTTATCGTGATCCCAGCCCTAGTTCGAATCAAGGATATTACAGAACACACAGGATAAGCTATTCTCATAAAGCCTGGCAGGTGATCCAATCTCAAGCCCCCCTACCATACCAAAGTACCAGTGATGACGTCCACAACGGTACAACACCATATGACCGATGAGGCATCCTGTAGTAGTGTGTAATATACTTGGGTTCGAATTGCCTAATTTTTTGATTGGTCCTTTAAAATCCTATGCGTTTATATTGAAAATGAGGACGAATATGGCTGCGGAATCTCTACTGTTGCCGCTATCTGTAAAGGTTTATTGCGTCACTGCAATATTAGCAAACTTCATCTTTCAAAATAAACATCAAAGTAGGCCATTTTAAAATTTTGATTTTTACCAAAATGGCCGAAAGTAAAGGTTTATTGAGTCACTGGGTACATTCAGGCGGTCCCAGCGGCTAAGCTCAGCCACTCAGCAAGGACTTTAATCTCGAAACCAAGGAACAGCGTTCTCATAAGAACGATTGCTCTGTCATTGTCAGTGTTATGCCGGACGACAAAGACAGAAACTTCGTTCCAATGAGAGCGCAGCCGCTGCCACCGCCTGAATGTACCTATTGTATTTGGGGCTATTAGGATCTATATAGCTACCAGCCCTCCTATTATGTAGTTCAGATGAAATAAATGAAATACTGATCTAGAAACAACTGAATGACTTTTAGAATCTTTACACACTGTATTTCAAAAGTTAAGATTTCTTCTTAAAATCGCCCCCCTTAAATTATGATCATTCGAACACCCTGTATACCACATTATTACTTTTCAGATCTAGTGCTAAAAGTCCGCCTCAGCCATTCCCCAGACCCGGACTTCATCGAAATCGAAATTCCTAAGTGGAAACTGACCTACAACGCCCTCCTGAAAATTTGCTGCGAAGAATTGCAAATAGCTGAGTCGCAAGTGGAAAGAATCCGAAAATTGCCGAACACTAGATTGCGAAACGACAACGACGTTAAACGATTAACCGATTTTCAAGCTTTGGAAATTGTTTCAATTACTACTGATAAAAGTGGCAATTGCTATCAGAGCATTGATTGCAAAGATCAAACTATATTATATTAGAATTAAGTAAATATACATAAAACTAAAATGCCTCTTTTTGGTAAAGACAAAAAAGCCAAAAGCAAAAATAATAATGGCAATAAAGACTCTACTAGTGGTTTATTGGAAGACAAATACATACTTAAAGAACAACTTGGCACAGGAGCCTTTTCCGAAGTAAGACTGGCTGAAAGCAAAGAAAAACCCAATCACTTATTTGCTGTCAAAATAATTGACAAAAAAGCCCTCAAAGGCAAAGAAGATTCCTTGGAAAACGAAATAATGATTCTGAGAAAACTAAAACACCCAAACATTGTCCAGCTACTAGAGACTTTTGAAGACAAAACAAAAGTCTATTTAATAATGGAACTTGTCACTGGCGGAGAACTATTTGACAGAATAGTAGAAAAAGGCTCTTATACAGAAAAAGATGCAGCCCACTTAATCCGCCAAGTCTTGGAAGCAGTAGACTACATGCACCAACAAGGTGTAGTCCATCGGGACTTGAAACCTGAAAACCTACTCTACTACAGCCCTGACAAAGACAGCAAAATAATGATAAGTGACTTTGGCTTATCAAAAATGGAAGATGGCGGTATAATGGCTACAGCTTGTGGCACCCCTGGCTATGTAGCCCCAGAAGTTTTAGCCCAAAAACCTTACGGCAAAGCAATAGATGTTTGGTCTATAGGAGTCATATCTTATATCCTACTTTGTGGCTATCCACCTTTTTACGACGAAAACGATGTTAACTTGTTTGCCCAAATACTAAAAGGCGAATTCGAATTTGACTCACCTTACTGGGACGAAATAAGCGATTCTGCCAAAGATTTTATTAAAAATCTAATTTGTGTCAACGTAGAAAAACGCTTTAGTTGCAAACAGGCTTTAGATCATCCCTGGATTTCGGGCAATGAGGCCTCGAGCAAAAACATCCACGGCACCGTTTCTGAGCAACTGAAAAAGAACTTTGCCAAATCAAGATGGCGGCAAGCCTATCACGCTACAGCTGTCATCAGGCAAATGCAACGAATGGCTCTGAGCAGCTGTCAAAAGAGTCCTCAGCCGCCCCAATCTGCTGGCAGTTCGGGCGGGGAACAATCTAGGGGGAGTAGCGCTTCGTCGTCTGGTAAACTGTAAAAAGAAATGTTTGGAGATTAATATAAATAGTCTTCCAAATGATTGAATTTATGTGTATGAGGCTTTAGGTTTGTTTTTTTTGGCAACCGTTGCAATGTTAATGACATTAAAATCTGTCAGTATATTAAATGTCAATAAGGGGTTAAAATATTTTCAACATGGTGACGCTTACTGGAAGTTGACGTCAACTTACTCATATTAAATGAAACACCCTATATATATTATTTGATTTTCACTAGAAAGATTTCAATAGACATAATGAATTTTGTTTCTATTCCCGGCTCTTGAATTTTCTCTATTTAGGCCTGGTTTATTTATCTGGTAATTTTCAGCAAAATAAATTCTATTGGTTGGCGGATAACAACTGGTCAACCAATGGGATTAGAGATTGCGTTTTTATAAGTCATATTGTATCAAAAGGTGAATAAACCAGCTCTTGAGAAATTTAAGAGAAAACGAGAATTCAGTAGCCAAGAATAGATTAAAATTGAGAATTAAATAAAGAAGAATTAATGCAAGGTTTTTCTTTTCTCTCATTCGCAGACAAATTTGCAAAAATCAACCAATCAAAACATAGAACTGACAGATTTCAATATATGTAGGTATTCTCATCTTTTTCTCTCAGCCTGTGCTCTTTAATCTTCCTCTTACACGCAAAAAGTTCCAAAATTTTCCCTTTACTAGTTTCCCAAAAAAACTTTGAAATGTGTGAAACTGTATTTTCAATTATTTCACTTATTATAAGTTGATTTTCAAGATTTTTGATGTTATTTTCCACTGGAAAAATTGAAAATTCTGAGAAAATGAGCTTCTTACCTTCCACTTCATATGCAGAAAGTTCCAAAGTTTTCCCTTTACTATAGTTTTCCAGGAACACTTTGAAATGTGTTAGACTGTATTTTCAATTAATTCAGTTTTTGTAGGTTGATTTCCAGGATTCTTCATGTTATTATTTTCTACTGGAAAAATTTGAAATTTTGGGAAAATGAGCCTCTAATCTTCCTCTTCATATACAAAAAGTTTCAAATTTTTCCCTTCACTAGTTTTCCAGGAAAACTTTGAAATGTGTGAGACTGTATTTGCAATTAATTCAGTTTTTGTAAGTTGATTTTCAAAATTCTTCATGTTGTTATTTTCCATTGGAAAAATTGGAAATTTTGGGAAAATGAGCCTCTAATCTTCCTCTTCATATACAAAAAGTTTCAAATTTTTCCCTTCACTAGTTTTCCAGGAAAACTTTGAAATCTGTGAGACTGTATTTGCAATTAATTCAGTTTTTGTAAGTTGATTTTCAAAATTCTTCATGTTGTTATTTTCCATTGGAAAAATTGGAAATTTTGGGAAAATGAGCCTCTAATCTTCCTCTTCATATACAAAAAGTTTCAAATTTTTCCCTTCACTAGTTTTCCAGGAAAACTTTGAAATGTGTGAGACTGTATTTTCAATTAATTCAATTTTTGTAAGTTGATTTTCAAAATTCTTCATGTTGTTATTTTCCATTGGAAAAATTGGAAATTTTGGAAAAATGAGCCTCTAATCTTCCTCTTCATATACAAAAAGTTTCAAATTTTTCCCTTCGCTAGTTTTCCAGGAAAACTTTGAAATGTGTGAGACTGTATTTTCAATTAATTCAATTTTTGTAAGTTGATTTTCAAAATTCTTCATGTTGTTATTTTCCATTGGAAAAATTGGAAATTTTGGAAAAATGAGCCTCTAATCTTCCTCTTCATATACAAAAAGTTTCAAATTTTTCCCTTCACTAGTTTTCCAGGAAAACTTTGAAATGTGTGAGACTGTATTTTCAATTAATTCAATTTTTGTAAGTTGATTTTCAAAATTCTTCATGTTGTTATTTTCCATTGGAAAAATTGGAAATTTTGGAAAAATGAGCCTCTAATCTTCCTCTTCATATACAAAAAGTTTCAAATTTTTCCCTTCACTAGTTTTCCAGGAAAACTTTGAAATGTGTGAGACTGTATTTTCAATTAATTCAATTTTTGTAAGTTGATTTTCAAAATTCTTCATGTTGTTATTTTCCATTGGAAAAATTGGATATTTTGGGAAAATGAGCCTCTAATCTTCCTCTTCATATACAAAAAGTTTCAAATTTTTCCCTTCACTAGTTTTCCAGGAAAACTTTGAAATGTGTGAGACTGTATTTGTAATTAATTCAGTTTTTGTAAGTTGATTTTCAAAATTCTTCATGTTGTTATTTTCCATTGGAAAAATTGGAAATTTTGGGAAAATGAGCCTCTAATCTTCCTCTTCATATACAAAAAGTTTCAAATTTTTCCCTTCACTAGTTTTCCAGGAAAACTTTGAAATGTGTGAGACTGTATTTGCAATTAATTCAGTTTTTGTAAGTTGATTTTAAAAATTCTTCATGTTGTTATTTTCCATTGGAAAAATTGGAAATTTTGGGAAAATGAGCCTCTAATCTTCCTCTTCATATACAAAAAGTTTCAAATTTTTCCCTTCACTAGTTTTCCAGGAAAACTTTGAAATGTGTGAGACTGTATTTGTAATTAATTCAGTTTTTGTAAGTTGATTTTCAAAATTCTTCATGTTGTTATTTTCCATTGGAAAAATTGGAAATTTTGGGAAAATGAGCCTCTAATCTTCCTCTTCATATACAAAAAGTTTCAAATTTTTCCCTTCACTAGTTTTCCAGGAAAACTTTGAAATCTGTGAGACTGTATTTGCAATTAATTCAGTTTTTGTAAGTTGATTTTCAAAATTCTTCATGTTGTTATTTTCCATTGGAAAAATTGGAAATTTTGGGATAATGAGCCTCTAATCTTCCTCTTCATATACAAAAAGTTTCAAATTTTTCCCTTCACTAGTTTTCCAGGAAAACTTTGAAATGTGTGAGACTGTATTTGCAATTAATTCAATTTTTGTAAGTTGATTTTCAAAATTCTTCATGTTGTTATTTTCCATTGGAAAAATTGGAAATTTTGGGAAAATGAGCCTCTAATCTTTCTCTTCATATACAAAAAGTTTCAAATTTTTCCCTTCACTAGTTTTCCAGGAAAACTTTGAAATGTGTGAGACTGTATTTGCAATTAATTCAATTTTTGTAAGTTGATTTTCAAAATTCTTCATGTTGTTATTTTCCATTGGAAAAATTGGAAATTTTGGGAAAAATGAGCCTCTAATCTTCCTCTTCATATACAAAAAGTTTCAAATTTTTCCCTTCACTAGTTTTCCAGGAAAACTTTGAAATGTGTGAGACTGTATTTGCAATTAATTCAGTTTTTGTAAGTTGATTTTCAAAATTCTTCATGTTGTTATTTTCCATTGGAAAAATTGGAAATTTTGGGAAAATGAGCCTCTAATCTTCCTCTTCATATACAAAAAGTTTCAAATTTTTCCCTTCACTAGTTTTCCAGGAAAACTTTGAAATGTGTGAGACTGTATTTGCAATTAATTCAGTTTTTGTAAGTTGATTTTCAAAATTCTTCATGTTGTTATTTTCCATTGGAAAAATTGGAAATTTTGGGAAAATGAGCCTCTAATCTTCCTCTTCATATACAAAAAGTTTCAAATTTTTCCCTTCACTAGTTTTCCAGGAAAACTTTGAAATGTGTGAGACTGTATTTGCAATTAATTCAGTTTTTGTAAGTTGATTTTCAAAATTCTTCATGTTGTTATTTTCCATTGGAAAAATTGGAAATTTTGGGAAAATGAGCCTCTAATCTTCCTCTTCATATACAAAAAGTTTCAAATTTTTCCCTTCACTAGTTTTCCAGGAAAACTTTGAAATGTGTGAGACTGTATTTGCAATTAATTCAGTTTTTGTAAGTTGATTTTCAAAATTCTTCATGTTGTTATTTTCCATTGGAAAAATTGGAAATTTTGGGAAAATGAGCCTCTAATCTTCCTCTTCATATACAAAAAGTTTCAAATTTTTCCCTTCACTAGTTTTCCAGGAAAACTTTGAAATGTGTGAGACTGTATTTGCAATTAATTCAATTTTTGTAAGTTGATTTTCAAAATTCTTCATGTTGTTATTTTCCATTGGAAAAATTGGAAATTTTGGGAAAATGAGCCTCTAATCTTCCTCTTCATATACAAAAAGTTTCAAATTTTTTCCCTTCACTAGTTTTCCAGGAAAACTTTGAAATGTGTGAGACTGTATTTGCAATTAATTCAATTTTTGTAAGTTGATTTTCAAAATTCTTCATGTTGTTATTTTCCATTGGAAAAATTGGGAAATTTGGGAAAATGAGCCTCTAATCTTCCTCTTCATATACAAAAAGTTTCAAATTTTTCCCTTCACTAGTTTTCCAGGAAAACTTTGAAATCTGTGAGACTGTATTTGCAATTAATTCAGTTTTTGTAAGTTGATTTTCAAAATTCTTCATGTTGTTATTTTCCATTGGAAAAATTGGATATTTTGGGAAAATGAGCCTCTAATCTTCCTCTTCATATACAAAAAGGTTTCAAATTTTTCCCTTCACTAGTTTTCCAGGAAAACTTTGAAATGTGTGAGACTGTATTTGCAATTAATTCAGTTTTTGTAAGTTGATTTTCAAAATTCTTCATGTTGTTATTTTCCATTGGAAAAATTGGAAATTTTGGGAAAATGAGCCTCTAATCTTCCTCTTCATATACAAAAAGTTTCAAATTTTTCCCTTCACTAGTTTTCCAGGAAAACTTTGAAATGTGTGAGACTGTATTTGCAATTAATTCAGTTTTTGTAAGTTGATTTTCAAAATTCTTCATGTTGTTATTTTCCATTGGAAAAATTGGAAATTTTGGAAAATGAGCCTCTAATCTTCCTCTTCATATACAAAAAGTTTCAAATTTTTCCCTTCACTAGTTTTCCAGGAAAACTTTGAAATGTGTGAGACTGTATTTGCAATTAATTCAGTTTTTGTAAGTTGATTTTCAAAATTCTTCATGTTGTTATTTTCCATTGGAAAAAATTGGAAATTTTGGGAAAATGAGCCTCTAATCTTCCTCTTCATATACAAAAAGTTTCAAATTTTTCCCTTCACTAGTTTTCCAGGAAAACTTTGAAATGTGTGAGACTGTATTTGCAATTAATTCAGTTTTTGTAAGTTGATTTTCAAAATTCTTCATGTTGTTATTTTCCATTGGAAAAATTGGAAATTTTGGGGAAAATGAGCCTCTAATCTTCCTCTTCATATACAAAAAGTTTCAAATTTTTCCCTTCACTAGTTTTCCAGGAAAACTTTGAAATGTGTGAGACTGTATTTGCAATTAATTCAGTTTTTGTAAGTTGATTTTCAAATTCTTCATGTTGTTATTTTCCATTGGAAAAATTGGAAATTTTGGGAAAATGAGCCTCTAATCTTCCTCTTCATATACAAAAAGTTTCAAATTTTTCCCTTCACTAGTTTTCCAGGAAAACTTTGAAATCTGTGAGACTGTATTTGCAATTAATTCAGTTTTTGTAAGTTGATTTTCAAAATTCTTCATGTTGTTATTTTCCATTGGAAAAATTGGAAATTTTGGGAAAATGAGCCTCTAATCTTCCTCTTCATATACAAAAAGTTTCAAATTTTTCCCTTCACTAGTTTTCCAAGAAACTTTGAAATTTTTGAAGAAGAAACAGACAGAAATACATATTTTTTTTCTTTAGAAACGTCATAAGGTGATTGTAAATACATAAATAAATGTATAGTAATAATAATTATATTAAGAAACAGAGCTGGGCAAAGCTCTCACTGAAAGGGCTTGAAGCACTAAGCCCTAAGCCCTTTCTCAAAGTGCTTTCAATTCCAAGCACAAATTCCCTTTTATTTTCAAAAGTGCTTCACAAGCACAAAGCCCTCAAAGTGCTTTGGGCTTGGCAAGCACAAAGCCCTCAAAGTTATTTGAAAAGGGCTTGTGTTTCAAGCCCTTTTCAAAAAGCTTGGGGGTGCCTTAAAAAGTGCTTTGAAGCTCTTTAAATGTGCTTGAAGTTCTTGAAATGTGCCTAAAGTACTTTGAATTTGTGATACAATTCTCAAAACTACCGCACATACACTCATCAGTTGAATTAGTATAGTAGAAATAGAAATGAACTTTAAATTTTACAAAGTAGCAGTAGTGCTTTATTTTATTTTTTAAGATGAAGTTCTGGGGTACTTGGGGGGGGTAGTTGGAGTACTACATGGTAATTCAATTTTGTGGTTTTCAAATTGTTAAATGAGGAAAAGTGGAAAAAATTCCAGTGATGAAGTTAAATAGGATACCTTATATAAATTAATTATTTATTTGAACAATCATTAAATTCTAAGCTCAAACCCAAAACCTCCATTATTAATAAAGAAAAGAAATTGGAGGGTCCTAGTTCAAATAATAGAAAAAAAAATAAGCCACAAAACACGTCGATCCAAAATTTTTAGGTAGGGGATAGGTTGAATGATTGGTCAATTCAAATTCCTTTCAAAGTGCTTCAAGCTCTTTTAAAGTGCTTCAAGCCCTTTTAAATTGCTTGAAGCCCTTTTAAAGTGCTTGAAGCCCTTTTAAAGTGCTTCAAGCCCTTTCAAAGTGCTTCAAGCCCTTTCAAAGTGCTTCAAGCCCTTTCAAAGTGCTTCAAGCCCTCTAAAAGTAATTGAAGCTCATTGAAAGGGCTTGAATTACTTTTTTCAATTACAAATTACCAAGCACTTTTCTAAAGTAATTGACTTTGCAAGCCCCAATTACAAATATATAAAAGGGCTTGAAGCACAGGGCTTTCAACTCCTCAAAGTGCTTCAAGCACTTTTACAAGCACAAAGCCCTCAAGCCCTGCCCAGCTCTGTTAAGAAACTCAAGTAATTCTTAAAGGACTAGTTTATCAGTGGACAGTTATTTAGTTTAGCTACCAATCATCATTAGATAACTGTCCATTAATAAACTGATCCTAAGTCACTTGAAGTTTGTGGTATATTATAAATCGGCCTCAAATAAATTAATTTAGCATGACTTATACAGAAAATAAATATGGCGGCATTTATACACAAAAATAAATTCTGTATAAACGCCTCAAGTATTTCTTGTAAATTTTAGCAAAAATGTATAATATGCTTTATATGTGATTTTTAGACTTAAAACGAATCTCACAAATATTTTTTATTTTATTGGGACTTAAACTGTACTCGAATAAGGCTTAACTATTGGACAATATTGTTCCTTTTTAAAATGTATTTATTAATGATATTGGGGAGGGTGTTTGTTTGTCCAAGTTAGATTAATAAAAAAAAATTGCTTAAACATTCCGCTACCCTGTAACTTACAGTTTTCCTTTGCATATTGTAAATAAATTGTGATTTATTCTTTTAAGAGCCGGTTTATTCACCTTTTGATAAAAGCTAAAGATGAATAAACCGGGCCTAAAAAAAAAAATGTTAACTATATTGTAAAATTTTTATTTTTTTACACGGTAGCTGTTTAGTTGAAAGATGAAAATTGATTTTTCACAGTCTAAACTTAAAATAAAATAAAACTGTGTCATAATAATAATTATTTCAAAATAAAGTACATTATAAGGAAAAATCAAGTGTTTTATTATTATTATTATTATTATTTATACATTAATTATTATTGTTTCGTCTTCTTCCTTTTCACCAAAACATCTCCAGTAGGCTTGACAATAACCTCAGCATTATATTGTGTAGTCAATTCTCCCTTATAAGCCTTATAAGCTTTAGGCTTCTTGTTTATTAGCTTAGGCACTTTAATTTCATTTGGATTCTTCAAAGAAAAATATATTGGTATACTAGAACCTCTGTGAGCGTATACATTTAGGCTTCTGATGTTTTCAATGCCTCCAGGGAATTTCCGTTTAATAAATTGTACAACGCTTTGTACATTGTCCATCAAATGTTTTAACTTCATTTTGCTGTAGCCAACTTGTACCATATTGCTGTCGCTTTTCAGGCTTATTTGGAAAAAGGCCTTTTTCAAGGCTTGCTCTAGGTGGTCCTTGAGTTTGGGGATGTGTAGTTTTATCGCTACAGGCACTTTGCGTTTTTTGTAGAAAATGCTGCCACATTTGTGGACAACTTTACCACTAATTCTGCCATCAACTAGGAATATGTCATAGAGATCTACTAAGCGGTTTTTGAGCTCAAAAGTATCATACTCGGTCCTGAATTCGTGGAAAGTCATAATTTTCTTGATGTTTGTTACATTTTTGTTTAGTAGAATTGCCTCATAATGCTCCACATGTTTTTCGTGTTCTTTATTCGGAATACCTTTTACATCAGGTACAATGAGGCAAACATCAGCGTCAGGAGGCAAAGGAGAATTCTTCAAAGGTACTCTGAACACTTTTTTTACAGCCCCTCGAGCCTTGGGGATTTTAAAGGAGTTGATTTGCAGGAAAATCGGAAATTCTTCGCTGAAAAGCTGCTTTTGCAGGTTCGGATTTTCCGAGGCGAATTTCACTACGCCTTTTAGTGCCGCCTTAACGTCGTCCGGATTTATTTGTACAGAATCGAGCTGCATTTTTAATTATTTAGTAGGAAATTATTGTTAAATAATAAACACGATGGAATATGGACGTAAAAGTGAGGTTATGTTATAATAGCGAATTCTTTTAGACAATCCATCTGTCAAATAGGAAAATTCAATATGGCGTGGCGGCCAAACAAGTTTGTTTTGAATGTGTTTTTATGCGTATTTCAAATTATTTTGCAGTTTTTACTTGCAACTTTGATTTTGAGTATTTAATAAAATATTTGTTGACTAGGTACCTATATAAACTATTAAATCGGGCAGAAATTAGATATTTTTTTTATGTTTTTTGGCCCATGTGTGGCAGCCACGCCATCTTGAATGTCACGTGGTTTATTTATTGAACGTAAAATGTCGATATTTCAAATGATCAGGAAAATTCATATTTTTTCTTATTCCAGGCTCTTGAATTTTCCTTATTAAAGCCCAGTCTATCCATCTTAAGGTAAACTTACTGGTAACTATAGCAAAATTTACCTCTCTATCAGCAAATTCTATTGGAAAGGTTAGTGCACATTGAGTGTATTCGTATCTTTTTCTACCAACTTGCACAAGAAAGAGATAAAAAGACATTTGTTTGTCAATTTTTGTTTATTACTGGCTCTTGAATGTCCCAAGTAAAGAAAATTTAAGAGCCTGTAATAAAAACAACATTTCATTAAGTTGGCAACGTTGTTAATCGATATCAAATGTAGCAATACGATAGTTTGACAAGCAATAAAGTAGGCTTTGGAAAATTTCAAAGTTTGAATTTGACGCCCAAATTAGACATCTGTAATACCGATATGGCAATATTTGTCTAATTGCATATTTGTCACGAAGGTGAATAAACCGGCTCTTATTAAGACAAATTCAAAAGCTGAGAATAAACAGATTTTGAGATTAAAAAAAACTTAGAATTAATTAGAGAAGAAATATAGAAAAATCAAGGAAAAATAGTAAATGAGTTCATGTTATTTCTATTCCAAGCTTCTGAATTTTCCTTAGGCCCGGTTTATTCACTCTTCTGTTAGACTGTCGAATGGGCAAAGTGACAGATAAAAACGCAATCTCTAATCCTATTGGTCGGCTAGTTATCCGTTAACCAATAGGATTATAGAATGGTAAATTTATCTTGCAGATAGTTACCAGCAAATTTATTTAAAGATGAATAACCGGCCCTCATTGAGACGAATTATTCAAGAGACAAAAATTGATTTTGCAGTAATTTCACTTAGTTAGATGTTGATCGAGTTACTGAGTTCAACGTTTCCGAAAAGACCTAAATTTGTTATACCCACGTCGCCATATTGAATTATTCGCTAATTAAAATCAAGGATATTATACACTACTACAAAAATTTGTAGTCGGCTTCGATTTTTCGATTGAAGGTAATATAATGGTGTTGCACCGTTATTAACGTCATCATCGGTGCTTTTAGCTGATCACGTCAGCAATTGTAGTTTAGAATACCTATACATCTATGACAAAAAATATTATTTAAACGAAAGACGAAACGCTGCCTACGTCATTACTGGTATTTTGACATGGTAGGAGACTTTAAATTCGAACTAAAAAGGCGTTATGAGGATAGGCTAATAATGACGTTTGTGATGTTTAATTTCGTAATATCTCTTTCATCGATACGACTTACAAATTTTTATCGAAACATGGTATCAATAACTTGGCCTCTACTCTGCTAATGTCCTGTCCAAGGACCTTATTCTGTAAGAACGAACCGTTCGATTCGGTAAAATTTCTTCGATTGTGACGTCATTTTTGGTTTGGTTTTCGCGCTACTAAACCGAAAATGACGTCACAATCGAAGAAATTTCACCGAATCAAACGGGTCGTTACTTACAGAATAAGGTTCCAATGAGCAGTGTTTTTTAGGGCCAAATTATGAACTAACTGGTAAACGTCTGGTTGTTACCTAGCAGGTACTTTCTATTATCTAATGCATAGAAAGCAAGGATGATACACACTACTACTATAAGATAGTTTATCCTCATAAGGCCTGTGTGTAACAAATCCCCTCTTACCTCCCTACGTCAAACAACCAGTTGTAACGTAAGCAGCATGACGTTTTTCGCCTTGACGTAGACTCTATAAACAGATGACGACTTAGTTATGACGTCGGCAATGGTTGAAAACCAATATGGCAGCGATTACCAAAAACGAGGCCGATAAGCACTCCTGAGTGTGTATTCTCCTTGTATAGAAAGTACCTGCTAGGTAACAACCAGACACTTACCAGTTGGTCCACAATTTGGCCCTTAGCAACAAAAAAAAAACAAGACCCTGCCTGATAAAAATTGGTAAAATCTTGCAGATAGTTACCAAGGATGATACACACTCAAGGTTGGATGGGATGACCGGGCAAATGCCCGACACGTCTCAAATTAATAATAATATTTTAAAATGTATATATTTGACAAAAACATCATGAAAACTATCTAAAATAATATTTAAACTGAATAATATGCGTGAGGTCCGAAACCACTGGTGAAGGTTTAGTTGAGAATGCAGTAGAATCCGCGTCAGCAGTAAAGAGTACGGTGACGACACGGAAAGCTGCGCGAAGCGGGTCACATTTCTCTCCCTCGTCTATCTCTCGCTGTCTGCCGTGACCTCGGTCGTGAGCTGAAACCAGCAGCGGAGTATCTTTTTAGACAAAATTTGGATAGAAAATAAACTTAATAAATATATTTACTGGCCGTACGACTATGAACCACGTGCTTGGCGTTCGGCAGCATTATGATAGTACGGTTAATCTTCAAAATTAGGTTTGTGCGCATTTGACGTCACCGTACTCTTTACTCTTGACGCGGACTCTACTGCCAATCTGAATTTGTGAAATTACACGATATGTTGGTCAAATTGCACGTTTCTACACGCTTTCGTCTCAATTACACGAAACTGCTTTGACAGTTAACTTCTGGAATTACATGTAATTCAAAAAGTTAACTTCAAGTTAACTGTCAAAGCAGTTTTATAATACCCGCCTTTATACACACAACCTTGGTGGTACCTATTTAGTAACATCAAGAAGAAAGTATTTTTTTTTTTTGTTATTTATGATTTTGGGAAATAAGTCAAATTCACTCAAATCTGAGGGTTATTTATCGCTCCTCAACCAAAAATAAAGATGTGGCAACGACAGAAAAGCAATCCGAAAGTAATCTAATTACTAATTACTCTGGTTCCTGGAAAAGTGGTTACTTTTGGACCTCAGTTTTTCTGCAAGGACGCTACTACAGGATAGAGCCTATCCTCATTAAGCCTGTGTACTTCAAATCTCAACCCCCCCCCCCCTCTATGCCAAAGTATCAGTGAAGACGTAGGCATCGTGTCGTTTCTCGTCTTGACGTTGTCTGGTAATGGGTCACTTGATGACGAATTTGGGGTGCCATAATATGGAGATTGGAATTATTGTTAAGGCACTCAAAATGACATATGTAATAGAGTTATCCAGGCAACCTATTTTCAAAATAACCGATGAGCATTAGTAGTGTGTATTATCCTTGAGTTTCCTGAAATCTTTGGTTTGAGCCTAGCTCAAGGCAAGGTTCTTAAAAGTTAATAGGTTGCCTGGTAATGGGTACCTTGATGACGCATTTGGGGTGCCTTATGATGAGATATTGATTGATGATATTACCTATCTGTAATAATATCTAAAATGAAAATTCCAAAATATTCTTTCGTTTTCTTTATAGTAAAATTTGGCTGGCTGAAAAAAATTTCCAGGGCCAGTTTGTCTGAGCCCATCCAACCCTGTACACACTACTACTACAGGAATGGCCTATCTTCATCATAAGGCATGTGTGTAACAAATCTCCCCTTTCCCCCCCAGGCGAAATTACCAGTTGTAACGTAGGCAGCATGTTATTTCTCGCCTTAACGTAGGCTTTTTGTTCAAACAGCTTACGACTTAGTTTATAACGCCGGAAATGGTAACCGACAATATGGCAGCCAATCATTGGATGTTGGATAGTTACCACCAAGTTTCTCTAAACGTGAATAAACCAGACCTTATTAAACCAAATTCAAGAGCCGAGAATAGATAAAAAATGACTTTGTTACATGTCAACGATGTCAGAAAATTGTGAGATTTGAGAACTCACCTCGGGTATTGATAATTCCGCCAAAAAAAACATGTTTTTTTGTTTGCCAACCATGCGCCATTTGGACAAGTCGTTGGATTACGGTCTGTTCCCACAGGAGTCTTTGACAGTTTGCAAACTGTCAGTAAGCATCGCCCATACATGTTTTCAATGTTGTCGTTCCAAGATTAATCTGTAAATCAGCTGAGCGATAATCTGTCATATCGATAAAGATGTTACAAAATGTCATTAAACACAAGAAGACATTCGATTGCAACATTTTTAATTTTTATCGATACATCGTATCGATACTTAAGTCCACCTCTAAACTGCTTTTTGAGTTTTGACTTATGACTTTGACATTGACTGATCTGTCTTCCTTCTACAAAAAAAAACAAGACCCTGCTGACGGTGGTCCTGTTGGGGAAATTCCCAGTTAACAAGAAAATTCTACAAAGAAAAACCACAAATCGAATAGAAAATGCCCAAAAATAAAGGTAATTATTAGTTTTAATCACTTACAATTACGTACAAACCAAAAAATTGTCAAAATATTACAAGGAAATTACGCATGTTTTTCAATACCTACACACAATTTCTAGGTAAGGGAGGTAAGAATCGTAGAAGGGGAAAAAACGAAAACGAAACCGAAAAACGTGAGTTAATTTTCAAAGAAGACGGCCAGGAATATGCCCAAGTTACCAAAATGTTAGGAAATGGACGTCTTGAAGCAATGTGCTTTGACGGAGTCAAACGTCTATGCCATATTAGAGGGAAACTTCGAAAGAAGGTAAAAAACAATAATTCTCCCAAAAATTCTTAATTTTAATTGATTATTTAGGTTTGGATTAATCAAGGCGATATCATTCTGATTGGTCTGAGAGACTATCAAGATGCTAAAGCGGATGTAATTCTCAAATATACTCCGGATGAGGCGCGTAATTTGAAAACCTACGGCGAATTTCCAGAATCTGTTAAAATTAGCGATTATGTTACTTTTGTTGAGAATGATCTGGATGAGGACATTGAGTTCGGGGATGATGTCAGCTCAGGGGATGATGCAGATCCAGTTGATGGAATATAATTGATTGAATAAACAAATATATTGAGTTTTTTGCCCTCTAATTAATTGATTGTGTATTTCCCTTTTAGTATAGTATAGCTCATACTATGCTTATTTATGTATTATATTTTTTTTTGTATTGAAAAAAATACACACGAATTGATTTAATTTTGTTTAAATTCTAATAATTTTAAGTCTTTTACAGTCCAAGCACCAAATTTTGCTTTTAACCTTTGCCAATTGTCTTGATAGGTTTTATTTAGATTTTTTGCTTCAATATAAGACATATTTGCATCTCCACCTTCTAATTTACTTAAAAATACTTTAAATAATTCTAATTTACATATTGTCAATCTGCCTTTTGCTGAAGTTAAATGCTTTTTGGTAACTCCTTGCCTTTTGCCATTGATAGCTGCTTCACAAGGCTCATTTTTACACCAGGCAATACTTGAAGCACAAGCAACTTTATTATCAGCTTTTGCAAACTTAAATTCACCTTCTTCAACTTCATAAATAATTAAAACATTTTTCTTATAAGGCCCTATCAGATCAACATTACTAAATCTTTTATATAAAGCCCTTTCTAAAGAAAAATTACAATTATTATTCTTTAATAAAATCATTGAAGCCAAATAAATAGGCTCATCTAAAAAGTTCATTAAAAGGGAGCCTTGTATACCTAAATAACACCATTTAGCTAGTTTGTCACTGCACGAAACTGAAACAGTAGGATCTCCTCTTCCAGGCTTAGTCCTTACAACTCCTAATAAGTGATATTCTTGCCCACAACCCTTAGGATCTTGTTGCCCAATACATTTAGCTCCTGTTCTGTTTATGTCCTCAATTTTTCTCTTTTTAACTACAAAATCCTCTTCAATTTTGGGACAAATTGCAGCATCCCCACAAGGTACCTGACTACTGAAAAAATGAAACCTCACACCTGGTTTCAATGCAAACTTCCTTGTAGCCTCATTAAAACAAAAAATCTTTGATTCTTTTTGCAAATTGTTATACAAATACTTGATAAAGGCCCGTCTGCACATTATTTCAGCGTGACTGTCGTTCAATATTGTGCCTTTGGGGCACATTTTCGATTTCCCAATGCATTTGGAACCGGTGCCCAAAGCTACCACTTCGAAAGTTGAGTTTTCTTGTTGCTGCACTAAGCAGGACAAAACTGTCCATTCCTTGTCCGTGGGTTTGCCTGTTTTAGGTAGTTTGTTGAATTGTTTTAGGCACAAATCCAAAATTAGTTTGTCCATATGGAAAGTGAGGTTATGTGTATTATAGATAAAAGTAGATGATATTTGTCTCTTTTCAATCGCGTTTATTGAAAAAAGATGGAAAATAGGACGCAATCGGATTAGCGTCCGCACGATTGTAGGATAAATGTGATGGAAAAATATGTACTTACATCATATTTTTTTCTATTCCAGGCTCTTGAATTTCCATTAATTGAACAAATTCAGGAGCCAGGAATAGACAAAAAAATTGATTTGAGAAAATTGACTCATCATGGAGATTTTTGCTAAGAAAAATGGCATTTTATTTGAAAGTTAACGTGCCAGTTATGGAAAATTCGATACCTCGCACTACAAAACACTTTTCCGCACCTAAATCTACTGAAAATCGGAAAATATTGGAGAACAATTTGTCTAGAAGAGCACAAATTTAAAATGGCCGCCCAAGGCCTACTTTGATATTTATTTTGCAAGGTAAAGTTAGCTGATATTACAGTGACTCAATAAACATTTACAGTGGCGGCAATACAAGTTCCGCAGCCATATTCTTGCTAATTTGAAAAAAAAATAAATTAATTAATATAGAAGTGAGCCAGGCCTGGGATCACAACAAGTAGAATTCTACTTTCATGACGTCACCCCCAAACTTTTTATCGTGCAAGAAGAATACACACTCCAAGGGCCGAATTTATAGTCGTTCCTTGAGGTTTCCTCATAACATGACTAGCTTGTTAAATAGTAGCAGAGTGTCCATTCCAAACTCACAACCTCCAAGGAAGACTCAAGGAACTACTATAAATTCGGCCCTAAATGTTGTATATATATCACTACACATATTGATATTGAGAATAAAGTAGAATATGGCGACAAAAGTGTAACTTTACTTCGAAATTCCTATTTAATATTAGGAAAAATATGGCGGCGAAACCTCTAGTTTGGTAACTGATGTCATCACTAGAGAAGTCAACTCAATTTAAATAAGTGAAAATACGATTGTAGGATAATTTAAACTAGAATTGAATTGGAAAAAATGTGAAAATTCATACTTTTTCTTGAATTTTCTTCATTGAGACAAATTCGAGAGCCGAGAATAAACAAAAATTGACTTACCATGGAGATTTTTGCTAAAAAAAAAATTGACATTTTATCAAAATTAACTTTTTATTACCCAAATTACAACTAGAAATGGTGTAGTGATGACGTCGGCAATGATGCAGCACCATATAACCCTAATTCCAAAATTTGAGGCCCATTAGCCATCCTGTAGTAGTGTGTAATATCCTTGTGTTGGGATTGCCTAATTGCCATTTTTGATCAATTCTTCAAAATTTTATGTATCCATATTGAGAATGAAGAAAAAAATGGCGTTAGAGGCGTAAGTTACTTTGAAATTCTTATTATAAATTTACAAGTATTCTAAATCACGACCGTTGGCGCAAATAGCTTAAGACACCGTTGGCAACGGTGCAACATCATATGACCTTGAATCGAAAAATCGAGCCGATGAGCAATTCTTTGGTAAAAGTGTGTAATATCCTCAATTTGAACCAGCTAATAAATTATTAGCAATTTCTATTTGCCAGTCAGTGCGCACTAAGTGTATATACATCTTTTTCTAAAAGCATATAACATGTAAAGTTATAAGGATACATTTTTTTTTGCACTGGTTCGACAAATGGAAATCGGTATAAGATGGCGACATAGGCATAACAACACGACCATGAAAGTGCCTTTACATTCAATTTCAACATGACAGTTTTCGCTTACCATTTATTTGAAAAATGGGCATATATTATCGAAAATTCAATTCCTCGCACCCTAAAGACCATTTTTAGACACTTTTCCGCACTAAAATCGGTGAATTTTCGAGAAAAACCAAAGTACAGTACTACTGTCATTTTGTTAAAAAACACTCTGTTAAAATGGCCGTTCAAGGCCTACCTTAATGTTTTTGGTAACGTGAAATTGAATATGATAATATGAATAATTTTCACTTTTCTTGATGAAAGATTAGATTTTTTTGACAAATTCAATTTCTTCTCGTTCTTTTTCGTATACAACTACCAAAACGCAATAGGGCAATCCAACGACCTGTCAAAACATCAATTCAATATGGCGACGACGGTCAAGCATCTGCGATGTGTATTTTTGTACAAAAATATTAAAATCAAATATGGCGGTTATGGTCAAACAATGAAATTGATGTCAAGGATTTCGTTCACTTTCCAGACAACTGTTCTCTGTGTATAATTTGTGGAGTTTTAATGGGATTTTCTATTGGTCGAAAAGGATAATGTATTTTCGTATAGTGTATAAACAAAAAACAAGTACACATTACATTGCCGCCATGTTAAAATGGCCGTCCAAAGCCTACTTTGATGTTATTGAAATGTGAAGTTAGCTAATGGAAAATTTACACTTTTTTTGATGAAAAATTAGATTTTCTTTAAAAATTACCGCTCCTTGCACCACAAAAAACGTAATTTTTTTTGTATAAAAAATACCAAACGCAATAGAGAAACGACCTGTCAAAAAACATAAATTCAATATGGCGACAATTAACGGTCAAACATATCGTGTTTGTTTGTTGTTTATACTTGTTGTATATTACGAAACTACAAAAATTATCGTTCCCAATCAATAGAACAGTTTTATGATAACAAAACGACACGGTAAATGAATTCCCTCATTATTTGACCATGGCCGCCATATGAATTAAATTGTCTTACTTTGAAATGGCCGTCCAAAGCCTACTTAATTGTTATTTAAACGTGAAGTTGGCCAAAATGTCAATCATACCTAAACAACTGCCATCTATGGGGAAAAACACGAAACCCAAAACGGATATAAATCTTTATATGAATTTGAATTATGTTTTAGTGCGGAAAGTGCCAATTTTCCGCACGCAACTGTAATTGGCAGGAGGAAAAGAGACTTTCCACAAGACTTGAAAAGACTATACTGTCATATGAGCTAAAATGCATGCAGAAAAGTGGGGTTTCAAGCACGCTCGTAGAAAATAATGATAAGAAATTATTCAAATTCAAAAAAACAGCTAAAATTATTCATGTTTTTTCTATTCCATCTCTAAACAAATTCAAGAGCCGGGAATAGACAAAAAATTATGATAATACTGTGAGCGAGAAAGAGAAACCATGATTGTAGGACATAAAATATCGCATAAATCCTCAAATTGTTATTAATTACAGTGTTATTTAAACAAATTAGCTGTTGTATCGAATCCGCTATTATTTGTCCTCAACAATAAAACGGAAACGGTTTTGATTATTCACCTAATTCTAGGAAACATCTATATCCCGGCCTATTTCATTATGTAAGTTCACGGTCAAGGGACAATTAATTATACACCAGTGCAGTAGAATTTAAGCATCAAATAAGCACCTAAACGCTTCAAAAACAACTAAATACCCGCCTCTGCGTTTGAATTCTTTGGCTATTTAAATCAATGCAAATCCTAAAATGTATTTAATTTTGGTACAAAAATGCAACTGAAGCTGCTTTTGGTTTTTGCATTTGTTGCACTACTAAGCATTGGCGTAAGTTGATAAATTGAAAATAAAAATTAATTAAAATAATTATTTTTTAGGCCCCGGCTCCATTGAATAATAATGAGAAAACTATAGCCAACTACTTAAGACATGATGCTGAAATGCTTCAGGAATTAAGACAATTAGGATTTGGTAATAATAATCAAATTATCAATCAATAATAATTATTATTTTAATTTAGATGAACATAAATTAATCAAGCGGCAATCAGAAATCGACATTGACGTTAATGGAGCTGAGGAGGAAGGTAGCGACAATAAGGAACCTGGATTTTTTGACAAGGCGGCCAAATTTGTAGTGGAACTTTTGCAGCGATTTCTCAAATGGATTAATACGGAAAATAATTAAGGAAGCTGCCGTTGCAACCGTTTCAGCTGTAGCAAGCTGGATTTTCGGATAAAATATTACATTGTTAATAATAAATTTGTTTGGAGTTATTTGAGTGTTTTATTGGCAAATAGCTTTATCCCAATACAGTAATACAGCAATGATTTCGTTCATATACAGAGTGGTTTTGAAACAATGTTGTTGCAGACTTTAATGAGAATTTATTTATTTCATGTGCCATTAATTGAACATATAAATTATGTCACTACACTATAATCACATCATTATACACCGGAAATGTACTTGTTAATTTTAAAAAGGAAACAATGCCATATAAATAATTAGTAGGCAATTAGTCAAACATAATTGGCAGCTGATTTCGATAAATAATAATTTTTGATCATTCATATATCGAATATGTTTAAGCTAATAACGCTTTGTGTAGCCCTTGCCTTAATCATCGAAGTAAGTTACTAATTAATTAACTAAGGGCTTGTATAAATCTCAAGAAAGTAATTTCAAGTTCACCTTAACTTTAAGGGTACCTTAACTAAGGGTCGGTAATACAATCTTTCTTCAAGATCAAGACTTAGTTAAGGTACTGTTAATGTTGGAGTCAACTTGATATCAGTTGAGTTTTAAGGTCCACTCGCAATTAGTAGACATTGATACACGGTTTAACTTGTATTATAATATCGGCTCTTAGTTTTAACCTGTCTTAAAAATGCCATAATAAACCCCTATTTTCTTCTAGTATCATGTGGTTAATTGTATCTGTGAAAAATCGAATCGGATGTTGGCGGCAGAAGATGTTTGCTGGACCAGAGAAGTGAAAATCGCCACTCGAATTCAATACACTACCAAAAGTGTATTGAATTTTGCCAAAGAAAAGTTGGGGCTCGAAACTGAAAGTCAGGATGAACCTCAAGTTTGCGATTATTACGAATGTATTTTCAAAGAATTGAAAATGGTAAGGAGGTGTTATTGAAGCAGGTTCTAAGAGAAATTTAATTTCACATTTATTTACGAATTTTTAGTTTATTCCAGGCTCTTGAAGCCAATGAGCTTGAAATAAAGCAAATTGGCAGGTTTTGAGACTTTATTAATGACTGAGATGGGGCCCCGTTTCCCTTGATGTGGCCTCCTACCTCCCCTTATAGCCATCCCGATCCTCTCTACTGAGAACTCGTTTCTCTGAGATACTGATACTCTGAAATTGGCGTGAATTCTCTGCCTGGGATTCACGTTATTGTGAATTGTACAGTAATCTACTCATTTATTCTGGAACAACTTGTTACATAAAGTCAAAATTTATCAAATACAAATGAGTGGATTGTTGTGGAACTAGTGAGTGGACCTCTGCGGAACGAGTTCCGTAGCCATGTACTCATCAATATGCTGATGTTCAAGCACGATACTAACTTGACTCACGCAGTTGCGAGTTTTTATCATTAATTCAAAAATTGCATGTCTTAGATGAATGTCACTTGAACAGTTTAACAGTATATTAGTAAGTAGATGGCTGCGGAACTCGCTGCGCTCGTCCCGCAGAGGTCCGCCCATGAATTCCGCAACAATTTATTTATTTGTACTTGATAAATTTTGAATTTATGTAACAAGTTGTTCAGGTAGGTTAAATGAGTAGATACCTGCAGACGTTATGGGTGGACCTCTGCGGGACGAGCGCAGCGAGTTCCGCAGCCACATATTTACCAATATACTGTTGAACTGTTCAAGTAGACATTGACCTGAAACGTGTAGTTCTTGAACCACTGGTAAAAACTCACAACTGCGTGAATCAGGTTAGTATCGTACTTATATCGTAGCATATTAATGAGTAGATGGCTGCGGAACTCGCTACGCTCGTCCCGCAGAGGTCCACCCATAAGTTCTACAGTAATCTACTAATTTGTACTTGAACGCAACTTGTTACATAAACTCAATATGTATCAAGTACAAATGAGTCGATTGTTGCGGAATTCATAGGTGGTCCGCAGCCATATATCTACTCATCCATATGCTATTTAAGTACAGTGTACTACGTAGGACAGCGTTTTATATCCTGTTCACAATCCAATGTCCACAGGTGCAGGTAAATTTAACATCTTTCCCTATCAAAAAACATTGATAAGTTAATAAATTTTACCTGTACTTATGGACATCGGATTGTAAACGGATAAATACCTGCTGTAAGTCTGAGATTGATAGCGATTTCCATTTGTAGAATCAGTGCAAAAAAATGTATCGTTATCCTTATATTTTAAAGGCTTTTAGAAAAAGATGCAGATACACTCAGTGCGCACTTATTGACAAATGGAAATCGCCATGATACTGAGACAAACTACTCGAGAAGACTGAATAATCTGACAATATGTCACCCTGTTATCTGGGATTTACCCAAGGAGAATACACACTCTAAGGAGTGCTTATCGGCCTCGTTTTTGGTAATCGCCGCCATATTGGTTTTCAACCATTGCGACGTCATATCAGGGCCGTAGCTAGAGTCAAATTTGTGATAGGGCATGACAAATTTGACATAGGGCATACACTACTTGCCCCCCCTACCTTAAATTATAGGTAAACAATCTGGTGGTAATGGCGCCGAAGGCAAATTTTTCAATAAACAACATCTCTGGATTCTCTGGCAAGTAAACAAAATGGCGCTGTTTCTCGCGCCGCCTTTGACCATTCGCACCCAGGATAATGCACACTAATAGTGAAATCCATTGGTAAAATCAGTGCGCACTGAGTGCATGTGCAAGTGCACAGAAATACATGTTTTTTGCACTAAATTCACCAATGGGTTTCGCCATAACGACTACTACTATTACAGAATAGCTTATCATCATAAGGCCTGTGTATATGAAATCTCAAGCCCCCCACCACGCCAAAGAACCAGTGATTACGTAGGCAGCGTGTCGTTTCTCGCCTTAACGTATGGTGTTTTCACCACAGGTTATGATCCCATGATAACATTTTTCATCATAAATGTATATTCTAAAGTACGACCGCTTGCGCGAACAGCTGATGACGCAGTTAATGATGTCGTCATTAGTGTCACATCATATTATGGCCGCAATTTCCACGAATGATAAGCAATCCTGTGTTGTAGTGTGTATTATAGTATTATCCTTGCATTTGCACTCTTTCGAAACGAAAAACTTCCTCTGTGTAAATGTCAAACATTGTTGCATACATTTAGGAGTTTTCGGAAACACTTATCCTCGCACTTACTCGATTTCAGGTCTTTTCATTATCTACTCCTAAACTTCCTAGAGAAACCTTAACGCATGTTGCGTTTTGGTAGGGCATGATCATTTGAAAGGTAGGGCATTGCCCCCCCCCCCCACCCTGGCTACGGCCCTGCGTCATATCGAAGTCGTCAGCTATTTAAACAGTCTACGTCAAGGCGAGAAACGCCATGCTGCTTACGTCACAACTGGTTGTTTGGCATAGGGGGGTAGGGAGAGATTTGTTACACAAAGACATTATGAGGATAAGCCATCTTAAAGTAGTAGTGTGTATCATCCTTGGGATTTACCTGCTTGATATTGATACCTGAACCCTCAGCTGGGATTCACCTTGCCTAATATTGATACCTGAACCCCCTACCTTAGATTAAATTCACCTGGCTTTTTTCTAAAAGAACCCTAAAATTGTTTTCTAAATAGATCATAAACTCACACACTACAATATTTACTAATAAAACGCAAATTTGAGTTTTTCCAAAATGACATGACAGGGTGGAGCACGAAAAACTTGCCACCCAGAGTTTCTCAGCTAGGTGTTAGGTGTTTAATAAAAAATCGCTTAGACACGTCAATTTTTGTTTTTTTGGGGGACATATTTTATTGGTATTTTCACCCCTTATCTGTAAACCCTTAAGTGGGGGTAAGAGGTACCTACCCTCAAAATTTCAAATGGAAAGAGGGGTCGAGTGATACATCATTTGGTAGCTATTTTCATTAAGATTATATCCCCGAAGTTTTAAGTTGCTACTATTCACCTTGCCGAAATGGCGGCATGTCAAACTTGGGATAAATGCTTTTTTTCGATAATCTAAACTATATAGTTTTTACCTGTCACACCAATGCGTAGGTTACAGGTTAAATCCACACAGAATTTTTCCATTGATTTTTCCTAACTTTGACATAAGCCGCCATTTCGACAGGGTAAATAGTAACAACTCAAAACTTCGGGGATATATTCTTAATGAAAATAGCTATTAAATGACGTATCACTCGACCCCCCTTTTCATTTGAAATTTTGGGGGTACCTGGCACCTGTCACCCTCGCTTAGGGGTTGACAGGTAGGTGAAAAATGTGTCCCCCAAAAAACAAAAATTGACGTGTTCGAGCGATCTTAATTTATTCACCTAACACCTGAGAAATACGTAATACTTGGCCAAACATAAAACTGATAGAGGGTGATCTATTATAAATGTAACCCCTTGCTAACTTTTTCATTTGACGTTTTGGACAGAAGTGTCAAATACAAAAGTTTCAAGAAATTGTCAAAAGTTTTTAACTAAGTCAGTTTTAGGCATACAGGGTGCGTCAAAAAAGTGCAGCAACGTGAAGTTATATTTTTTTAAATGGAACATCCTGTATATTGTGCGCCTATTTGTTAGTCCCCTGTTTTCAACGATATAGGGTTTGATATGTCTATCTTCAACAGTTATAAGGTTTCATATGAAAAAAGGAAAATTATACCATTTAAGCTTTATAGAATTTTTTTTTATTATCAGTTTATTGTTCAAATTTTATCCATTAATTTACAAGGTGAAATATTATAATAAATCCAGATGTCTAAGCTATTAATATTATTTAAAAAAAAATAACATGAGATACCTACTGGGAAGGAATTTTCGCGTTTTTCCCTATAACTATTGGAGATAAACCGAGGGATAAACATATCAAACCATATATCGTTGAAATCAGGTTGAAGGGGACTAATAAATAGGCGCACAATATACAGGGTTTTTCATTTAAGAAAATATAACTTCATACTGCTGCACGTTTGTGGCGCACCCTGTATGCCTAAAACTGATAAAAACTTTTGACAATTTCTTGAAACTTTTGTATTTGACACTTCTGTCAAAAACGTCAAATGAAAAAGTTAGCAGGGGGTTACATTTATAATAGATTACCCTGTACAGGCGATATATATTTTTTAAATTTGCCTTGTGTGACTCAGGCTTAACAATAAAAAGTATTTTTCGAAAAATTTAGGTCAGACAGTTTTTGTCAACGTCAAAGCTGAACAAAAGTAAATGCAACATGTTTTTCGGGCTTTACCAGTGATTGACCAGTCAATAGCTTTGACAGATGAGCAACATAGTTTGCGTCATTCAAGACCAATTGGTTGACAAACGACGTTTACTTCATTGTTTATCTGTCAATTGTAACCAACTGGTCAAACGCTTGAAATCCTCTTTTATGTTATGACTAGTTTAAATATGACAGTGACTTGACTCTTTTCAACAATGACCACATTTCACAATCCGTAGTTTAAAAGTAAAGGTAAATTTATCACCTTTCCCTATCAAATAGCACTGAAAGGTGATAAATTTTACCTTTACCTTTGGACATCGGATTGTGAATAGATAATACTTAATTCTATTTATTTCTAGTTGAATGGCAATGGATATCCTGACAATAATAAAATGGTGAATTGGATTGATAACAACATCATTTATAAATATGCCAAAACCCAATATGAAGTTTTGGAAAAATGCATGGAGGACTTATCACAGAGTATTGGTTAGTAACAAATTAATGACTTACCTGTGTAAAATGCTGAAAACAAAGAAAATATTTATAATTAAAGGCGCCAAAACTATTTAAATTCAAAAAATACAATACACAATTACAGTGACTCTATTACCCACAGTGGCGACAATCAAAAATAATTGGTTCTAAAATCCCATATATTTATATTGCAAACGCTGCCATCTTGTTCCCACCCATTGCTTATTTCAAATCTGAATATATGGGATTTAGGTGAACATCCCTCATGAAACATGGAAAGCAACGTATTTGATGGACCTGATAATAGTCACCAAATACATCGATTTCAATATTTCATAATAGATGTCCATTTAAATCCTATATATTAATCTTTAAAAGTAACAAGAAGTTGGGAACAAAATGGCGGCGGGACCTCTATTGTCGCCACTGTATGTAAAGGGTTATTTAGCCACTATATACATAATTTACTAGTGGCGCCATCTCTTGACAGCCACATAAACAACTAAATTTGCTCTTCTAATTTTTGAAAATCAAACTGGCAAGAGTTGTTATGTAGGCGCTTTCATTTATCATTGTACCAAATTATTTTTAGCATCAAATATGTATTTTTTTGCCGATTCCAAGCCCACGGACAACATTGAAGGTAAGCATTAAAAATCAATAACATATTAACACAGATTGACATTACACCTCCAATGTACTTGTCAAATTGATATGTATCTTACATAAATTAGAGGCAGATAGATATATAAACTGAGGTACTCCCATGTGTATTTCTTTGGCCAATTGAATTACTTCTGACCTCTCCTGACCAATGAAGTTCTTGTAATCACAGAAACCTTGATTTATGAATGAGTTTATTTGTGTTGTTGATAAAAACCCCTTGGGCATCTTTTTTCAGGTACTCCTTTACCTTTGCAAGAAAAATGCGAAATATCAAAGGAATTCATGAAATGTTTATCACAAAGTGGAACAGCAGAAGTAAGCCCAAAACGTATTATTCTTACATTACCAATAACATTTTTCTTTTTTACTTCTAGTGCGTAATATTCCAATACCCATAATAAATATATAAATAAAAATACAGTGGTACAACTTAAATAATATTTATTGGAAAAAAAAAAGAAGATTTATTACCTAAATGCCAGCTGGTGCATTATGTGCTGTTACACACAATTTAAGGCTTGTTATTTAGGTGATCCATTTACTAAAAGAAAAAATAGGGTTTTTAGTAAAAAAGTTCAAATAGCAATTATGTATTAGTAAATAAACAAAACAATAAAAATTTAGGTTAGTAGTGTTTTTTTTTTTGCACACACTAAATACCTTATTATTATTATTTTCCTCCCTGTAACATTATTATAAAATTTTATTAATAAACAATAACAAAATTAATTGTTTACCTTTTTGGCTGCAGCTCCAACTTTACTCTTTTTCGTCCCTCTGACCTTCTTCATCCTGTTCTTCCTTTCTTTCCTCTGTTTACGGGTTTGTTGTTTCTTCTCGTACAAACCGTGCCTGGCCAGTCTGTGTTTGGGCTCGAACTTTTTGGCAAAGTCCATGGTATCGTAAATTAGTGCAAACCCTGTAGATTTTCCACCTCCAAAGTTAGTACGGAACCCGAAAACGAAAATAACGTCAGGAGTGACTTTATACATTTTGGCCAGCTTTTCTCTGATGTCGGTTTTTTTGACCGAAGGTTGGCCAGGGTGCAAAACGTCTACGACCATTTGTTTGCGGCACAACAGCCTGTTGGTCATGAATTTTCTGGTACGTACTGTAGCAGTGCCTTCCGCCTAAAACAAGTTTTGAGGTTAGAATTTTTGAGGAACTTACCAATAAATTATTTGCAGTTGGGAGTTTTAATTACAGGCTCTAACAATTATTATTATTTATAATGAAAACACTTTGAATTTAATTCACAAACACTGGATATATTATTGTAAACACTGAGGTGAATATTTTTGAGAAAAATCGTCGAAAATTGCACAAATTCCTGGAAAATTTCGTTAGAGCCTCAATCTGGAAACTGTCCCACATTGTTTGCACACATTTTTCGTGAAAAAACCATCGGGATTGTTTAAATAATTACGGATTTGTTTTACCTACCATTTTGAACGGGAAAATTTCACTACAAAAAAGAATTTGACAGGGCCGGCAAGAAATGTCATTTATGTCACATGTCACTTGTGCACGAAACATTAGGCGATTTCTTTGAGGGAGGTATTTTTGCTCCTATACACCGAAAGTATTTGTATCTTTTTCTATTAGCATGTGTACGAGAGAGATAAAAAATGTTATTATGGTGCAAATGAAAACGTCTATGCCATCTTGTTCTTTGCTACGTGTCGCTATGTTGCCAAATATTATTACGAAAATTAATTAAATTTTAATTGATTACATTTTTAATACGCCATTTTTTATTTTTATAAGCTAAAATTAGAACAATTATTATTAACAATAAAACGACAAGGTAAAATTATATTAATTTAACATTGAGTGTATTCGTGTCTTTTTTTACTAGCTTGCATAAGAAAGAGATAAAAAAAAAGACATTTCCATTCGGCAACGTTGTCAAGTTTAAACCAAAACAAAGACAAATCTGACATGATCTAAATAAACATCCTTTTAAAAATTAAAATTTCATTAAAACCGAGTAAAACTCAAACGACAAAATGGTCTTGGCCGATTTAGGACGTAAAATAACGTCCGCCCTGCACAGTCTGAGCAAAGCGACTATCATCAACGAAGAGGTAAGCCCTACCAGATGGGTTTTTAGGTTAGAAATTTGTATGTGTGGCCCCCCCTTTTTTAGGTCCTCAATGGCATGCTCAAGGAAATTTGCGCGGCCCTGCTCGAGGCCGACGTCAACATCAAAATGGTCAAGTCCCTTAGGGAAAATGTACGGGCAGTTATCGATTTTGAAGAAATGGCTGGGGGGTTGAACAAGAGACGGATGATACAGAGCGCTGTATTCAAGGAATTGGTTAAAGTATGTTGTATATGACAACTATAACATCTATCCCTGTTCTACAATGACAACTACAAATACCAATCCCACTACTCCTATCACCACAACTCCTTGTAATGATTGTACTACACCTATCACTACCACTCCCAAGATTCCTAAAGTAAATAGGTTGTCTGGCAATGGAAAATAGATGACGTCATCGGGGTGTGCCTAATAAAAGGCAATTTTTCGCAAGGATAATCAAAAATAATCTGATTATGCTGGGTTATGTGATGTGTCAATAATTGTGCTTTGTGTCATACTCTCCTAACTCCCTCTCCATAAATTTTTGGGATACTTGAGGATCAAGAACACTTAATTTTTTCTGTGAGAACAGACCAAAAATCACCTTTTCTACATTTAAAATCAATAACAGAAATTAACTCGCTAATAAAGCCTGAATCGCATCATTCATAGAGGTCTGCGAGTGACGTCATCACTAGAAGCTGACGATAGTGACATCACTCGTAGGTCCAAAATTGGATGGAGAGGGAGTTAGGGAAGATTAAGAACACTTAATTTCTTCTGTGAGAAAAAACCAAAAATCACTTTTTCTACATTTAAAATCAATAAAAAAATTAACCCACTAGTACAGCCTGCATCGCAAGAATTCCATCGAGGTCTGCGGGTGACGTCATGATTATAAGCTACCGATGATGACATTACGCGCAAGCCTAGAATTGGATGGAGAGGGAGTTATGACCATTTACACCGATCATTTTAAGAAGCCTTAGCGTTAAGTATCCCTTAATATGACATTTTTACATGGAGAAATGTCATTGTGAGGAATACTTATTGCTTAGGCTCCCTTAAAATGGTCGATACAAACGGCCATTAATCTGATTATGCTGGGTTAAGCCTAGTACTCATAATTGCTAAATTCGCACTTTTTTGACATTGCGTCGACAATTAGACGTTTTAGGTCGAAATTTCATGCATCCATTTTCCGACGAAAAACGTACTATTTTGACATATTTGTATACGAATATAGACATCTTTCGTCGGAAAACGTATGCGTGAATTAAACGTCAAATTGTCGAAGCAATGTCAAAAAAGAGCGAATTTCGCGGGTATAAGTAATAGGCTTTATGCATGTGTAAATTATGTCATACTTCCCTAATGGCCGTTTGCACCGATCGACCACTTTAAGGAAACCTTAGCGATAAGTATTCCTTAAAGTGACATTTCTCCATGTAAAAATGTCATATTAAGGGATACTTAATGCTAAGACTTCCTTAAAATGATCGGTGCAAATGGTCATAAGCTTGATTATCCTCGTGAAAAATTGCTTAAAAATTTGCATTATGTTTGAGCACTACTGATGACGTCGTAAAAATATCAGACAACCTACTCTTTTCAAATAACCTCACCATTACCATCCATTATAACAACTACAAAAGCAACTTCAATGACCTACAACCACAGATAGACGGAATTATAAACAAAAATATATGTTGACAACATGTCTGATTCTTTCTACAGTGGCGACAATAGAGGTCCCGCCGCCATTTTGTTTCCAACCTCTTGTTATTTTCAAATATTAATATATAGGATTTAAATGTTCCATCAAATACGTTGTTTTCCATGTTTTATGATGGATGTTCACTGAAATCCCATATATTCAGATTTGAAATAAACAATAGGTGGGCACAAGATGGCGGCGTTTACAATATAAATATATGGGATTTTAGAACCAAACAAAAATAAGACAGCAATTGTCGCCACGGTGGGTAATAGAGTCACTGTAATTCTTGACCAAACTCCCCCACTACTGAAATTCCATATTTAGTCGTAAGAATATTTTATTTTCTTTTTCTAACGCGGGTGTCGTATCTCTACCACGGACCGCCCGCGCCCCAAATCTTCCCTGGTCTATAAACATGTTGTCAACATAACAAATAGTATTTTATGAATAGGATACTCCATCTGTGATTATCTGTCATTGGGCGACTCCCACTATCCTTACCACAATTTTTTGTAATACATTTGGAATTCTCATTATGACAACTACAACGACTACTACAACATCTACAAGGTTTCCAAAATTAATAGGCTGTCTCTGATAATGAGAAATATATGACGTCATCGGGAGTGCCTGATAAAGATTTGCATTATGTTTAGGCACCTGATGACATAAAAGTTATCAGGCAACCTACCTCTTTCAAACAACCTTGCCATTACCACCCCTACTATGATAACTACCACAACTCCTGCAACTCCCACTATTATCAATGTTCCTGAAGTTCATAGGTTGTTTGGAGGTGGGTAACTTGATGATGCATCTGGGGTGCCTTATGGGAAATTTGCATTATGTTGAGGCATACAGATGACGTCATAAAATTTATCAGGCAACCTCATTTAAAATAATCTTACACTATAAAAACTATTACTACAACACTTATCACTACTACAAGAATTCCAAAGTTGATAAGTTATCTGGTAATGGGAAAATCGGGGGTGCTTAATAGAGATTTGCCTTATGTTCAAGCACTCCTGATGACGTCATAAAATGTATCAAGCAACCTACCTGTTCTAAACAACCTGGTCACCATCACTCTTACTATGACAACCACAAAGCCGACTCCCACTACCCCTATTACAACTCTTTGTAAAATAACTAGAACTCCCACTATAATTCCCAAAGACGTGATGACGCATCTGGGGTGCCTTATGGAAATTTGCATTATGTTGAGGCAGATGACGTCATAAAAGTTATTAGCACTATGGAAACTATTACTACAATACCTACCACTACCACAAGAATTCCAAAGTTAATAGGTTATCTGGTAATGGGAAATAGATGATAGACATTTGTATTATGTTTAAATACTCCTGATGACGTCATACAAATTATCAAGCAACCTACCCCTTTTAAACAATCTTGCCACCACCACTCCTACACTATGACAACCCACTACCCCTATCACAACTATACCTTCCTCTATGACAACTGACAACTATTAACAACACCTACCACTCTTATGACAACCAGAAAATCAACACCAATTTGTTTTTAGCTTGTAGATCCTGGTGTAAAACCCTACCAACCAGTCAAAGGCAAACCAAACATCATAATGTTTGTAGGATTACAAGGGTCAGGTAAAACCACTACCTGTACCAAACTGGCCTACTACTACCAAAAGAAAAACTGGAAATCTTGCCTGGTTTGTGCTGACACTTTTCGTGCCGGAGCTTATGACCAAGTCAAACAAAATTGCACCAAAGCTAGGATACCTTTCTATGGTAGCTACACTGAAGTAGACCCAGTTGTCATAGCTCAAGATGGTGTAGAAATGTTCAAAAAAGAACAATTTGAAATCATTATTGTCGATACTAGTGGCAGGCACAAGCAAGAGGATTCATTGTTTGAGGAAATGTTGCAAGTTTCTAATGCTGTTGTAAGTTAATATTATGTATATTTTTTTGTTTCACCTTGTATTTATAGAAACCAGACAATATTGTGTTTGTAATGGACGCTACTATAGGACAAGCCTGTGAAGCCCAAGCAAGAGCTTTCAAAGAAAAAGTAGATGTAGGCTCGGTTATAATTACTAAATTAGATGGGCATGCCAAGGGTGGAGGGGCCCTAAGTGCGTAAGTAATTTACTAATACATCAAACATTGAGCTAAAAATTAAATATTTTAATAGAGTTGCAGCCACAAGTAGTCCGATAATATTCATAGGAGTAGGAGAACATATAGATGATTTGGAACCTTTCAAAACTAAACCCTTTATAAGCAAATTGCTAGGGATGGGCGACATTGAAGGCCTTATAGATAAAGTCAATGAGTTGAAACTAGAAGACAATGAAGAACTTTTGGAGAAAATCAAGCATGGACAGTTCACTTTGAGGGACATGTACGAGCAGTTTCAGAATATAATGAAGATGGGGCCTTTTTCACAAATAATGGTAATTTGTCATACTCTGTATATAAGTTAGGCCTGTTTGTACCAAACAGTGATGCAGTTGAACTTAATAAGTACTTCTGAAACTTTTCCATTGATGCCATAACAAATGGAAAAGATTCTGTAACAAATAGACACTGCATTATTCCCATCTCTATGAAACTTGCTGTCAGTAGAGAGGTCATCAGCCCAGTAAAGTTCAACTGAATCATTGTTTGACAGCTCAATAACATTGGAATTTGATTTTAGGGTATGATTCCAGGCTTCAGCCAAGATTTCATGTCGAAAGGCAGCGAACAAGAATCAATGGCCCGTCTAAAAAAATTAATGACAATAATGGACAGCATGAACGATGGCGAATTAGACAGCAGAGATGGCGCTAAACTATTCACCAAGCAACAAACTCGCGTTATAAGAGTAGCTCAAGGTTCAGGTGTAACTGAACGAGAAGTCAAAGAGCTGATAACTCAGTATACAAAGTTTGCAGCAGTTGTGAAAAAGATGGGCGGTATTAAGGGCCTGTTCAAAGGGGGCGACATGGCTAAAAATGTTAACCAAAACCAAATGGCCAAGCTCAATCAGCAAATGGCGCGCATGATGGATCCTAGGGTTTTACATCAAATGGGAGGCATGAGCGGTTTGCAAAATATGATGAGACAATTGCAATCCGGAGCGGCAGGAGGGCTGGGAGGTTTAGGAAATTTGATGGGCGGTTTTGGCAAACAATAAGTTGTATTATTATTATTTTGTTTTTTTGATAATAAAAAGATTTTATAAATGAAAGTTTAATGTGTACTTAATACAATTTTGTTCTAAACTAATTGCACCGAATATGGCACACCTCTCAATTATTTATTCTCTAAAAATACTGCGTGTGTTAAAAAAATCCCTATTGTTATAAAAATAATTATTGTTTTTTTTTCGAATTGTCTATACATTGTAGGTAGTTGAAAAAAAATAAATAAAATTACAATTAATAAATTAAAACAAAACTATACAAATTAATTGAAAGGACCTCACATAGCTCTTATTTGGTTTTCTGTCAAATTCAATATGTGTTAGACCTTGACTTCCTAATGGGTGAGATACAGGTACTTCAATGTCCTCAAAAACTAGTCATAGACCTATGAGAACTTTTTATCAGTAAGCCAAGGTCTGACACATATCAAAATTTCATTGAGTTTATAAGTTATAAGAAGTGTGTAGGGTCCTTTAAAATAGCATTAAACAATATACAAAAATTCAGTTAAAGAAAAAGTTGCCATCATACAAAGAAATAAATACAACATTTCTATTATTTATAATACATATAATATTTTCAAAGGCACTTTTTTTTTATACACAGTAGTGCAGACAAGAAAAAAAAAATATGCTCAGATCTATCATTACTCTTGTGTGCAATAATAATTTCTTCATTAGGCCAAAGTGCTCCTCTCTAAGGCAGTGGACGAGTAAAAGAAAACTATAGTCAACTTGCTCGAGGCTTAAATTTAAACTAAATTAAAAATATCAGTCGATAGGCTTAACTTGAGCCATTATTTTCCCTTCCCACAATGGGAGTATATCACTATCGTTGCTCACCTCTTCTTGGATTACTTGATTGCCCAAATCCTCGCATACGGTTTTAAAGAAAAATCTGAAAATAATTTGTCAATAATTTAGTGATTACAGTAGAAATGCTGTGATAGAACCCCGGTTATCTGAGATACCCACCTCGGATAACTGAAAACTCAGATAATCTGTATGTATGTACATGTATTATGTATATTCTAAAAACTCGGTTAATACTATGGACATGCGTACCTTGGATAATCAGGATTTTTGAGTCTTCAGACTGATTCAGTTAATCCAGAGCTCAGATAATCGGAGTTCTACTATAGTTGTAGAACACATTAGCATGCAAGCTTGATTAGGTAATACTTACCAGGAAAATTACTTTGGTTAGTTTTAAGTTAACACTATGGTAATGCACAATATTTTATCTATGACTACAATGTTTATTAGTAACTAGCTGCACTAAAAAAAAAAAGCACATAGAAACTTTAGGTTTGCACTAAACAACAAATTGCACACAATTCTCAAAGGGTGATTATGACTACAACATGCTCAAATATGTGGTTATTGGATTCAGTAGATCTTTACGCAAACATGCCTGATACAACAAAGAAAAACGAATTTTTCTTTGATTAATGATAACATTGATAACCAATGGTATTTGTTGGATAAATGTCCCATTGCAAGGCAAATTTTCATGTGAGTAGTGATGTTTCATTTTTACCAAATTTTATAGATTGCAATTGACTTATCTATTGTACCAGACAAAGAGGTAACTAATACGAAAACTTTATTGGATAAAAAAAGACGCAACAGGCGAAATTTCATCATGTTAGTACTTATTATATAGATTTTGGAAAACTTTGAAAGGTCATAACTTTTTTTCTATTACAGATAAAAAACTGAAACTTTCACTGAATTTTATCCCAATCAAGGTACTACAATGCCTGGAAATTTGAGCTCATTTGCACTTACAGTTCCTGAGATAAAATAGTGTTAAGCAATTTGGGGTGATTTATCAATTTTTCAATTTTTCTGAGTGCCTTTTATCATAGATTTCGGCTTCAAATCTGGGAATAATTTAGTATATGGAGTTTGGGGGATCTCAAATGACCATTAGGACACAAAATCTCAACAGAAAAAAATTTGAAATTTCATCGTTTTAGTAAGAAGGTAGGTACCTTATGATTTAGATTTTGGAAAATTTTGACAGGTCATAATTTTTTTTTCTATTATAGATAGAAAGCTGAATCTTTCACTGAAAATTATCCCTTCCAAAGGACTACAATCCCTGAAAATTTCAATTTATTTGGACTTACAGTTCCTGAGATAAAATAGTGTTAAGCAATTTGGGGTGATTTATCAATTTTTCAATTTTTCTGAGTGCCTTTTTCCATTGATTTCGGCTTCAAATCTGGGAATAATTTAGTATATGGAGTTTGGGGGATCTCAAATGACCATTAGGACACAAAATCTCAACAGAAAAAAATTTGAAATTTCATCGTTTTAGTAAGAAGGTAGGTACCTTATGATTTAGATTTTGGAAAACTTTGACAGGTCATAACTTTTTTTCTATTATAGATAGAAAGCTGAATCTTTCACTGAAAATTATCCCTTCCAAAGGACTACAATCCCTGAAAATTTCAATTTATTTGGACTTACAGTTCCTGAGATAAAATAGTGTTAAGCAATTTGGGGTGATTTATCAATTTTTCAATTTTTCTGAGTGCCTTTTTCCATAGATTTCGGCTTCAAATCTGGGAATAATTTAGTATATGGAGTTTGGGGGATCTCAAATGACCATTAGGACACAAAATCTCAACAGAAAAAAATTTGAAATTTCATCGTTTTAGTAAGAAGGTAGGTACCTTATGATTTAGATTTTGGAAAACTTTGACAGGTCATAACTTTTTTTCTATTATAGATAGAAAGCTGAATCTTTCACTGAAAATTATCCCTTCCAAAGGACTACAATCCCTGAAAATTTCAATTTATTTGGACTTACAGTTCCTGAGATAAAATAGTGTTAAGCAATTTGGGGTGATTTATCAATTTTTCAATTTTTCTGAGTGCCTTTTTCCATAGATTTCGGCTTCAAATCTGGGAATAATTTAGTATATGGAGTTTGGGGGATCTCAAGTGACCATAAGGACACAAAATCTCAACAGAAAAAAATTTGAAATTTCATCGTTTTAGTAAGAAGGTAGGTACCTTATGATTTAGATTTTGGAAAACTTTGACAGGTCATAACTTTTTTTCTATTATAGATAGAAAGCTGAATCTTTCACTGAAAATTATCCCTTCCAAAGAACTACAATCCCTGAAAATTTCAATTTATTTGCACTTACAGTTCCTGAGATAAAATAGTGTTAAGCAATTTGGGGTGATTTATCGATTTTTCAATTTTTCTGAGTGCCTTTTATCATAGATTTCGGCTTCAAATCTGGGAATAATTTAGTATATGGAGTTTGGGGGATCTCAAATGACCATTAGGACACAAAATCTCAATAGAAAAAAATTTGAAATTTCATCGTTTTAGTAAGAAGGTAGGTACCTTATGATTTAGATTTTGGAAAACTTTGACAGGTCATAACTTTTTTTCTATTATAGATAGAAAGCTGAAACTTTCACTGAATTTTATCCCAATGAAGGGACTACAATCCCTGAAAATTTCAATTTATTTGGACTTACAGTTCCTGAGATAAAATAGTGTTAAGCAATTTGGGGTGATTTATCAATTTTTCAATTTTTCTGAGTGCCTTTTTCCATAGATTTCGGCTTCAAATCTGGGAATAATTTAGTATATGGAGTTTGGGGGATCTCAAGTGACCATAAGGACACAAAATCTCAACAGAAAAAAATTTGAAATTTCATCGTTTTAGTAAGAAGGTAGGTACCTTATGATTTAGATTTTGGAAAACTTTGACAGGTCATAACTTTTTTTCTATTATAGATAGAAAGCTGAATCTTTCACTGAAAATTATCCCTTCCAAAGGACTACAATCCCTGAAAATTTCAATTTATTTGGACTTACAGTTCCTGAGATAAAATAGTGTTAAGCAATTTGGGGTGATTTATCAATTTTTCAATTTTTCTGAGTGCCTTTTTCCATAGATTTCGGCTTCAAATCTGGGAATAATTTAGTATATGGAGTTTGGGGGATCTCAAATGACCATTAGGACACAAAATCTCAACAGAAAAAAATTTGAAATTTCATCGTTTTAGTAAGAAGGTAGGTACCTTATGATTTAGATTTTGGAAAACTTTGACAGGTCATAACTTTTTTTCTATTATAGATAGAAAGCTGAATCTTTCACTGAAAATTATCCCTTCCAAAGGACTACAATCCCTGAAAATTTCAATTTATTTGGACTTACAGTTCCTGAGATAAAATAGTGTTAAGCAATTTGGGGTGATTTATCAATTTTTCAATTTTTCTGAGTGCCTTTTTCCATAGATTTCGGCTTCAAATCTGGGAATAATTTAGTATATGGAGTTTGGGGGATCTCAAGTGACCATAAGGACACAAAATCTCAACAGAAAAAAATTTGAAATTTCATCGTTTTAGTAAGAAGGTAGGTACCTTATGATTTAGATTTTGGAAAACTTTGACAGGTCATAACTTTTTTTCTATTATAGATAGAAAGCTGAAACTTTCACTGAATTTTATCCCAATGAAGGGACTACAATCCCTGAAAATTTCAATTTATTTGGACTTACAGTTCCTGAGATAAAATAGTGTTAAGCAATTTGGGGTGATTTATCAATTTTTCAATTTTTCTGAGTGCCTTTTTCCATAGATTTCGGCTTCAAATCTGGGAATAATTTAGTATATGGAGTTTGGGGGATCTCAAGTGACCATAAGGACACAAAATCTCAACAGAAAAAAATTTGAAATTTCATCGTTTTAGTAAGAAGGTAGGTACCTTATGATTTAGATTTTGGAAAACTTTGACAGGTCATAACTTTTTTTCTATTATAGATAGAAAGCTGAATCTTTCACTGAAAATTATCCCTTCCAAAGGACTACAATCCCTGAAAATTTCAATTTATTTGGACTTACAGTTCCTGAGATAAAATAGTGTTAAGCAATTTGGGGTGATTTATCAATTTTTCAATTTTTCTGAGTGCCTTTTTCCATAGATTTCGGCTTCAAATCTGGGAATAATTTAGTATATGGAGTTTGGGGGATCTCAAATGACCATTAGGACACAAAATCTCAACAGAAAAAAATTTGAAATTTCATCGTTTTAGTAAGAAGGTAGGTACCTTATGATTTAGATTTTGGAAAACTTTGACAGGTCATAACTTTTTTTCTATTATAGATAGAAAGCTGAATCTTTCACTGAAAATTATCCCTTCCAAAGGACTACAATCCCTGAAAATTTCAATTTATTTGGACTTACAGTTCCTGAGATAAAATAGTGTTAAGCAATTTGGGGTGATTTATCAATTTTTCAATTTTTCTGAGTGCCTTTTTCCATAGATTTCGGCTTCAAATCTGGGAATAATTTAGTATATGGAGTTTGGGGGATCTCAAGTGACCATAAGGACACAAAATCTCAACAGAAAAAAATTTGAAATTTCATCGTTTTAGTAAGAAGGTAGGTACCTTATGATTTAGATTTTGGAAAACTTTGACAGGTCATAACTTTTTTTCTATTATAGATAGAAAGCTGAATCTTTCACTGAAAATTATCCCTTCCAAAGAACTACAATCCCTGAAAATTTCAATTTATTTGCACTTACAGTTCCTGAGATAAAATAGTGTTAAGCAATTTGGGGTGATTTATCGATTTTTCAATTTTTCTGAGTGCCTTTTATCATAGATTTCGGCTTCAAATCTGGGAATAATTTAGTATATGGAGTTTGGGGGATCTCAAATGACCATTAGGACACAAAATCTCAACAGAAAAAAATTTGAAATTTCATCGTTTTAGTAGGAAGGTAGGTACCTTATGATTTAGATTTTGGAAAACTTTGACAGGTCATAATTTTTTTTCTATTATAGATAGAAAGCTGAATCTTTCACTGAAAATTATCCCTTCCAAAGGACTACAATCCCTGAAAATTTCAATTTATTTGGACTTACAGTTCCTGAGATAAAATAGTGTTAAGCAATTTGGGGTGATTTATCAATTTTTCAATTTTTCTGAGTGCCTTTTTCCATTGATTTCGGCTTCAAATCTGGGAATAATTTAGTATATGGAGTTTGGGGGATCTCAAATGACCATTAGGACACAAAATCTCAACAGAAAAAAATTTGAAATTTCATCGTTTTAGTAAGAAGGTAGGTACCTTATGATTTAGATTTTGGAAAACTTTGACAGGTCATAACTTTTTTTCTATTATAGATAGAAAGCTGAATCTTTCACTGAAAATTATCCCTTCCAAAGGACTACAATCCCTGAAAATTTCAATTTATTTGGACTTACAGTTCCTGAGATAAAATAGTGTTAAGCAATTTGGGGTGATTTATCAATTTTTCAATTTTTCTGAGTGCCTTTTTCCATAGATTTCGGCTTCAAATCTGGGAATAATTTAGTATATGGAGTTTGGGGGATCTCAAATGACCATTAGGACACAAAATCTCAACAGAAAAAAATTTGAAATTTCATCGTTTTAGTAAGAAGGTAGGTACCTTATGATTTAGATTTTGGAAAACTTTGACAGGTCATAACTTTTTTTCTATTATAGATAGAAAGCTGAATCTTTCACTGAAAATTATCCCTTCCAAAGGACTACAATCCCTGAAAATTTCAATTTATTTGGACTTACAGTTCCTGAGATAAAATAGTGTTAAGCAATTTGGGGTGATTTATCAATTTTTCAATTTTTCTGAGTGCCTTTTTCCATAGATTTCGGCTTCAAATCTGGGAATAATTTAGTATATGGAGTTTGGGGGATCTCAAATGACCATTAGGACACAAAATCTCAACAGAAAAAAATTTGAAATTTCATCGTTTTAGTAAGAAGGTAGGTACCTTATGATTTAGATTTTGGAAAACTTTGACAGGTCATAATTTTTTTTCTATTATAGATAGAAAGCTGAATCTTTCACTGAAAATTATCCCTTCCAAAGGACTACAATCCCTGAAAATTTCAATTTATTTGGACTTACAGTTCCTGAGATAAAATAGTGTTAAGCAATTTGGGGTGATTTATCAATTTTTCAATTTTTCTGAGTGCCTTTTTCCATAGATTTCGGCTTCAAATCTGGGAATAATTTAGTATATGGAGTTTGGGGGATCTCAAATGACCATTAGGACACAAAATTTCAATAGAAAAAAATTTGAAATTTCATCGTTTTAGTAAGAAGGTAGGTACCTTATGATTTAGATTTTGGAAAACTTTGACAGGTCATAACTTTTTTTCTATTATAGATAGAAAGCTGAAACTTTCACTGAATTTTATCCCAATGAAGGGACTACAATCCCTGAAAATTTCAATTTATTTGGACTTACAGTTCCTGAGATAAAATAGTGTTAAGCAATTTGGGGTGATTTATCAATTTTTCAATTTTTCTGAGTGCCTTTTTCCATAGATTTCGGCTTCAAATCTGGGAATAATTTAGTATATGGAGTTTGGGGGATCTCAAATGACCATTAGGACACAAAATCTCAATAGAAAAAAATTTGAAATTTCATCGTTTTAGTAAGAAGGTAGGTACCTTATGATTTAGATTTTGGAAAACTTTGACAGGTCATAACTTTTTTTCTATTATAGATAGAAAGCTGAAACTTTCACTGAATTTTATCCCAATGAAGGGACTACAATCCCTGAAAATTTCAATTTATTTGGACTTACAGTTCCTGAGATAAAATAGTGTTAAGCAATTTGGGGTGATTTATCAATTTTTCAATTTTTCTGAGTGCCTTTTTCCATTGATTTCGGCTTCAAATCTGGGAATAATTTAGTATATGGAGTTTGGGGGATCTCAAATGACCATTAGGACACAAAATCTCAACAGAAAAAAATTTGAAATTTCATCGTTTTAGTAAGAAGGTAGGTACCTTATGATTTAGATTTTGGAAAACTTTGACAGGTCATAACTTTTTTTCTATTATAGATAGAAAGCTGAATCTTTCACTGAAAATTATCCCTTCCAAAGGACTACAATCCCTGAAAATTTCAATTTATTTGGACTTACAGTTCCTGAGATAAAATAGTGTTAAGCAATTTGGGGTGATTTATCAATTTTTCAATTTTTCTGAGTGCCTTTTTCCATAGATTTCGGCTTCAAATCTGGGAATAATTTAGTATATGGAGTTTGGGGGATCTCAAATGACCATTAGGACACAAAATCTCAACAGAAAAAAATTTGAAATTTCATCGTTTTAGTAAGAAGGTAGGTACCTTATGATTTAGATTTTGGAAAACTTTGACAGGTCATAATTTTTTTTCTATTATAGATAGAAAGCTGAATCTTTCACTGAAAATTATCCCTTCCAAAGGACTACAATCCCTGAAAATTTCAATTTATTTGGACTTACAGTTCCTGAGATAAAATAGTGTTAAGCAATTTGGGGTGATTTATCAATTTTTCAATTTTTCTGAGTGCCTTTTTCCATAGATTTCGGCTTCAAATCTGGGAATAATTTAGTATATGGAGTTTGGGGGATCTCAAATGACCATTAGGACACAAAATCTCAACAGAAAAAAATTTGAAATTTCATCGTTTTAGTAAGAAGGTAGGTACCTTATGATTTAGATTTTGGAAAACTTTGACAGGTCATAACTTTTTTTCTATTATAGATAGAAAGCTGAATCTTTCACTGAAAATTATCCCTTCCAAAGGACTACAATCCCTGAAAATTTCAATTTATTTGGACTTACAGTTCCTGAGATAAAATAGTGTTAAGCAATTTGGGGTGATTTATCAATTTTTCAATTTTTCTGAGTGCCTTTTTCCATTGATTTCGGCTTCAAATCTGGGAATAATTTAGTATATGGAGTTTGGGGGATCTCAAATGACCATTAGGACACAAAATCTCAATAGAAAAAAATTTGAAATTTCATCGTTTTAGTAAGAAGGTAGGTACCTTATGATTTAGATTTTGGAAAACTTTGACAGGTCATAACTTTTTTTCTATTATAGATAGAAAGCTGAATCTTTCACTGAAAATTATCCCTTCCAAAGGACTACAATCCCTGAAAATTTCAATTTATTTGGACTTACAGTTCCTGAGATAAAATAGTGTTAAGCAATTTGGGGTGATTTATCAATTTTTCAATTTTTCTGAGTGCCTTTTTCCATAGATTTCGGCTTCAAATCTGGGAATAATTTAGTATATGGAGTTTGGGGGATCTCAAGTGACCATAAGGACACAAAATCTCAACAGAAAAAAATTTGAAATTTCATCGTTTTAGTAAGAAGGTAGGTACCTAATGATTTAGATTTTGGAAAACTTTGACAGGTCATAACTTTTTTTCTATTATAGATAGAAAGCTGAAACTTTCACTGAATTTTATCCCAATGAAGGGACTACAATCCCTGAAAATTTCAATTTATTTGGACTTACAGTTCCTGAGATAAAATAGTGTTAAGCAATTTGGGGTGATTTATCAATTTTTCAATTTTTCTGAGTGCCTTTTATCATAGATTTCAGCTTCAAATCTGGGAATAATTTAGTATATGGAGTTTGGGGGGATCTCAAGTGACCATTAGGACACAAAATCTCAATAGAAAAAAATTTGAAATTTTATCGTTTTAGTAAGAAGGTAGGTACCTTATGATTTAGATTTTGGAAAACTTTGACAGGTCATAACTTTTTTTCTATTATAGATAGAAAGCTGAATCTTTCACTGAAAATTATCCCTTCCAAAGGACTACAATCCCTGAAAATTTCAATTTATTTGGACTTACAGTCCCTGAGATAAAATAGTGTTAAGCAATTTGGGGTGATTTATCAATTTTTCAATTTTTCTGAGTGCCTTTTATCATAGATTTCAGCTTCAGAATCTGGGAATAATTTAGTATATGGAGTTTGGGGGATCTCAAGTGACCATTAGGACACAAAATCTCAATAGAAAAAAATTTGAAATTTTATCGTTTTAGTAAGAAGGTAGGTACCTTATGATTTAGATTTTGGAAAACTTTGACAGGTCATAACTTTTTTTCTATTATAGATAGAAAGCTGAATCTTTCACTGAAAATTATCCCTTCCAAAGGACTACAATCCCTGAAAATTTCAATTTATTTGGACTTACAGTCCCTGAGATAAAATAGTGTTAAGCAATTTGGGGTGATTTTATCAATTTTTCAATTTTTCTGAGTGCCTTTTATCATAGATTTCAGCTTCAAATCTGGGAAATAATTTAGTATATGGAGTTTGGGGGATCTCAAGTGACCATTAGGACACAAAATCTCAATAGAAAAAAATTTGAAATTTTATCGTTTTAGTAAGAAGGTAGGTACCTTATGATTTAGATTTTGGAAAACTTTGACAGGTCATAACTTTTTTTCTATTATAGATAGAAAGCTGAATCTTTCACTGAAAATTATCCCTTCCAAAGGACTACAATCCCTGAAAATTTCAATTTATTTGGACTTACAGTCCCTGAGATAAAATAGTGTTAAGCAATTTGGGGTGATTTATCAATTTTTCAATTTTTCTGAGTGCCTTTTATCATAGATTTCAGCTTCAAATCTGGGAATAATTTAGTATATGGAGTTTGGGGGATCTCAAGTGACCATTAGGACACAAAATCTCAATAGAAAAAAATTTGAAATTTTATCGTTTTAGTAAGAAGGTAGGTACCTTATGATTTAGATTTTGGAAAACTTTGACAGGTCATAACTTTTTTTTCTATTATAGATAGAAAGCTGAATCTTTCACTGAAAATTATCCCTTCCAAAGGACTACAATCCCTGAAAATTTCAATTTATTTGGACTTACAGTTCCTGAGATAAAATAGTGTTAAGCAATTTGGGGTGATTTATCAATTTTTCAATTTTTTCTGAGTGCCTTTTATCATAGATTTCAGCTTCAAATCTGGGAATAATTTAGTATATGGAGTTTTGGGGGATCTCAAGTGACCATTAGGACACAAAATCTCAATAGAAAAAAATTTGAAATTTTATCGTTTTAGTAAGAAGGTAGGTACCTTATGATTTAGATTTTGGAAAACTTTGACAGGTCATAACTTTTTTTTCTATTATAGATAGAAAGCTGAATCTTTCACTGAAAATTATCCCTTCCAAAGGACTACAATCCCTGAAAATTTCAATTTATTTGGACTTACAGTTCCTGAGATAAAATAGTGTTAAGCAATTTGGGGTGATTTATCAATTTTTCAATTTTTCTGAGTGCCTTTTATCATAGATTTCAGCTTCAAATCTGGGAATAATTTAGTATATGGAGTTTGGGGGATCTCAAGTGACCATTAGGACACAAAATCTCAATAGAAAAAAATTTGAAATTTTATCGTTTTAGTAAGAAGGTAGGTACCTTATGATTTAGATTTTGGAAAACTTTGACAGGTCATAACTTTTTTTCTATTATAGATAGAAAGCTGAATCTTTCACTGAAAATTATCCCTTCCAAAGGACTACAATCCCTGAAAATTTCAATTTATTTGGACTTACAGTCCCTGAGATAAAATAGTGTTAAGCAATTTGGGGTGATTTATCAATTTTTTCAATTTTTCTGAGTGCCTTTTTCCATAGATTTCGGCTTCAAATCTGGGAATAATTTAGTATATGGAGTTTGGGGGATCTCAAATGACCATAAGGACACAAAATCTCAACAGAAAAAAATTTGAAATTTCATCGTTTTAGTAAGAAGGTAGGTACCTTATGATTTAGATTTTGGAAAACTTTGACAGGTCATAACTTTTTTTCTATTATAGATAGAAAGCTGAATCTTTCACTGAAAATTATCCCTTCCAAAGGACTACAATCCCTGAAAATTTCAATTTATTTGGACTTACAGTCCCTGAGATAAAATAGTGTTAAGCAATTTGGGGTGATTTATCAATTTTTCAATTTTTCTGAGTGCCTTTTATCATAGATTTCGGCTTCAAATCTGGGAATAATTTAGTATATGGAGTTTGGGGGATCTCAAATGACCATTAGGACACAAAATCTCAATAGAAAAAAATTTGAAATTTCATCGTTTTAGTAAGAAGGTAGGTACCTTATGATTTAGATTTTGGAAAACTTTGACAGGTCATAACTTTTTTTTCTATTATAGATAGAAAGCTGAATCTTTCACTGAAAATTATCCCTTCCAAAGGACTACAATCCCTGAAAATTTCAATTTATTTGGACTTACAGTCCCTGAGATAAAATAGTGTTAAGCAATTTGGGGTGATTTATCAATTTTTCAATTTTTCTGAGTGCCTTTTTCCATAGATTTCGGCTTCAAATCTGGGAATAATTTAGTATATGGAGTTTGGGGGATCTCAAATGACCATTAGGACACAAAATTTCAATAGAAAAAAATTTGAAATTTCATCGTTTTAGTAAGAAGGTAGGTACCTTATGATTTAGATTTTGGAAAACTTTGACAGGTCATAACTTTTTTTCTATTATAGATAGAATGCTGAATCTTTCACTGAAAAATTATCCCTTTCAAAGGACTACAATCCCTGAAAATTTCAATTTATTTGGACTTACAGTTCCTGAGATAAAATAGTGTTAAGCAATTTGGGGTGATTTATCAATTTTTCAATTTTTCTGAGTGCCTTTTTCCATAGATTTTCGGCTTCAAATCTGGGAATAATTTAGTATATGGAGTTTGGGGGATCTCAAATGACCATTAGGACACAAAATCTCAACAGAAAAAAATTTGAAATTTCATCGTTTTAGTAAGAAGGTAGGTACCTTATGATTTAGATTTTGGAAAACTTTGACAGGTCATAATTTTTTTTCTATTATAGATAGAAAGCTGAATCTTTCACTGAAAATTATCCCTTCCAAAGGACTACAATCCCTGAAAATTTCAATTTATTTGGACTTACAGTTCCTGAGATAAAATAGTGTTAAGCAATTTGGGGTGATTTATCAATTTTTCAATTTTTCTGAGTGCCTTTTTCCATAGATTTCGGCTTCAAATCTGGGAATAATTTAGTATATGGAGTTTGGGGGATCTCAAATGACCATTAGGACACAAAATCTCAACAGAAAAAATTTGAAATTTCATCGTTTTAGTAAGAAGGTAGGTACCTTATGATTTAGATTTTGGAAAACTTTGACAGGTCATAACTTTTTTTCTATTATAGATAGAAAGCTGAATCTTTCACTGAAAATTATCCCTTCCAAAGGACTACAATCCCTGAAAATTTCAATTTATTTGGACTTACAGTTCCTGAGATAAAATAGTGTTAAGCAATTTGGGGTGATTTATCAATTTTTCAATTTTTCTGGAGTGCCTTTTTCCATAGATTTCGGCTTCAAATCTGGGAATAATTTAGTATATGGAGTTTGGGGGATCTCAAGTGACCATAAGGACACAAAATCTCAACAGAAAAAAATTTGAAATTTCATCGTTTTAGTAAGAAGGTAGGTACCTTATGATTTAGATTTTGGAAAACTTTGACAGGTCATAACCTTTTTTTCTATTATAGATAGAAAGCTGAATCTTTCACTGAAAATTATCCCTTCCAAAGGACTACAATCCCTGAAAATTTCAATTTATTTGGACTTACAGTTCCTGAGATAAAATAGTGTTAAGCAATTTGGGGTGATTTATCAATTTTTCAATTTTTCTGAGTGCCTTTTTCCATAGATTTCGGCTTCAAATCTGGGAATAATTTAGTATATGGAGTTTGGGGGATCTCAAATGACCATTAGGACACAAAATCTCAATAGAAAAAAATTTGAAATTTCATCGTTTTAGTAAGAAGGTAGGTACCTTATGATTTAGATTTTGGAAAACTTGACAGGTCATAAACTTTTTTTCTATTATAGATAGAAAGCTGAATCTTTCACTGAAAAATTATCCCTTCCAAAGGACTACAATCCCTGAAAATTTCAATTTATTTGGACTTACAGTTCCTGAGATAAATAGTGTTAAGCAATTTGGGGTGATTTATCAATTTTTCAATTTTTCTGAGTGCCTTTTTCCATAGATTTCGGCTTCAAATCTGGGGAATAATTTAGTATATGGAGTTTGGGGGATCTCAAGTGACCATAAGGACACAAAATCTCAACAGAAAAAAAATTGTGAAATTTCATCGTTTTAGTAAGAAGGTAGGTACCTTATGATTTAGATTTTGGAAAACTTTGACAGGTCATAACTTTTTTTTCTATTATAGATAGAAAGCTGAAACTTTCACTGAAAATTATCCCTTCCAAAGGACTACAATCCCTGAAAATTTCAATTTATTTGGACTTACAGTTCCTGAGATAAAATAGTGTTAAGCAATTTGGGGTGATTTATCAATTTTTCAATTTTTCTGAGTGCCTTTTTCCATTGATTTCGGCTTCAAATCTGGGAATAATTTAGTATATGGAGTTTGGGGGATCTCAAATGACCATTAGGACACAAAATCTCAATAGAAAAAAATTTGAAATTTCATCGTTTTAGTAAGAAGGTAGGTACCTTATGATTTAGATTTTGGAAAACTTTGACAGGTCATAACTTTTTTTCTATTATAGATAGAAAGCTGAAACTTTCACTGAATTTTATCCCAATGAAGGGACTACAATCCCTGAAAATTTCAATTTATTTGGACTTACAGTTCCTGAGATAAAATAGTGTTAAGCAATTTGGGGTGATTTATCAATTTTTCAATTTTTCTGAGTGCCTTTTTCCATAGATTTCGGCTTCAAATCTGGGAATAATTTAGTATATGGAGTTTGGGGGATCTCAAATGACCATTAGGACACAAAATCTCAATAGAAAAAAATTTGAAATTTCATCGTTTTAGTAAGAAGGTAGGTACCTTATGATTTAGATTTTGGAAAACTTTGACAGGTCATAACTTTTTTTCTATTATAGATAGAAAGCTGAATCTTTCACTGAAAATTATCCCTTCCAAAGGACTACAATCCCTGAAAAATTTCAATTTATTTGGACTTACAGTTCCTGAGATAAAATAGTGTTAAGCAATTTGGGGTGATTTATCAATTTTTCAATTTTTCTGAGTGCCTTTTTTCCATTGATTTCGGCTTCAAATCTGGGAATAATTTAGTATATGGAGTTTGGGGGATCTCAAATGACCATTAGGACACAAAATCTCAATAGAAAAAAATTTGAAATTTCATCGTTTTAGTAAGAAGGTAGGTACCTTATGATTTAGATTTTGGAAAACTTTGACAGGTCATAACTTTTTTTCTATTATAGATAGAAAGCTGAATCTTTCACTGAAAATTATCCCTTCCAAAGGACTACAATCCCTGAAAATTTCAATTTATTTGGACTTACAGTTCCTGAGATAAAATAGTGTTAAGCAATTTGGGGTGATTTATCAATTTTTCAATTTTTCTGAGTGCCTTTTTCCATAGATTTCGGCTTCAAATCTGGGAATAATTTAGTATATGGAGTTTGGGGGATCTCAAGTGACCATAAGGACACAAAATCTCAACAGAAAAAAATTTGAAATTTCATCGTTTTAGTAAGAAGGTAGGTACCTTATGATTTAGATTTTGGAAAACTTTGACAGGTCATAACTTTTTTTCTATTATAGATAGAAAGCTGAATCTTTCACTGAAAAATTATCCCTTCCAAAGGACTACAATCCCTGAAAATTTCAATTTATTTGGACTTACAGTCCCTGAGATAAAATAGTGTTAAGCAATTTGGTGTGATTTATCAATTTTTCAATTTTTCTGAGTGCCTTTTATCATAGATTTCGGCTTCAAATCTGGGAATAATTTAGTATATGGAGTTTGGGGGATCTCAAATGACCATTAGGACACAAAATCTCAATAGAAAAAAATTTGAAATTTCATCGTTTTAGTAAGAAGGTAGGTACCTTATGATTTAGATTTTGGAAAACTTTGACAGGTCATAACTTTTTTTCTATTATAGATAGAAAGCTGAATCTTTCACTGAAAATTATCCCTTCCAAAGGACTACAATCCCTGAAAATTTCAATTTATTTGGACTTACAGTCCCTGAGATAAAATAGTGTTAAGCAATTTGGGGTGATTTATCAATTTTTCAATTTTTCTGAGTGCCTTTTATCATAGATTTCGGCTTCAAATCTGGGAATAATTTAGTATATGGAGTTTGGGGGATCTCAAATGACCATTAGGACACAAAATCTCAATAGAAAAAAAATTTGAAATTTCATCGTTTTAGTAAGAAGGTAGGTACCTTATGATATAGATTTTTGGAAAACTTTGACAGGTCATAACTTTTTTTCTATTATAGATAGAAAGCTGAATCTTTCACTGAAAATTATCCCTTCCAAAGGACTACAATCCCTGAAAATTTCAATTTATTTGGACTTACAGTCCCTGAGATAAAATAAGTGTTAAGCAATTTGGGGGTGATTTATCAATTTTTCAATTTTTCTGAGTGCCTTTTATCATAGATTTCGGCTTCAAATCTGGGAATAATTTAGTATATGGAGTTTGGGGGATCTCAAATGACCATTAGGACACAAAATTCTCAATAGAAAAAAATTTGAAATTTCATCGTTTTAGTAAGAAGGTAGGTACCTTATGATTTAGATTTTGGAAAACTTTGACAGGTCATAACTTTTTTTCTATTATAGATAGAAAGCTGAATCTTTCACTGAAAATTATCCCTTCCAAAGGACTACAATCCCTGAAAATTTCAATTTATTTGGACTTACAGTCCCTGAGATAAAATAGTGTTAAGCAATTTGGGGTGATTTATCAATTTTTCAATTTTTCTGAGTGCCTTTTATCATAGATTTCGGCTTCAAATCTGGGAATAATTTAGTATATGGAGTTTGGGGGATCTCAAATGACCATTAGGACACAAAATCTCAATAGAAAAAAATTTGAAATTTCATCGTTTTAGTAAGAAGGTAGGTACCTTATGATTTAGATTTTGGAAAACTTTGACAGGTCATAACTTTTTTTCTATTATAGATAGAAAGCTGAATCTTTCACTGAAAATTATCCTTCCAAAGGACTACAATCCCTGAAAATTTCAATTTATTTGGACTTACAGTCCCTGAGATAAAATAGTTGTTAAGCAATTTGGGGGTGATTTATCAATTTTTCAATTTTTCTGAGTGCCTTTTATCATAGATTTCGGCTTCAAATCTGGGAATAATTTAGTATATGGAGTTTGGGGGATCTCAAATGACCATAAGGACACAAAATCTCAACAGAAAAAAAATTTGAAATTTCATCGTTTTAGTAAGAAGGTAGGTACCTTATGATTTAGATTTTGGAAAACTTTGACAGGTCATAACTTTTTTTCTATTATAGATAGAAAGCTGAATCTTTCACTGAAAATTATCCCTTCCAAAGGACTACAATCCCTGAAAATTTCAATTTATTTGGACTTACAGTCCCTGAGATAAAATAGTGTTAAGCAATTTGGGGTGGTGATTTATCAATTTTTCAATTTTTCTGAGTGCCTTTTATCATAGATTTCGGCTTCAAATCTGGGAATAATTTAGTATATGGAGTTTGGGGGATCTCAAATGACCATAAGGACACAAAATCTCAACAGAAAAAAAATTTGAAATTTCATCGTTTTAGTAAGAAGGTAGGTACCTTATGATTTAGATTTTGGAAAACTTTGACAGGTCATAACTTTTTTTCTATTATAGATAGAAAGCTGAATCTTTCACTGAAAATATATCCCTTCCAAAGGACTACAATCCCTGAAAATTTCAATTTATTTGGACTTACAGTCCCTGAGATAAAATAGTGTTAAGCAATTTGGGGTGATTTATCAATTTTTCAATTTTTCTGATTGCCTTTTATCATAGATTTCGGCTTCAAATCTGGGAATAATTTAGTATATGGAGTTTGGGGGATCTCAAATGACCATTAGGACACAAAATCTCAATAGAAAAAAATTTGAAATTTCATCGTTTTAGTAAGAAGGTAGGTACCTTATGATTTAGATTTTGGAAAACTTTGACAGGTCATAACTTTTTTTCTATTATAGATAGAAAGCTGAATCTTTCACTGAAAATTATCCCTTCCAAAGGACTACAATCCCTGAAAATTTCAATTTATTTGGACTTACAGTCCCTGAGATAAAATAGTGTTAAGCTATTTGGGGTGATTTATCAATTTTTCAATTTTTCTGAGTGCCTTTTATCATAGATTTCAGCTTCAAATCTGGGAATAATTTAGTATATGGAGTTTGGGGGATCTCAAGTGACCATTAGGACACAAAATCTCAATAGAAAAAAATTTGAAATTTTATCGTTTTAGTAAGAAGGTAGGTACCTTATGATTAGATTTTGGAAAACTTTGACAGGTCATAACTTTTTTTCTATTATAGATAGAAAGCTGAATCTTTCACTGAAAATTATCCCTTCCAAAGGACTACAATCCCTGAAAATTTCAATTTATTTGGACTTACAGTCCCTGAGATAAAATAGTGTTAAGCAATTTGGGGTGATTTATCAATTTTTCAATTTTTCTGAGTGCCTTTTTCCATAGATTTCGGCTTCAAATCTGGGAATAATTTAGTATATGGAGTTTGGGGGATCTCAAATGACCATAAGGACACAAAATCTCAACAGAAAAAAAATTTGAAATTTTATCGTTTTAGTAAGAAGGTAGGTACCTTATGATTTAGATTTTGGAAAACTTTGACAGGTCATAACTTTTTTTCTATTATAGATAGAAAGCTGAATCTTTCACTGAAAATTATCCCTTCCAAAGGACTACAATCCCTGAAAATTTCAATTTATTTGGACTTACAGTCCCTGAGATAAAATAGTGTTAAGCAATTTGGGGTGATTTATCAATTTTTCAATTTTTCTGAGTGCCTTTTATCATAGATTTCGGCTTCAAATCTGGGAATAATTTAGTATATGGAGTTTGGGGGGATCTCAAATGACCATAAGGACACAAAATCTCAACAGAAAAAAATTTGAAATTTCATCGTTTTAGTAAGAAGGTAGGTACCTTATGATTTAGATTTTGGAAAAACTTTGACAGGTCATAACTTTTTTTCTATTATAGATAGAAAGCTGAATCTTTCACTGAAAATTATCCCTTCCAAAGGACTACAATCCCTGAAAATTTCAATTTATTTGGACCTTACAGTCCCTGAGATAAAAATAGTGTTAAGCAATTTGGGGTGATTTATCAATTTTTCATTTTTCTGAGTGCCTTTTATCATAGATTTCGGCTTCAAATCTGGGAATAATTTAGTATATGGAGTTTGGGGGGATCTCAAATGACCATAAGGACACAAAATCTCAACAGAAAAAAAATTTGAAATTTCATCGTTTTAGTAAGAAGGTAGGTACCTTATGATTTAGATTTTGGAAAACTTTGACAGGTCATAACTTTTTTTCTATTATAGATAGAAAGCTGAATCTTTCACTGAAAATTATCCCTTCCAAAGGACTACAATCCCTGAAAATTTCAATTTATTTGGACTTACAGTCCCTGAGATAAAATAGTGTTAAGCAATTTGGGGTGATTTATCAATTTTTCAATTTTTCTGAGTGCCTTTTATCATAGATTTCGGCTTCAAATCTGGGAATAATTTAGTATATGGAGTTTGGGGGATCTCAAATGACCATTAGGACACAAAATCTCAATAGAAAAAAATTTGAAATTTCATCGTTTTAGTAAGAAGGTAGGTACCTTATGATTTAGATTTTGGAAAACTTTGACAGGTCATAACTTTTTTTCTATTATAGATAGAAAGCTGAATCTTTCACTGAAAATTATCCCTTCCAAAGGACTACAATCCCTGAAAATTTCAATTTATTTGGACTTACAGTCCCTGAGATAAAATAGTGTTAAGCAATTTGGGGTGATTTATCAATTTTTCAATTTTTCTGAGTGCCTTTTATCATAGATTTCGGCTTCAAATCTGGGAATAATTTAGTATATGGAGTTTGGGGGATCTCAAATGACCATTAGGACACAAAATCTCAATAGAAAAAAATTTGAAATTTCATCGTTTTAGTAAGAAGGTAGGTACCTTATGATTTAGATTTTGGAAAACTTTGACAGGTCATAACTTTTTTTCTATTATAGATAGAAAGCTGAATCTTTCACTGAAAAATCTTTCACTGAAAATTATCCCTTCCAAAGGACTACAATCCCTGAAAATTTCAATTTATTTGGACTTACAGTCCCTGAGATAAAATAGTGTTAAGCAATTTGGGGTGATTTATCAATTTTTCAATTTTTCTGAGTGCCTTTTATCATAGATTTCGGCTTCAAATCTGGGAATAATTTAGTATATGGAGTTTGGGGGATCTCAAATGACCATTAGGACACAAAATCTCAATAGAAAAAAATTTGAAATTTCATCGTTTTAGTAAGAAGGTAGGTACCTTATGATTTAGATTTTGGAAAACTTTGACAGGTCATAACTTTTTTTCTATTATAGATAGAAAGCTGAATCTTTCACTGAAAATTATCCCTTCCAAAGGACTACAATCCCTGAAAATTTCAATTTATTTGGACTTACAGTCCCTGAGATAAAATAGTGTTAAGCAATTTGGGGTGATTTATCAATTTTTTCAATTTTTCTGAGTGCCTTTTATCATAGATTTCGGCTTCAAATCTGGGAATAATTTAGTATATGGAGTTTGGGGGATCTCAAATGACCATTAGGACACAAAATCTCAATAGAAAAAAATTTGAAATTTCATCGTTTTAGTAAGAAGGTAGGTACCTTATGATTTAGATTTTGGAAAACTTTGACAGGTCATAACTTTTTTTCTATTATAGATAGAAAGCTGAATCTTTCACTGAAAATTATCCCTTCCAAAGGACTACAATCCCTGAAAATTTCAATTTATTTGGACTTACAGTCCCTGAGATAAAATAGTGTTAAGCAATTTGGGGTGATTTATCAATTTTTCAATTTTTCTGAGTGCCTTTTATCATAGATTTCGGCTTCAAATCTGGGAATAATTTAGTATATGGAGTTTGGGGGATCTCAAATGACCATTAGGACACAAAATCTCAATAGAAAAAAATTTGAAATTTCATCGTTTTAGTAAGAAGGTAGGTACCTTATGATTTAGATTTTGGAAAACTTTGACAGGTCATAACTTTTTTTCTATTATAGATAGAAAGCTGAATCTTTCACTGAAAATTATCCCTTCCAAAGGACTACAATCCCTGAAAATTTCAATTTATTTGGACTTACAGTCCCTGAGATAAAATAGTGTTAAGCAATTTGGGGTGATTTATCAATTTTTCAATTTTTCTGAGTGCCTTTTATCATAGATTTCGGCTTCAAATCTGGGAATAATTTAGTATATGGAGTTTGGGGGATCTCAAATGACCATTAGGACACAAAATCTCAATAGAAAAAAATTTGAAATTTCATCGTTTTAGTAAGAAGGTAGGTACCTTATGATTTAGATTTTGGAAAACTTTGACAGGTCATAACTTTTTTTCTATTATAGATAGAAAGCTGAATCTTTCACTGAAAATTATCCCTTCCAAAGGACTACAATCCCTGAAAATTTCAATTTATTTGGACTTACAGTCCCTGAGATAAAATAGTGTTAAGCAATTTGGGGTGATTTATCAATTTTTCAATTTTTCTGAGTGCCTTTTATCATAGATTTCGGCTTCAAATCTGGGAATAATTTAGTATATGGAGTTTGGGGGATCTCAAATGACCATTAGGACACAAAATCTCAATAGAAAAAAAATTTGAAATTTCATCGTTTTAGTAAGAAGGTAGGTACCTTATGATTTAGATTTTGGAAAACTTTGACAGGTCATAACTTTTTTTCTATTATAGATAGAAAGCTGAATCTTTCACTGAAAATTATCCCTTCCAAAGGACTACAATCCCTGAAAATTTCAATTTATTTGGACTTACAGTCCCTGAGATAAAATAGTGTTAAGCAATTTGGGGTGATTTATCAATTTTTCAATTTTTCTGAGTGCCTTTTATCATAGATTTCGGCTTCAAATCTGGGAATAATTTAGTATATGGAGTTTGGGGGATCTCAAATGACCATTAGGACACAAAATCTCAATAGAAAAAAATTTGAAATTTCATCGTTTTAGTAAGAAGGTAGGTACCTTATGATTTAGATTTTGGAAAACTTTGACAGGTCATAACTTTTTTTCTATTATAGATAGAAAGCTGAATCTTTCACTGAAAATTATCCCTTCCAAAGGACTACAATCCCTGAAAATTTCAATTTATTTGGACTTACAGTCCCTGAGATAAAATAGTGTTAAGCAATTTGGGGTGATTTATCAATTTTTCAATTTTTCTGAGTGCCTTTTATCATAGATTTCGGCTTCAAATCTGGGAATAATTTAGTATATGGAGTTTGGGGGATCTCAAATGACCATTAGGACACAAAATCTCAATAGAAAAAAATTTGAAATTTCATCGTTTTAGTAAGAAGGTAGGTACCTTATGATTTAGATTTTGGAAAACTTTGACAGGTCATAACTTTTTTTCTATTATAGATAGAAAGCTGAATCTTTCACTGAAAATTATCCCTTCCAAAGGACTACAATCCCTGAAAATTTCAATTTATTTGGACTTACAGTCCCTGAGATAAAATAGTGTTAAGCAATTTGGGGTGATTTATCAATTTTTCAATTTTTCTGAGTGCCTTTTATCATAGATTTCGGCTTCAAATCTGGGAATAATTTAGTATATGGAGTTTGGGGGATCTCAAATGACCATTAGGACACAAAATCTCAATAGAAAAAAATTTGAAATTTCATCGTTTTAGTAAGAAGGTAGGTACCTTATGATTTAGATTTTGGAAAACTTTGACAGGTCATAACTTTTTTTCTATTATAGATAGAAAGCTGAATCTTTCACTGAAAATTATCCCTTCCAAAGGACTACAATCCCTGAAAATTTCAATTTATTTGGACTTACAGTCCCTGAGATAAAATAGTGTTAAGCAATTTGGGGTGATTTATCAATTTTTCAATTTTTCTGAGTGCCTTTTATCATAGATTTCGGCTTCAAATCTGGGAATAATTTAGTATATGGAGTTTGGGGGATCTCAAATGACCATTAGGACACAAAATCTCAATAGAAAAAAATTTGAAATTTCATCGTTTTAGTAAGAAGGTAGGTACCTTATGATTTAGATTTTGGAAAACTTTGACAGGTCATAACTTTTTTTCTATTATAGATAGAAAGCTGAATCTTTCACTGAAAATTATCCCTTCCAAAGGACTACAATCCCTGAAAATTTCAATTTATTTGGACTTACAGTCCCTGAGATAAAATAGTGTTAAGCAATTTGGGGTGATTTATCAATTTTTCAATTTTTCTGAGTGCCTTTTATCATAGATTTCGGCTTCAAATCTGGGAATAATTTAGTATATGGAGTTTGGGGGATCTCAAATGACCATAAGGACACAAAATCTCAACAGAAAAAAATTTGAAATTTCATCGTTTTAGTAAGAAGGTAGGTACCTTATGATTTAGATTTTGGAAAACTTTGACAGGTCATAACTTTTTTTCTATTATAGATAGAAAGCTGAATCTTTCACTGAAAATTATCCCTTCCAAAGGACTACAATCCCTGAAAATTTCAATTTATTTGGACTTACAGTCCCTGAGATAAAATAGTGTTAAGCAATTTGGGGTGATTTATCAATTTTTCAATTTTTCTGAGTGCCTTTTATCATAGATTTCGGCTTCAAATCTGGGAATAATTTAGTATATGGAGTTTGGGGGATCTCAAGTGACCATTAGGACACAAAATCTCAATAGAAAAAAATTTGAAATTTTATCGTTTTAGTAAGAAGGTAGGTACCTTATGATTTAGATTTTGGAAAACTTTGACAGGTCATAACTTTTTTTCTATTATAGATAGAAAGCTGAATCTTTCACTGAAAATTATCCCTTCCAAAGGACTACAATCCCTGAAAATTTCAATTTATTTGGACTTACAGTTCCTGAGATAAAATAGTGTTAAGCAATTTGGGGTGATTTATCAATTTTTCAATTTTTCTGAGTGCCTTTTTCCATTGATTTCGGCTTCAAATCTGGGAATAATTTAGTATATGGAGTTTGGGGGATCTCAAGTGACCATTAGGACACAAAATCTCAATAGAAAAAAATTTGAAATTTTATCGTTTTAGTAAGAAGGTACCTACCTTATGATTTAGATTTTTGACAGATCATAAAAAGCTGAAATTTTCAGCAATTCTAATCTCAGTAGAGGACTACAATCCCTGAAAATTTCAGCTCACTTGGGCTTACAGTTTCAGAAATACAATTATGTTAAGCAATTTAGGGTAAATATATCAATTTTCAATTTTTCGGAGTGCATTTTCTCTTGTCAGCTGATATGCAAAACTGCCGTTGCCAAATCACGTTAGGCTCACGAATAGCAATCTGTCTTTGTTATTTGCACAAAACAGAAAGAAAAGGACGAAGACCGTGTGACGTGCAACATACTTGTTAAGCAAAAACTCAAACCAATTTTGCTATGATGCGGTTTGGAAAATCGATCACTGGTTAAGCCGAATATCAACCCTACTTTTATCCTTGTCGGACTATGAGCAATGAAGAAGGACATTTGTCAGCCAATAAAAAGGCATACAGGTAGCAAATAGATAAGTCAATTGAAATCTTCCTTATAGTATATTTTACCTTTACACAAATTTCAAGATGTTCTACATATTTTGATTTTCTGAGGGGTTTTTCATCTTGTTAATAGGTGTATAAATCACTGGTTAATATATGTTAATACCAGGTAAATACTATGTCAATACTATGCAATATCTACTTGTTAATTATGTAGGTAATATATGTCAATACTTATTTATTTATTTATTTATTTACGGGCAAGACCCATTAAAAAAAAAAAACAACAAGAAACATTAAGTACCTTACAACTAAATAAACATAGGCCAGTAATACTTGGCGTAGTGACAGGATAAAAATACATATAAATTATTAACAGTAAAACATTAAATCAGTTATAGGTATAAGAAAATAGAGGACAAACATAAATAATGACTGATCAAGATGACTAGAAATTCTTAGCTATCGAACTTGGCATCACAAACAAACAAGGAGAATTACATTAGAGAGTTAAGCTCTCTTTTAAAGCTATTTATGGGTCCAAAAAAATCCAGGCTACCATGGGTGTTACCTAATCGAGAAGTTCTGGAGATGAATGTATTGAAACCATAGTTTGTACGGTGATTTCTTTCTGAGAAGGTTATGGCAGAGCGGGTGTCCCTTGCTGGGACGTGAAGCCCTATTCTGGACAGTAGGTATGCGGAATCACTAATGGAGTTCAGTACCTTGTAAAAAGTATATAAATCTCTTTGATTGCGTCTAGCTGCCAAGGGTTGTAGATTGAAGCGTCTGTATAGGTCGTCATAGTCATACACATAGTTCTCAGGCGAAGGAATACCTGCCTTGAAGGCTAAATAACGTACGAATTTGCGCTGCACTAGCTCTAGGGCTCTGATATGATTAGAATACATTGGTGACCAGACAGAGGAGCAGTACTCCATCAGGGGCCTCACCATTGAGCAATAAAGGTATCTGATAGAATCTATGCTTGTAAAATCTCTCGAACACCTCTTAATGAAGCCTACAAGTTTTAACGACCTTGTTGTGATGTCTGAAATATGGGTGATAAAATTGAGACTGCTGTCAAAAATGACACCAAGATCTCGTTGTTGTGAGACAGTTTCAAGCGGAATGTTGTTTATATGGTACGCGAATTGTGGAGGGCTACGACCCTTGGAGAAAACAATGGCTTTGCATTTGGAAGCATTGAGCTCCATGCCGCTCAAAGCGCACCACTCAGAGAGTCTGTCGAGGTCAGATTGTAGTCTGGCACAGTCTTCAATAGAAGAGACCCGGGTGAACACCTTTAAATCATCCGCAAAGCACAGGAACTCACTGTTAATAAAACAAGACTTGATATCGTTAATAAAAACGTTGAACAGCAGAGGTCCCAAGTGAGAACCCTGTGGAACGCCCGATGGGATGTCAATTTCGTGTGAGAAGAAGTTGTTAACTTTGATTATTTGAGTTCTCTCCCCAAGATAGTCGCTAATCCACTTCAACAAAGTACCGGAGATTCCAGCACTTTCAAGCTTAGCAAGCAGAACGGCATGGTTGACACGGTCAAAGGCCTTTGCAAAATCGGTATATATGGAGTGAACTGATTCGCCATCCTCAAGAATTCTTGAAACTTTGTCCTGGTAGGACAGGAGATTGGTTTCAGTTGAGCATTTTGGACGGAAACCGGTCTGCTGCTCAATTAGACAGGGATTGATTTTTGGAGTTAAAAACTTTGTCACTATGCTCTCAAATACCTTTGGGAAGGTGTTTTGGATGATAATGGGTCTGTATTTTGAAATATCCATTTTATCGCCAGATTTATGAATGGGTATGGTGAAGCTCTGCTTCCAGAGTTTAGGAAATTCACCCAAACTGAGTGACTTGTTGAAAAGAATGAAAAGTGGACGGGATAATACAAAGCTACAATTCTTTATCATAAGAGGTGGGACACCGTCTGGACCTGGACCCTTAAAAGACTGCAGGCTACATAGTTCTTCATAAATAACTGATATTGAGATGTTAAATTCATGAATATGTGCATCGCTCCGAGAGATGTCCTGACTAGCAACACAGATTTTGTTGGAATAAACAGAATGGAAGTATTCAGCAAAGAGATTAGCTATCTCTGAACCATTTTTGGCAATGTTGCTATTATAAAACATGTGAGACGGCAAACCATTCGCTTTTCGCTTGGCATTGATAAAACTCCAGAAGTGTTTGAGGTTGTGATCATTCAGCAGTGACATTTCAGAGCGCTGCACATAATTCAGATAGGAGTCCTTTGAAAGAGTCTTACACCGAGTGCGAAGATTCGAGAAGTTGTCATAGTCACTAGGAGAGTCAGTCCGCTTCCAGGTTCTGTGTGCTTCTTTCTTCTTGATTATGAGTTCCTTTAGGTCGAAGGGGAACCATTTAGGAAATTTATGGGTGGAAAGCTTTTTCTTTGGTACAAAGCAGTCAATAGCAGTGTAAAGAATGTCATAAAAAATACTGACCATTTCTGCTACAGTTGGGCCTTGGAGTAAAGCATCCCAGTTGATCATACTTAGATGATCATTGAGAAGTGCATACTCGGCAGATTTAAAATCATAGTAGTACTCATCAGGTTGCGGGTAGTCTGAGTTACACTGCTGGGTCTCGGCACATAATATGTTTAATATTAATGCAGGGTGATATGAATCAATAGGGAGAAGGATGTCATCTGCCAAGGTGCAGGTGTCATCAGGATCCTGACTAAACATCAGGTCTAACAGAGAGCCATGCGCATTGTGGAACTTGTTTATTTGAAACATGTTATGGTAAGCACTCATGTTGGATAGGTACTCAGTAGCTGCGCGCTCTGAGGGAATAGCGGAGGGGGTTGCAGTAGCACTTGAGCTCAGGCCGTCATCAACCCATTGTGCTTTGGGTAAGTTAAAATCCCCAAATATGCAGAGCTTGTAATCAGGAAATGTTTCAGATAAAGTATCTACTGAGTCTGAAAAACACTTATAATTATCTCCATTAGATTTCGGAGGTAGGTATACAGCTCCAAGCAATAGTTTACTATTAGCAGACTGCACTCTTACAAATAACTGCTCAATGGTTGAGGCTGATTCACAAATGGAACTGAGAATGTTATTCCGGACAGCTATTAATACACCTCCCCCCCTTAAGGATGTGCTTGTTGCTGGAGTTCGGTCACTTCTGTAAATATTGTAATTGTCCATGCCCAGTTCTACATCAAGAAAGTTATCACTCAACCACGTTTCTGTAAAAACGAGTACTTGGTATGCAACTAAAGGAATGGAACTGATTAGTTTTACCAATTTAGTACGCAAACCACGCACGTTCTGATAGTAGACTGATACAGAACTATTTAGTTTGCAAATACCTCCTGATTGACGGCTAGATTCTGAAAATTCTGGGACGAATGAAAATCAGCACCAGGGTCATTTTTTGATGTGTCAAGTTTTTTCTTGAAGTTGAATCTACGAAAGATCACACCACTAGGCCAGAATTCGCAGGAGTTCATAGCATTGTAGTGAATGGGAATGACACCAATTTTGAAAGAATTGGTTTTCCCTATAGTTTTAAGCTGATCAATAATTAAGTTTTCCTCACTAATATTTGGCAGTTTTTGAGTTATGTACCTGCGAATTTTAGCAGCTTCCACTGACTGGGCCACCTTTCCGACGTAAAACCACATCTTGTTTCCTTTTGAAGATATAAATTCTTGATTTATTTCAACCTTTGAGGTACCACGAAACTGTTTCCTTCTACCACGATGGTAACTAACTGTAGAAAAACCATCGTTGTCTCCAGCATGATTCATATTGCTTATAATTGCATTATTAATTGCCTGATTCGCGTTTGTCAGCGAAACAGTTTCAACAATTTTACTACTATGGCCATTGTTTACATTGTCGTTAGAGGTTAAGGTCTCGCCCCGGGTCCCGGCGCAAGTGTCACCAGTCTTGTTCGGGTTTGGAGTCACCGAACGCTCTTGGGTTACACCAGGGCCAGAGGTCGAGTAAGTAGAACTGGTAGAACGCCCGCCTGCAGGATCGCGGCTTACAGTTACACTTTGGCTTTGTTTACGTTCTTTTTCTAGGTTAGAGATACGTTCCACCAAAAGACGGTTATTTTCCTTCAAAACTGTGTTCTTATCGGCCATTTCATCGATAAGCCTTTTTAGTAGACTCATTTCAGTATTTAATTTGTCGTTTTCATATTTTAGTTTTGAGGAAACATCTTTGTTTACATCTGATAAGTCAACTTTTGGCGGCAAATCACTGCAATCACAGCACTGGACACCGGACTTGCTGATAAACTTTAAGTTTTTCCTTCTTGCACAGCTACCATGGTAAACTTCTTCACACACAACACAAAAATAGGACTTGCACGACTTTTTAGCACAACATTTGTATTTTCTAACACTATCTTTGGCACTAATAACGCTATTTACGCTAGCCGAATCTGACTCAATGTCATCATCGGACGCCATCTTATGTTATCAGTAAATATCTAGGCAATATAATGTTAATGTCATTGGGTGATATCCATTAATAACATGTATATGTCAATACCTAGAATTCTGGCAAGACAAATATTTGATTTTAGTCTGTCAATAGCATGGCAACATCTGGTAATATGTGATAATAGTAAAGAAATACCTGGTAATATGTGGAAATATTTTGTTAATATATGGCAATAACTTGTTATTAGGTACATAGAAATATCTGTTAATACATGTTAGTAGTGTTAATCAGTATACAATTTTTGTTAGGTGAAAAATCCCTCGTTCACGCATAAAACGTAAAATTGTCGACGCAATGTCAAGAAAAAGTGAATTTCGCTGTTATGAGTACTAGACTTAAGACCTTTAAACATATACTGAAGCAAATAGATGGCAGACAAGCAGTGATCAAAAAGCAATAAAATGTCAAATAAAAGCCAACACCACAATAATAGCAATTCCTACCTGTAATTCCCCTTTTTCGGCAAATAATCCTTGAAATGCCTCAAGGTGATCTGAGTACCGGGTATTTTCGTCCTATAAGGAAACTGTTCGTCACAGAACGAAAATACCACCGTAGTCAACTCGTCAGCCGATTGGGAAGTAGGCAACGATGGCCTGGGACCCCTTTGCGATTTCCTCAACGTTGATTGGCTGCTTTGAGTCAAATCCGGATAATGACGACTTGAAGTTGACCTGAAAAAATTCAATATATAAGAAAAATATTTTTGAAGTATATACAAACAAATTTACCGTTGCTTTGTTCTAGTCCTAACATCATCTTCGAGCAATCTTCTTCTAGCCTCTTCTAGCTGATTCAAAGTACTATTGGTGGCTTTTGGTTCTAAATTAGTACCAGAAACGCTGCTACGTTCTACACTACTTGATCTAGAACCAAAACCTTTCTTGTGCCTATTTGAAATAGGTGAAGTAGCACTGCTTGTACGATAGCTGCGTTGCTTGGCAAAACTATCGTTATGATTGGACATAAGCCATGCAGTAACTCTACTATCTTTGACTTGAGCAGCTACAGGCGGGGCGTCAGACACTACAGACACACCACTATCTGTCAATTCGGCTTTTTTGGAAGACCTACGGCCTACACTATTGCGGACAAATCTATCATCTGGATATTCTGGTATGCTTTTCGATTTAACCATAGCGAATTTGTGCTCGGAGCCTTCGGCAAAATCATGTACGTTGCCCGAATCACTGCTGAATATCGAACCGTCTTTGCGCCGTCTGGAAATGTGGCGGTTTTTGTGCGGCGAAGTCACCCCTGGCGATCTGGCTGGTGTGTCCGGAAATACTAATGATACATGATCATCTAAAATTGATTGGTCGTTTTCGTCGTCCAATAAAATAGTAGACGGTAGTGATTCGCCTTCTTTTAGTTTTCTGTCCAATAGCTCTTTGGAGTCTTGGTGTTTTTTGACAGCTTCTAGTTTGCCTATTAGTATTGAGGCGAATTTGTCGGGATCCATGGGTTGGCATTGGGTTTTGTCTACTCTTTGTGTGCGAGGGATGACAATTTGATTCATGTGCACTTCACGGTTTAGGGCTGTTTGACGTCTGGTTGTTCTACCCAAGGATCTACCATCACTAGACAAATGGGAAATTATTTTTTAAAAAAATACAGCATTTGTGTATTTGAAACGTGCATAGTATGAGAGACATGCTAATACTGTACCTGACAATAATGAGGTTAGAATTAGGTTGAAACAACAAGTTTTTTTTTTTTTTTTTGTACTGCTGAGTAAAATTACTCTTTTTAATATACTAATGAGAAAAATGATCCTACCACAAGGTTTACAAAAACAGGAAAAATTCATATGACAGCTTTTTTATACTACAATGCTCCTTTCTCAGTTGAACAAGCCCTTACCAATAGAGTAAACATGAGTAGAGTGGCCAAACTGTTGCTTCACAGAAGTACCAACAAAAAAAAAAAAAAAATACTTACACTGAACTGTCAGTCAGAGACAAATTGTCCGACTCGGTCCGGGCATCAGAGTGACTACTGAGACTGTGCAGCTCGCTGTCCTGTCTCGAGACAGGGTTATAGGAATTGTAGGCAGCGTGCGCGCCATGGCGATAAACAAACATACTATTTTTCAAAGCGCAAAAAAAAAAAGAAAAATCAGCTATATTTTATGCATTTTAGGAGCTTGGTTCAACAACAATTAATTGAATCATGACTATTGAGACTTGAGAGTTTCTGGAGTTTGACGTTATTGGCTTCAGAGTTTAATGATTTCAATGGCTACAAGATGCAATCTTATTTAAACTGAAGAGTGTTGGTGGGACCTTGACTCTAGGGTCTTTAGAAGTTTGGCAGAAAAAGACATAAATACACTCAAGTGCGTACTAACCCTTCCAATAGAAATTAGAATTCGCTATTAATAAGCTTTGGAAATATCTATTTGCCATGCTGATATTACAAATGTCTCGTTTGGGCGCCAAATTCAAACTTCGAAATTTTACAAGGCCTACTTTGTCACATCAAATTGTCGTCTTGCTACACCGACATCGATTTACAGCATTGCCAACTTCAAGGAATGTTGTTTTTATTACAAGCTCTTGAATTTTCCTTATTTGGAGAAAGGACCCCACAGTATTTAGACGGAAATTGGTTACCCGTGATATTTGAATGAAATTTAAATATGTTATCAAAAATGCCGTAAACAACATTTTTTACCATGGGCGCAACCTTGAGGATTCAAGAGCTAGGAATAGACAAAAATTGAGACAAACCAATTGAGAAATACCCCGATGGCACAAACATATTGCAGGAATATTCATGGCATATTTCATGGGAATATAAAGATATCCGATGTATATGCCATGAAAATCTTTTCATGTGACAGGAATATCCAAGGCATATGCTTAAGTCACCAGTAATGGGGGCACCTGAGCCTGAGGAAGGACCCCGCAAATATTTAATTGGAAATTGGTTACTCGTGATATTTGGAGTGGCAACCTTGTATACCTATATGACAGGTGAGGCAGTATCGGCTGGCAAATATTGGAATTTCATATTTCAAAAGCAGGGTACCTATGGCAGATTTTGATGAAGCAAGATTCCTATTAAGTCGAACAAGGTATATCGAAAAATGTCAATCATTTTGACATTTGTCAAAACTCTGCCAAACAGCAGCACTCATATTTTTCAGTTTTCAACATTTTACGATCTGTCATTTGACAGTTTTAGTCTATGTCAATTCTGAGTTGAAAACTTGGAAAAAAAATGACAGAACTGTCAAAAACTGTCATTCATTTTAGTAGGTAAAAAGATTCATGACTGGTTCTTTTTTGTTTTAAGGTAGTTTATTGGTAATAAAACATTAAGCAAAGCTCATAGACATCAAATTTTGACAGTTGTCAAAATCTGAAACCTGTGTATGTTTGTTTATGCTTCATAATAAATAAGCATAATCTAAATAATTGGAACAAAACTATAGTTCAGTTTTTTTTTCTTCAATTAAAGCTAATGTCAGATTCTGATAGCTGTCAAAATTTGATGTAAACTTTGGAAATATCTATTGCATGTCAGTGTTACAGGTGTCTAGTTTGGACGGCAAATTCAAACTTTGAAATTTTCCAAGGCCTACTTGTCTTGTTACACCGACGCCGATTTACAGCGTTGCCAACTTCAAGAAATGTTGTTTTCATTACAGGGCTCTTGAATTTTTTTTGAAGTTTGAAGAACCTTACTTGACTTGCAAATAACTTCGAGGGTGGTTTAAGGGGGTAAAACGCGATTACGATTTATCGAAAAAAGGGTTTTTTTGTGAAAATTTGGACACTTCCATTATTTCCTAGATATGATTTCTGATATGAATATTGTCAAAAATCTGACACAACATTAGTCAAAGGACCCCGCACACTTTTTATAGAATTTTGGGATTCGGTCAATTTTTCTGAAAATGTGATATGATGCTCCTCTTAACATTCTGATTGAAAGTGTTCATAGCCACAACTTGATCTTATGACTAGTTTTCGAGATACAGAGAGTTTAATGTCCAAGGAATGCGCACATTTTATATGCATTTACATCTACCTGTCACCTAATAATATACCAGGATTGACAGGTATATCTATGCTCAGGTGACAGGTAGACGTAAATTAGGGTGACCATATTTTTTTTGTATGAATGCTGTACATATCAACACGAGCCCGAAGGGCCGGAGTTATGTAAATGCATATAAAATGTGTGCATTTCTTGACATGCTAATCATAGGATCAAGTTATGGCTATGAACACTTTTAATCAAAATGTTGAGAGGAGCAACATATTAAATTTTCAGAAAAATTAACCGAATCCCAAAATCTTCTGGTAATAATTTCAATTATTGAGGTGTAAGTCCCAAAAAATTCAAACTAATATTATAAATCCACCTCAAACATACAGACATTTTTTGTCTGAATATTCGATTGAAATTTGTATTAAAAATGAAATTTCAATATTATGCCTTGTCTTTTTAGACTGTGAGTATCAAGACTTGAAAATCTAAAGTTACAATTTAGAACTAAAAGAATTTGAAGCTAACATTTTCAATTTCAAACTTCATAATTTGAGAAATCATAAAGTCTAACAAATAACAATTGTTGTTGAAACAAGCCCATATCAATATCATGCAACTAAATTTTAAAAAGCCTAAATTTGACAATAATACTTTTGACTTACCTGGCAAAAGTTTCAGACTTGGACCTGTCCACAGCCCTGCGACTTTGCGACATCAACAAAATGTCTTTGGTAAGTCGCACCGAGGCACCTGGCGTGTGGTACCCCGGAAGCACAGGCGGGTTCATAATCAGCTCTGAGTCTTCGTGCAAAGTTGGCAAGGGATCCAAAGCGCTGGCCAGATTTAAAATTTCGTTGCTACTGCTAAAATCGCTACTGTTGCTACCGCTGCTACTAGTGGAACTTTGCGCATTCTAAAAATTTCATCAGAATTATGATTATAATTGATTGGTTTTTAATTATTCTTATTACCTCAACAAATTGCAGGTACATGTCGCTTTTGAGGAAGTTCGGATAAGTAGTAGTGACAATCAAATGTTCGATTTGAGCTTGTACTCTGTCAAAGAGCGTTACTGGAGGTTCAAGGCACTGGGAAGACTTAACTATTTGTCCGATTTCTTTACGCACCTCGTCGGCTACTGGAAGTACGGATTTTACGAAAAATTTCCTGCAAAAATCAACAACTCATTAATCAATCATCTACTAATAATAATAATTATTGACTTACTTATAAATCAACTTAACTAGCTGCATGATTTTGTCCAATCCTTGCTGCTTACGCAATCCCTGGCAAGCAAACCAAAAATCTAAAGCATCAGCGTGCTGCTTGCCTTCAGATTCCAAATACTGTCTAAACAATTTGACACCTTCGACATCTTGCAGTAAGGCGTGCAGGGATTGAGCCCACCGCAAACAGGCGGGGGGCGATCGGGTGCCCAAAGGAAGCTCCAAAGTTCTCTTCTTGGGTACAGGCGAGTTTGGTATGGCAAATTTGACTTCTGCCGGGCCCCAATCGGACAAAAAGTGGCTCTTTTCCTCGCCTGGTACCGGCGGGCGGGGCGAGTTGTGATCGAAAGCGCCCCCATGATTGATTTGATCTTGATCCTTGCTCATTTTAAATATGATAATGGCCTAATTCTTAGGCCTCTAGTTAGGACAATCGAATTCACTTTAGGCCCTGGGAAGTTTGGAAGCATTGTATCTGAAACTTAAAAAAGAAAAATTATTAATCAAATCAAAATGGCTACTACCACTTCAACTACTCTTGACTTCAACCACTAAACGACTGGTGAAATTATTAAATCATATTTTTTTTTTTGGAGAACAATTAAAAAAAAAAAACGCCCCAGGTAGTAAAAATTGCAGAACAATGCAAAAATATTATAAAGCCCAACTGAAGCGGAAAATATTAAATAACCGAAAAACGGGATCATCCCTACTAAACAAAAAGCTGCACGCCTCGTATCATAACATACCCCATTGTGTCTGGTACAACTATTATATTTAATAACGCAATAATGGATTATGAAAACCTGTCAGTTTTAATAACCGAGATTCACTATGACAGGCATTCACTACTGCATGTATAGAGACTCCAGAACAAAAAAAAAAAATTGCGATCGATGTGAGTTTACAACTCTAGTGGGGGTAACTTTGGGGGGTTTTTTGATTTTTCTGTTGGTTTTCAAGTAGGGGCACTAAATTTTAAAACTTAAATTCAATTTATTTGAAGTTCAAGTTTGTACCATTTGCACCTAGACACCTAAATCAAAAAAACAATATCTGAAATTTTGTTATTTGGATGAATTTCCATATTAAACTTGATAGAAACATCTTTGTCTAACTCATGCATTTTCTCAAGTTGTCTTTGTTAGACACACATATAATGTGAATTTCAACTGAAACGCACACATATAGGCAAATGCTGGTCTGCTATTGGTTGGTTTGCAGTTTGAAAGGCCTAGAGGAGGGGGGCATGGGATCCATTTTAGTAGTGAGGAGGGTTCTAAGGTTTTATAGGATTTCAGTTGGTAGCATTGAAATTCCCTTGAAAAATTGTTGAAAAAAATTGTGTGTAATTAGGGCCTGAATCTTACAGTGAGTGCTATAATGGCGCACAACTTTTTGGATACCAGTTTTCAAGGGAAAAATCAATGTTTGATTTTGGATTTAGGAATATTTTTGATAATAAAATTGATAAGGTAGGCATCTGAACTATACACATTGATTTTTTCTTAATGAAATCTTCATAAATAGTAAATTACATGATTTTTAATCCTAAATTACTTACCTTTTTCCTAATATCAATAATAAGGCTCCACTTAACTGGATAAAAATTGCTAATATTTCCATTAAATTTTGAATAAATCAAAATAACCCATACACTATCAGAAAAAGCATTAAATTATCTTTAAATCTGTGTTAAATTGAGTTTGATAGCTCACACACTTTTTGAACAATTGAGCTTCAAAGTTGAATTTTAGTCAAAAACTATAAACCTGGAAATATTTTCCAATACAGGTTTTTTAAATCCTAAATAAAAGCTACAATTCCTAAAAACTTTGATCCAACATCCAACATCAATCACGGATTTCAAGATATTGAAGCTAAAAAATTTGGATATAAAAATCCAAAGGGGATAAGTACCCTTTGAAAAACATGGAAATTATAATTTCACATATTTTTCGAATTTTGTCCTATTTTCAAATCTACCAATCCATGACTTTCATCAATTATATTCCTGTAAAAAAATTTTGGGCCGAAATTTAGTGGACAAGAAGGAAGCTGTAAAAAAATCAAAAAAGTGTCGAAATTGCCTACAACCAGGACACAGAGCACTTTTCTATGACACAGAGTAAGTAATTGTACAGGGTGTTTTTTTTATATATTAGGCCTATTCGGATTTGGAAAAAGGAGGGTTCTAAAACGGTTCAAAACAATCGCACAGTTTATTAATCAACAATATGACAAACCACAAATTTCAATAATAAACTGTGCGATTCTTTTGGACCGTTCTAGAACCGTACTTTTTCCAAACCCGAATAGGCCCATTGACACCTCACCTACAGCCTTTACCTTTACAAGTAGATAAAAGTTGTGAATACAAAAGTTGTAAACTATTGGCTAAATTTTTAGAATCCATGGTCAGAAACAAAAATTGAATGTCAGAAATGTGAAATATTGCATACTTTCAGCTTTTTTCAAATGGGACGCCCCATATTTGGTTCTATATTTTCGAAGAGCACAATTTCCCGATTCCAAAACTGTATAGTTTGTCTGTATTTGGTTGAGCCGTCTCCAACATATTTGGTTCTGAAAATTTTAAAAATACTATCAGATAAACCAAATACCTCAATTTTTACATGCAGCTTTCACCTGTAGAATGGTTTACAAAATCAGTAGTAAGATAGTATTTATACAATTTTTGGAGTCAAATATATGAGAGATTGTTCAATCAAATAATAGATCGGGGCATTTGTGCTCTTCAAGAATATAGAACGAAATATAGGGCATCCCATTAAAAAAAAGCTGGAAGCATGCAAAATTTTACATTTCTGAGATTCAAATTTTGTTTTTTACTATGATTTCTAAAAATTCAGTCAAAACTGTACAACTTTTGTATTTACCCTTTTTTTCTACCTGTAAAGGTAAAGGCTGTAGGTCGGGTGTCAATATATTTAAAAAAAACCGTGTACAAATAAGTGGATTATTGCGGAACTTATGGGTGGACCTCTGCGGGACGAGCGCAGCGAGTTCCGCAGCCATCTACTCACCAATATACTCTTGAACTGTTGAAATAAAACACTCACCTGAAACGTGTAGTTTTTAAACTAATGAGAATAACTCACATTAGTCACATTTGAGTGAGTCACGTTAGTACATATTGTAATTAAACAACATACTGATGAATAGATGGCTGAGGAACTCGCTGCGCTCGTCCCGCAGAGCTCCACCCATAAGTGACGCAACATTCTACTCGTTTGTACTTGTCATATTATATTGCTAGTTTGATAAAGTAACATTACTTATTCCTGTCAAATTAACAAGAAGTGGATAATCTCATAAATTCTGACTTTATATAATAAGTTATTGTTCAAGTATAGGGTATTTTTTTTTATACAGGGTGAGTTACTAAGCGCGCGGTGGTCCATATCTCCTATACTAACAGAGATCAGAGAAAAAACTAAATACAAAACTTATAGATATGATATAACATGAGTACTACATTCCTAAATTATTTTCCAGTATACAGGGTGGCCCAATAACTAGTAGTGACACAAAGTTATGTTTTTTTAAATGACTCCCCCTGTATATTATGACATTTCTGGATTCTGCGGAAAATTCTATACATATTTCATGTATAATGTCATATACCTATGTATCTTCAACTGTTTCAGAAATATTGACAGTTGAAAACTGACTTTTTTGCATCTTTGACAGACTGTAAAACCTGAACAGTTAATTTTACAAGAAAGCGGATTTTACATTTCTGTCTTTGTTTTTCATAAACTATCATTTGGCACCAATTTTGAATTCAATCCATGATTAAAAATTCTGCCTAAATTATTAATCTTCGGTTAAATTCAAAGTTGGTGTCAAATGATAACTTATGAAAATCTAAGATAGGAATGTAAAATCTATTTTCCTCTAAAATTAACCATGTAGGTGTCACAGTCTGTCAAAGATGCAAAAAAGTCAGTTTTCAACTGTCAATATTTCCGAAACAGTTGAAGACAGATAGGTATATGACATTAAACATGAAATATATCTAGAATTTTCCGTAGAATCCAGAAATGTTATAATATATAGGGGGAGTCATTTCAAAAAACATAACTTTGTGTTACTACTAGTACGGTACTTGCATGGAAAATTGAATTGATTATTGTTTATTGCAAACTGTAGGAAAACGAAAAAAAATCGTTACTTTTTTTTTTATTTCGCCCAAATATGATTATTTTGGAAGTTATTCAAATATTAAGTTTTGTATATATAGATATACTGAGCATGAGCAACGTCACTTATTTATTAGTGACGTCATAGGCAAATTTCATAGTGTTGTATCTCCGTTATTTTTGACTAAAAAGCAAAAGAAAAAACACGTGTTGACTTATTTTTCATGGAAATCAGCAATAAAAAAATTTGATGCAAGGAGCCTATTGAACTTCAAAGTTGATGTTTAATCCAAATTTTGTCAAAAACTTCAAAATCAATTTGCTCAAAAACTATAAATTTGGGAATATTGTAAATTACAGGCTATTCAGAACTTAGTGCGAGCTACAAATACTGGAAATTTTAATGCAATTGGCCCAAAAGTTACTGAGTAATTGAAGTTTAAATATTTTGAAATTAGAATTCAAATGAAAAATTCAATTTTTCTATTTTTTGGTTTTGCTCAATTTTGACTTCATGAATCGATAGAGCGACTCAAGATTAGTGGAAAACAACCCTGTTATCAATTCCAAATGGCCATTTTAAGCAGACACAAAAATAAAAAGAAAATCCTATTTTTGGCTCAGGAGAATTTCATAATCTTGATATGGTCATGAACAATTGCTCATATCTTTGTTAAATTTTGAGCACATTGAAATAAATTATATACCATTAGAAAGAGCATTAAATTCTCTATAAATCTATGTAAAATTCAGTTTGATAGCTCAAATAAGGAAGTAAGCCTTGAGATAGTTTCAACTTTGATTATACATATCTCTGAAACAATTAAAGCTAGTCGATTCAATCTGATGCCATTTTATAGAGAATTTAATCCTCTTCCCAACTGTATTTTCTTTTATTTTATTCAATTTAAAATTAATGGAATTGTAAGTGATTATTCACTAGCATGTCAGTGTCAGGATTTGGAAACATTTTTAGGACAAATATAAGCTTTTTTTGCTCACGAAAAAATACCTTCATTATCATAATTTGAGTGTTGTTTTCCACTAATTTTTCGATGGTAAAGTAAGAATTCACGAAAAAAATTAAATAAAAGAATACCTTACATTATAATGCCTATCTTTTATACTGCATGGGATTTAAATGGGTAATTTCCTTAGTAATGTGTTTTTAATTTTATTTTTATCAAAACCGAATTTAATTATAGCCCAATTATTGATCAATTTTATTTATAAAAGCACAAACTTTCTAAAAAAATTTTTTTCCAAAAGGGGTAAGCCTTGAAATTTAGTTTTGCAAATTTTTAAACCTCAATATCTCTGTGTGAATTAATTCAACTAAACAATTCAGAAAAAAGTACAGAGTTATTGCAATGACAGGAACGAAGAAAGTCCAAAGGAAATACGGATTTTTCACATAAATTTTCGGGTAAAAATGGCACATCTACATAGGTCATTTTTTGTAGAAAACACAGGTTGTCCTATTTGCAAATCCAATGATTTTCATCAATTAAATTCCTGTAAAAAATTTTTGGGCTTAAATTTAGTGGAAAAGAAGGAAACTTGTAGATAAATCAAAAAAATGTTGGAATTGCTTAAAACCAGGACACAGATTAAGTAATCGTACATACTTGAACAATAACTTATTATATAAAGTCAGAATTTGTAAGATTATTCACTTTTTGTCAATTCGTCTTTCAACAGGAATTAGTAATGTTACTTTACCAAACTAGTAATATAATGTGACAAGTTATTCAAGTAGAAACGAGTGGATTGTTGCGGAACTTATGGGTGGACCGCAGCCATCTATTCATCAATATGTTGTTCAATTACGATACTAAACTGACTCACTCAAATATGCATTATTCTCATTAGTTTAAAAATTACACGTTTTAGGTGAATGTCTTACTTGAACATTTCAACAGTATATTGGTGATTAGATGGCTGCGGAACTCGCTGCGCTCGTCCCGCAGAGGTCCACCCATAAGTTCCGCAATAATCCACTTATTTGCATTTGAAAAATAACGTATTATATAAAGTCAAAATTTGTAAAATTATGATTATTCACTTTTTGTCAATTTGCCTTTTAATAGAAATAAGTAATGTTACATTACCAAACTAGTAACATAATGTGACAAGTTATGCAAGTACAAACGAGTGAATTGTTGCGGAACTTATGGGTGTATAATATGTTGTTCAAGTACAATACGAACCTGATTCACTCAGTTACGAATTTTTCTCATTAATTCAAAAACTACACGTTTCAGGTAAGTCTTATTTGAACAGTTCAACAGTATATTGGTAAGTAGATGGCTGCGGAACTCGCTGCGCTCGTCCCGCAGAGGTCCACCCATAAGTTCCGCGATAATCCACTTATTTGTACAGGGTGTTTTTTTATATATCGACATTCCACCTACAGCCTTTACCTTCACAGGTAGAAAAAAAGTGTAAATACAAAAGTTGTACAGTTTTGGCTGAATTTTTAAAAACCAAACTAGTGGAATATTGCGACACTTATGGGTGGACCTCTGCGGGACGAGCGCAGCGAGTTCCGCAGCCATCTACTCACCAATATACTGTTGTACTGTTCGAATAAAACACTCACCTGAAACGTGTAGTATTTGAACTAATGAGAATAACTCATATTTAAGTGAGTCAGGTTAGTATCGTAATTAAACAACATATTGATGAATAAATGGCTGCGGAACTCGCTACGCTCGTCCCGCAGAGGTCCACCCATAAGTGTCGCAACATTCCACTAGTTTGATTTTAAAAATTCAGCCAAAACTGTACAACTTTTGTAATTACACTTTTCATCTACCTGTAAAGGTACAGGCTGTAGGTGGAGTGTCAATATAAAAAAAAAACACCGTATACGTATAGGGCATGTCAACATTGTAATAAAAAACATAATATTTCATTACATGTCCATAGTCAAGAGAAAAATGATTTGGTAGGTGAGCGCAAATATACAAATTTGGCCTTATTTTTAAGGGAACCTGAAATTTGGAAATTTTATTGTCCACAGCAATGGTTAATATTTCTGATTTTAACGGAATAATGCATAGGGTTAGGACCCGGTTTATTTATTTCGAGATAAACTTACTGGTAACTATCTGCAAGATAAATTTACTAATCTATAATCCTGGATAATTTCTTGACCAATGGGATTATATTTTGCGTTTTTATCTGTCAGATTGCATTACTTGACAATTTATTAGAAAGTGAATAAGCCGGCTCTTATAATATAATATATTAAGAGGCTCTTGAAGAGCTGGGAATAAACAAAAATTTGAGAATTGAAAGGCAGATATCAAGGGAAAATGGAATATATAAGTAGACTGATGCTATTTGCCCGGCTATCATTTAAGGGATATTTAATCTACGTGGAGCTGTAAATGTGACTTTTGTTTCTACAAGAGTCTGTTTTACCATAAAAAAAGGCTGAGAATTCTCGAAATAATTGAATTGTGTTGCTACTTCAGGCTTTTGATTTGTCAAATAAAATATTTCTAATTTGAATTTCATGTATTGTGAGTCCATTACAGTTTTTCAGGATTAGTTATAAAACCAATTCAGGATCCAAATTCTCAAAATTGATTATTTAAAGCCTTATAAAAGCATTTTTCATTTAAACTTTTAGCATTCTGAGATCTTTGGGCGGATTACCAGTCTTTTGAGAACCTATACATTGATGTTTTTAAGATTTGTGACGTATCCATCAATTGAAAATCATAATTTTCAAATGTTGAAATTGAAAAGTTATAGAATATAGTCCTGGCAGTTAATTGGAGACAGTTTTTGACAATCCATCAATTCAATCAAATGCCAGGAATATCCAAAAAATCAATTTCTCTGGTAAAGAAACAATTCAATTATCCAAGAGCCGCGAATTTTTAATCTATGGAAAATCCAAAGAAAAACCAGCGAAAATGACATTCCAAAGCCTACTGGATAAAACTAAACTTTCTATTACTTACCTCGGAAATTTTAAACAGAAAATGGAAGAAACTTAAAGCCTCACACTTTAAACCAATTTTCCCGACTGAAAACTGAAAACTACCTGGAAAAGCGGAAAATTCGAGAAAAAAAATTTAATATAGCCGACTGTCAAAAGTAGAAAATGACATTTATTACAAGGCCTACTTGATTAAAACCTAGTGAAGTTAGCCACAAGCGGCGTTGCCACATCGAAACAATAAATACCCCAAATGAAGCTTATTTTTCAATAAATCTGTCTCACTTACCCCTTGATTGTGAATAATTATGGCACTTAAAGCTGGAAATCTTTGGCAGGAAATGAAGAAAACTCAAAGCCTCGCATTTTAAGTCAGTTTTGCCAACTGAAAAAGTGGAAAATTCGAGGAAAAACTGGATAAAAATCACAAAACGTTACTTGAAAATGATCGACCAAAAGCGACGTTTTTTTGTTTATAATTTAATGAAAAGATGTTAAATAATTAATTAATGATTATACTGATTCAAATTTCCTAAATAAGGCCTCATATGGAAACTGATGGTTTTCAATCAATTTTAATGAAAATGACATTACAAGGCCTACTTTTTGAGTATCCGCAGTGACATTCCAAGGCCTACTTGATTGTCACAGTGATTCTAGTGAGTAAGACAAAGTAGCCAAATCGTCAAATAGTCGTGGACAAAGTACAGTATTACCAGGCAAAGTAACTACAAATTACCCAAAAAATTCAATCCAACACCATGGAATATAATGTATTTACCTACTTACCTCACACATTTGATTTCTTGCCTGCTACAGACAAAATTTTAAAAAAAAACTCAATAATTGTACCATAATCTAAGTACAATTTCCCTGGTTTTTTGAGACAATATAGTGACATTTTAAGTAGCCTAATAAGTGAATACTTTGCCTGTTAATAGCATTAATACATTGATAAAGGTTTATAACTAAACTATGTATATGAGATTTCCTATATATAAGTGTGCCAAATCTGAAGTTACAAACGGTACTTAGTAGGAAACACCCTGTATAGTTTTGAGTATTTTTATAAATACAAATACTTTGTCATATTATCAACAAAATCCAATCGAGTTCTTTAAAAAGAAACCTTACAAAATTTGATCTTTTACTTATCAAGAACACTTTGTATAAAGTTGGTATTATGGAATTTCATTGTTGTTGAAATCCCATTAAGAAATTAATGAAATTTTCCCTACAATCTAGCGAACCTAGTAACATAGAGAGCTATTATTGGCCTAGTGAAGAAAAATTATAGCGCATTCGTCATAGCGCCCTGAACCCCTAATAATCACAAAAATATTTTAAAAAAATACTCACTTGACTTTAGCAACTGACGAGTAATTTCAGGTCCTCAAAGCACATAATTTTTGAAAAAGAAACGACGTGCCGGTTCTGGAAAAATCAAAAACACAAATTTACACTTAGAGCCTCTCACGACAAATGCCATTCGATTCCCAAAAGGGAATCCAGAAGACAAGGAAAATGCATTAGAAAAATTTACCTACTGGAAAAACTAAAAGCGCGCAAGAACTTTATAAAGGTTTTAGTGGATAAATGGAGAGTGAGAGAGGGTTTCATAGCACAAATCAAGGATTTGGACCATAATATCATTGTAAAATGTAAACCCTATGGTTAACAATGGTTTTACTAATGACTTTATGGTTCGAAATGCAAGGAAACAGACTATAGATAACATTCAAATTATTTTTGCTTGTAAATAAGGAATTTTTGATGTTTTAAACTAAACTTACTTCAACATTAAATCCTATTTATTTCTTTACAAAATCCTCACATTATCAAATCAAAATCCAACAAGTAGTACTGCACTTTTCAAATAACAACACACAAACACACAAGCAGGTAGCAATTTGTAATAAATAAAAAATCGAAAAACAATAATAATTGTTATAAAGTCCACTGCTGGGTTTGGTACCCTTCAGAGAGTAGCCAGGCCGCCGAGGGTCAGCAACCGCGGTACCACTAAGCTTTCTGGGCCTCAAAGAGTACCGCCGCCTGCCTGTCCGTCCCCGTAGTAGTACCGCGGGTCCCTCCCGCTTCGGCCTCAACGAGAATTCACCACACACAGCATCGGTTAGTTTTTAAACAACCAGGGACGGACTTGAATTTTCAACATTATTTCAAGAGAAATCTAATATTATGTGTATTGTAAAAAAAAACAAGAAGGATTCTCTGTTGTTAGCATTTAAATTATTCGATTTTTCGATTCTCTGAATCGAAAAATCAAACTGTCAAGGTCCTCACTATGTGAAAAGTCCCGGGAAAAAACAACTTACATACACACAGGCAGACAGGAAAAAGCCCGAGTGCTCTGTGGCGGCTCCTTTGAAGTCTTTAATCAGTATTTGTGTGTACTGTTAACACACGATGGCGCGCCAGCTATTAATATCGAAAATGCACAGTTAATATTTGATTTTTGGTTTATTGATAATTATCGCAATTTTTAGCTTTGAATTTCAATTTCTTTTGCATGGGGCTTGAAATAATGTTGAAACTCGAAGTCCAAGTTGGAAAAAAATACCAAAATCTCAATATTCATGCATTTAAGGGTGGTTTTTCTTATTTCTACAGGGTTTGGGTCAATGGAATTTTGCATGGGAATTGGGAATTCCAATTCTAAAATTAACTTTTTGGCTATCAAATACCAAATCAATAAGTTTCAATTGAAACAGTGAAAAATTCAAAAGTTAATTATCACATTTCAAGAAATTCTTCTTATACCACATAATAAAAATTGTTGACTTTTAAATAAGGCCGTCCAATAAAACCTTAATACAAGGCGCAGCAGGTAAAAATAAGGGCCTCGCATTTCTCGGTATTATAAAGGGCAGCTGCCTGGCCCATCAGGATGAAGGGGGCGGCGTCCCAGATTAGTACCCTCACTCTATGGCTATGCAAATGAAGAATTTTTATTATTTATCAAAAAATTTCTCAGTATATAGAAAATTCCTCAATAAAATAGTTCTCGGACATTTGGACCGTGTAACATTGTGGCATTTTTAATAATACAAAAATTTCTTTGTTTGGGGGTTTATTGAATTCTTTATGCATTTTAATATTGAAGTAAAATTATCATTACTACATTGAATATAATTTTTGCCTTGAAAACAAACAATTATCATTGTATCAACAGGTGATAGGTGGCCCTGAGGCTCCGCCATAGTTTTCAACTTCAAAGGTGCCGCCTCGCGGTCCACGTCAAACGGAACGCTTTAGATCACAGGGAAACTTAAAAATTATGAAGTGCTTTGATGAGTACCGTGCCTAGCTGCAGGCAACGTGTTTACCTCCTGCTCTCGCTCGCGCAGATTGGGTTTTGGTTTCTTTGTCCTGCCCACTTTTCCCTGTCTCTCTGTTACGCTTGCAATTATTGTTTTATTTTTGTTGTTTCTCTCTCTTGAACACATTTTTCGCGGCTCAGGCTACTGGGTTTTTTTTTTTTGTTGTTGGTTTTATCAAAGGAAAAGACCGCCCGGATATTTTAGACTTTTATTAAAAGTTATTGACATTACATGTAAGGAGGAAGGTTAGGAGCTCATTTCCCCAAAATTTCAAATACACAGAATAATGGAAATTTCTGCAATACTTAACTAAATTAATTGAAAATACAGACTCACACAATTGGAAGTTTTTCTGGAAAACTATTCACATGAAAATGATGAAATTTTCAGAAAGGGAAGTTAGTTAGGAGCTCATCATATTAAAATTTCAAACTTTTCCATTGAAAAATAACAACATGAGAAATCAATGATAATCAACTTGCAAAATCCGAAATAAGCAAAAACACTTTCTCCTCAATACTAAGGTTACCTTATAAATGAGATTTTGGAAAACTTTGAAAGGTCAGAACTTTTTTTCTATCAAAAATATAAAACTGATTTTCCAATAGAGGACTATAATCCCTAAAAATTTCAATTCATTTGAACCTATAGTTCCTAAGATAAAATTGTGTTAAGCAATTTGGGGTGATTTATCGATTTTTCAATTTTTCTGAGTGCCTTTTTTAATAGATTTCGGCTCCAAATCTGAGAACAATTCAGTGTATGGAGTTTGGGGGATCACAAATGACCATCAGGACACAAAATCTCCACAAAAAAAAAACTGAAATTTCATGGTTTTAGTAAGAAGGTACCCCCCTTATGATTTTTTTTGGAAACATTTGAAAGGTCATAACTTTTTGTCTATTATAGATAGAAAACTGAATCTTTCACTGAATTTTATCCCAATTAAGGGACTACAATCCCTAAAAACTTCAGCTCATTTGCACTTATAGTTCCTGAGATAAAATCGTGTTAAGCAATTTGGGGTGATTTATCAATTTTTCAATTTTTCTGAGTGCCTTTTTTCATAGATTTCGGCTTCAAATCTGAGAATAATATTGTGTGGGGAGTTTGGGGTATGTTGATTGACCATTAGGATACAAAATCTCGACAAAAAAAAATTTGAAATTTCATGGTTTTAGTAAGAAGGTACCCCCCTTATGATTTTTTTGGAAACCTTTGAAAGGTCATAACTTTTTGTCTATTATAGATAGAAAGCTGAATCTTTCACTGAATTTTATCCCAATTAAGGGACTACAATCCCTAAAAATTTCAGCTCATTTGCACTTATAGTTCCTGAGATAAAATCGTGTTAAGCAATTTGGGGTGATTTATCAATTTTTCAATTTTTCTGAGTGCCTTTTTTCATAGATTTCGGCTTCAAATCTGAGAATAATATTGTGTGGGGAGTTTGGGTATGTTGATTGACCATTAGGATTCAAAATCTCGACAAAAAAAAATTTGAAATTTCATGGTTTTAGTAAGAAGGTACCCCCCTTATGATTTTTTTGGAAACCTTTGAAAGGTCATAACTTTTTGTCTATTATAGATAGAAAGCTGAATCTTTCACTGAATTTTATCCCAATTAAGGGACTACAATCTGAGAATAATTTAGTGTATGGAGTTTGGGGGATCCCAAAGAATCATTAACATACAAAATCTCAACAACAAAACTTTTGAAATTTCATCATTTTACTTAGTACCTACTGAGCGAGATAATGAGGTACTTAACTATCTTATGATTTGGATTTTTAAAAACTTTGAAAACCCATTTTTTCTATTAAGTATAAATAGAAAGCTGAAATTTTCAGCTCATTTGGACGCATAGTTCCAGAAAGCAACGAGGAATAAATTTATCCATTTTTCAATTTTCTAACGTCCTTTTTTCATAGATTTTGGCTTCAAATCTCAGAATAATTTAGTGGATGGAGTTTGGGGGGTTCCCATTGATCATTTAGACACAAAATCTCAACATACAAAAATTTAAAAAATCATTTTAGTACTAAGTGAGGGGTAAACCGAAGGGAAATTTTAGTGTACAATCTTCAGGAATTAGTAAGAAATTAGAAGCATAAGCGGAGAATTAAAGGAATTAGTTGTGATAGATTCGAGGATAGATTTGGTGAATTAGTAAAATTAGGCCAGAGGTGGTCAATTCCTTAAAATATGTTCATACACAGATTTTAAATCTTCATTGATTTTGTAGGATTTTGAGGATTTTGAAAATCATCACACGATTTTACAGGATTTTGAAAGATTTTAAGGTGGATGTGGCAACTGATGGTACACATATTATCAATCTTAAAGGTAAACTATGAATGGAGTTCATATAAACAAGAAACAATGTGGGTCCCAATATAGACTCTTGGGAAACTCCACATGTTATATCTTCTGTTGTTGTAGTACCTAGCACATAGTACTTTTTGGTCCACTCGGATAGTCTTTCAACTATACTAAGGCCATTCCATTTTGTTCTAGCATTGTTATAAGTATGTCATGGTCGACTATATCAAAGGTTTTCTGCAAGTCCAGTAATACAAGTACACAATTTAACCCTTTGTCCATTTTGCTATATATGTATATCTGTAATCATGTCGGTTGCAGCTGATACTGTGCTTGAATTACGTCTAACCAGGAATCTGATGAATCAAAGAATTGTACAATTTGGTGATTGATACAGGCTCCCAAAATTTTTGACATGACTTGATAGCTTTCAGGTTGCTTTGAGTCACCTCCTTTAGACAGTGGTACAACTTTTGCCATTTTTATCAAGTTTGAGATTGATCAAGTAATAAGAGATAGATTAACTTAATTATTATAGGTAGTTTCAGCTTTATAAATTCCTTAATGACATCATTTTATGCGACTTCAAGTGATTTTGTGAAGTTTTGTTAAATTTTTAAAGATTTTCAGTAGATCTTACGAGTTTTTCTGGGATTTTGACCAGCTTTACACAGATATTGACCAATTAATTACTCCGAGGCTTAGTTGACTCCATAAAATATGATATTTTAAATCTTTATTGATTTTGTAATATTTTGAAAATCTTCACACAATTTTACAGGAGTTCAGAAGATTTTAGATGATTTTTGTGGTGATTTTGAAGTATTTTCAGGATTCTTAGAGATTTTTCCAAAGGATTTTCAAGAATTTCAAAGGACATATTTTGTAGGAAGTTATTGATTTTATAAGATATTGCGGGATTTTTTTAGTTTCAATAAAATTTTGTAGGATTTTATGAGATTTCAAGAGATTTTGTGGGATTTTGTTAAATTTTTAAGGATTTTAAAGACTTTCAGGGATTTTAAGTAGATCGTATGAGATTTTCCTGGGATTTTGAGCAACTTGTATACGGATTTAGACCAGTTAACCGCTTCTTGGAAAAAACAGGAAAATTAGAAGAATTACTTACCAACCATCCTGAGAATTAGGGTACCTACACATTTTTTTCCAGCGGTTTACCCCTCAACATTCTCTCAAATTTTATTTATTTTTCTAGAAAACTATCAAGAGAAAATTATGACATTTTAGGAGCTCATGATACTTAATAGGAAATCAGTGAAAATCAACTTGTAAAATCTAAATTAAGCAAAAATCCATCTTCTTATATTTTTTTTTCTGGAAAACTATTGAATGGAAAATTATGAAATTTTCGGGAGAGAGAAAGGAGAGTTAGGAGCTCATCATACTGAAATTTCAAACTTTTCCAGTGAAAAATAATTACATGAGAAATCAATGAAAATCAATTTGCAAAATACTTACATTCTCTAACTTTTTTTTTTCTGGAAAACTATCCAAGGGAGAATTATCAAATTTTCAGGAGAGTAAAAGAAGAGTTAGGAGCTCATCATATCAAAATTTTAAACTTTTCCAGAGAAAAATAATCATATGGGAAATCAATGAAAATCAACTTGCAAAATCCAAATTAAGTAAGTAAAAATACATTCTCTTACATTTTTTTTTTTTTTCTCAAAAACTATCCAAGGGAAAATTATAACATTTTCAGGAGAAATAAAAGAGGGTTAGGAGGAGCTTATCATACTAAAATTTCAAACTTTTCCAGTGAAAAATAACAACATGGAAAATCAATGAAAATCAACTTGCGAAATCCAAATTAAGCAAACAAAAATGCATTCTCTTACATTTATTTTCTTTTCTGGAAAACTATCCAAGGGAAAATTATGAAAATTTCAGGAGAGACAAAGGAGAGCTAGGAGCTCATCATACTAAAATTTCAAACTTTTTTAGTGAAAAATAACGACATGGGAAATTTTAAAAATCAACTTACAATAAATACCTACAGTCTTACACATTTCAAAGTTTTCCTGGAACTTTTTGTATCTAAATGAGACCAATAGAAGCTTTTTCCAGTGAAAAATACCCACAACTTTTTATAAAAGAAGAGAACTTTTCTCTAATGTAATTTAGTTTATCAAAATTTGCAGAGTCTGTCTCATCTTATTGCTACTGCTACCAATAATCAATAATTATCAATAGTAATATAACTAGTGCAATGAAAATTATTGATAATTTTTGGGAAATTTGCCCGAATGCAGTTTTACACGAGTGCCTTTTTCAGTTAAAAACGCATGAGTGCAAATTTGTCAAAAATTATAAATATATTTCCATTGCACGAGTTGTATTTAATGAGAGAATTTCATTAATCAAAAATTTAAATTTTTTGTCAAAAAATGTCAAAACACCAGTTTTCGCACCAGTTAGTATGCAATTATCTGATAATTTGCACTAGTGCAAATTATCACGTAATTCTAATCTGATTGGTTCAAATCAACAATCAAAACATGTCAGTTTATTGTTGGAATACCAGTTTTGACAGATGTATGAAATTCTCACTAATAGATATGTTGAATTAGCACAAAATAAGTACTAGAGACTTTCAATATTCAGTTTTTCAAGTTTGCAGAATCTGTTTTGATCTGCAGTTTAAAGAAAAGATACAATTCTGTCAGTGTTTCCTTAAAGGTCTGTTCTCACAGTAATCACAAACCAGTCAGAACCAATTTTATTGACAATAGTCAGGAAACTGGTTTGCATTAATTAAAAACGCTCTGGCTGGTTTGTGATTTCTGTGAGAACATACCTTCAGCATGTATATTAAAATTTATAGATTGTATTTTCTTGTTGGATTGTTGTTTTGTCCCTTCATATTTTCATTTTATTGGCTGTTTTATTGAGGACTAAACTATTTATCTTATGAAGTTTTGAATTTTGAAAATTCCTGCTTATTTCTTTTAAATTCCAATAAATTTCCTGTACAGGGTGTCATAGTGTCATGTTATAAAGTACCACCCCTGTAACTCTGTTATTTTTGATTCTACATAAAAAAGTTACCGGGAGTGGTACTTCATAACTTGACACCCTGTACATGTTTTAAGCATTTTTGTGCTGGAACTCAGTAGGTATTTGGTTCAGTTGCCGCTATTGTTAGTAATAATTTTTGCTCTAGATTTAATTTCTCATTAAATTGGCAAAGATATTGTAAATTTGACTATCCAATACATATTTCTCTCTTAAACAGGCAAAAGGTTTTTTACCTAACAAAATTTGTACAGTACTAACTGAGATATTTCCATGTATTAACAGATATTTCTATGTACCTTATAACAAGTTATTGCCAATTATTTTCATGTATGAAGAAAATATTTCCACATACATATTGCCAGGTATCTCCATTCTATTGACAGACTAAAATCAACTATTTGTTTTGCCAGAATTCTAGGTATTGACATATCCACAGGTATTTACATGTTATTAATAGGTATCAACCAATGACATTAACATTACCAAGTATTGACATATAATTAACAAGTAGGTATTGCATAGTACTGACACTATTGACATAGTATTTACCTGGTATTGACATATATTAACCAGTGATTTGAACACCGATTAACAAGGTGAAAAACTCCTCTGGAATAGGTATTATTATAACACTAAGGGCCGATACTTTTGCTCTCGATTAACGAATTTGATACGTTGTCAAAGTTTTGCATGGGCCAAGGCCTATAGGTATGATGTGGTTAGAGCACATTCAAACCCCTGATTATTTTTAACGGCTGCCAAATGAGAGCAAAAGTACCGACCCTGAATGAATTAGTCAAATACACACAAAATATGCAACAAAATTAAAAAAACTGATTCTCAGTAGTATCAGTACATAAAGGCCTATTTACATGTATCCACTCTCACTGGCATACTGATATCCTACTAGCAAGAAAAACATACACACTCTGCATTCGTTCCAGTGCCTGAACTGGCAGGAGCAGCTACTGGATACATGTAAATCAGCCTTAACAATTTACAGGTTATAATTTGAAGCACAATAATATTGAATTAAACTTTTCAAATAATTGACTTACCTGAAAATATTGAAACTTTCTAGCACTTATTTACGGAGTTCTGAAGTTGTTTTGCCATCCAAAACACAAACACAAGACATTTTTCTTGGAAGTTGCAAAGGGGATTTTAACCAAAAAATAAAAGGGAAATTTACTTAAAAAACTGAAACAGCGCGTAAAATAATTGAAATGTTTATAAAATGAATTGTTTTAATAATAAAAACATTAAAATTTCAACAAAAACCTGAGAAAATTGAAAAATAATGAACCTTTTAACCAACACAAGTTCTTTTTATTTTAATAATTCCCGCTCCACCTACCAGCCAACTGTTGAACTAATTAGCTGTCGCTCAACCAGCTGATGTATTTTTTGTCTTTGTTTAATCGTGTGCATTAAAAAAAGATACAGTGTTAATATTTTGACATTAGTGCATTCAATGGACGTAACAAATTAAACTTAAATGTATAGGAAAAAACTTTATTATTTTATAAACGTTCCAACTCTTGCGGCAAATGTATTTTATTATTAAAAGCAAATCTGACCAGGGCCTCATAGCGGCCCCTCATTCCAACCATGTCCTCCTTCATTTTAATAATCTCGTCTTGCATAGTTTCCATGTCTCGCCACTCTTGCGTTTTTTCCACTTCCAATTCGTCTTTTTGCTCGATTCTTTTGATTCTACACGAAGCTGCGTATCCACGGTTTTTCAACGTACGCCTTCTTTGTTTCATTTTGACTATTTCCTCTCGGGTAAGGCCCCGCATTTTTAGGGTCCTGTTTAAGTCCCGGACGCTAATTGATACTAGTTCATCGTCCGATATGTCCACTATAGGTGGAGGAGACAGTGGGGCCTGAAAACTTGAACATCTAATAAGGCAAATGTATACAAGAAGTACTTACAAAATGGGCACTGCTTGTTGATTTTCGGTCAGCTTTTCTAGGCTCTTGAGGCCCCATTTTTCGTAATCAATACCAATAATACACACAAAGAAGTTTAAAATTTGCAAGTCACTACTACTACTAACATTAAAAAGCAATCAAATCAATGTTGTTGATGTTTTTGTTCAATTTTGTAAGTTTATTATGATGATAGAAATCACACAAAAGTCAAATGTCAAAAAACTTGTTTCTATCCTGTTTTTTTTACAAGTATAATAAAGGACAACAATAGGCAGCCATTTTTAAAAAACCCTTAGCTTCATTTTACCAAGTCACAGTTAGGCAATTCAAACTACGTGACATTCAAGATGGCGTGGTGGCCACACACGGGCCAAAAAAAAATATATAGTTTTTGCCTGACTCACTAGTTTACGTACCTAGTAAACAAATTAACAGGTCATATTGTCCATCATTTTTAATATGTCACTTTCCGGATGATGAGCGAGGGGGTGAAGTTTATGGCAAAAACAGGTATGACGTCAGGTGATCATTGGCGTTCTAATGTAAGGTGCCACCAGCTCACATTTTTTTGGAGTAACAGATTAAAATCGTGGGACTTACTTCAACTTTATTTTCTATTTAACTATTATGGATCCATAATACCTAGGAAACGAAATACGTTTACATATATCCCTCGGGCCAGAGGCCCTCGGGCTAGTTTCGCTTTCGCGCATTATAATTTACATAAGTTCCCTTGGTACATAAATAGCTATTTTCTACAAACGTGTTAAAAATGCAATTTTTAACACCCCCCCGAAGCATTAAAAATGTTACTTTATCGCACTAGTGGCATAAAGTCTTTATAGCACTAGTGTTAAAAATGAAACATCAAATTTTGAGAGCGAACGTCAAAAAAAGTTTGTATTTTTAGTTATTTACATTGATAATAATGGTGAAATTTGAACAACTGAGGTAGCCCGATTGGCCGCCTCATCTATATTTTTCAAGGGATCGATGCAACCCTCTTTTTCTTCTGTATTTTGTTGCATTTTAAGCAAAAAGCATTACTGATCACGACAGACTTTCAAGAAACTGACAAGACATTTCAAACAAGGTGCTGGTTGTTTGGACTTTTTGACAAATGTCAAATTCAATAATTTTATGTAGGAAAGATGCTTCCAATTTATTATTCATTTAAAAATCCAATTTGTTACTGGTTATTGCTTTTTATTGCCGATTGTAGAAAAAATATTGTATGATATTTGTGTTAAAAGTATTTTTAAGGCACTTATGTGATTTGCAGAATTCGCTTCGCTCATTCTGCAAACTTTCACATGCGTGCCTTAAAAATGTACTTTTAACACTTATATCATAAATAGCTATTACTAACACTGAATTAGACTCTCAAATTCCCAATTAAACCCCTTGACAATAGTTATATCAACTGCCAGTTATGACATTACTTTTTGCACCTAGCCAACAATGGCACCCCAAACATATAAAACTACAAAAATAAAAGTAACTAATCAATGTCTTAAAACAACTATTCACTTTCACAGTCAGTGTTGCCAGATCTCACGATTATTCGTAAGATTACACGATTTTATTCAAAATTTCACGATCTCACGAATGAGGTAGCAGTTCTCATGAATTCTCTCTGTAGTAAATCAAATCACTACCTAATCAAATATAATGTGATCGAGATTAACCGAAATAAAAATCTACTATACAATATTTAGTTATGTTACACCGCTATTGGTACATGCGCGCCTGAACATTTAACGTAATATAGGACTGCCTATTGAGCTGAAAGTGTTTGCCAAGTCTATGAAACCCCACTATCTGTGACCTCAGCTGTAGACCTCAACTCTTGGAAGAAAATGCATTATCCGAGTCCAAAAAACGTGAAATCACCTTTTCTAAATTTAAAATTTCCAAAAAAATCAACTCAAAAGCATGGCCTGAATCACAAACAATCCATTGAGGTCCACTATTAGTTGCTGATAATGGTGACGTCATTCGCAGACCAGCTGGCGCCTCGAGAATTGACGCTTTATTAGGATGAGCAATCTTGCAGATGGTGAAAACAAAGTTCAGCTATCAGAAACACCTGCTAAAAATGGTGACGTCATTCGCAGACCAGCTGGCGCCTCGAGAATTGACGCTTTATTAGGATGAGCAATCTTGCAGATGGTGAAAACAAAGTTCAGCTATCAGAAACACCTGCTAAAAAACGGAAAAAAAACAAGGATACAAGATTTAATAATAAAATGTTTTATTTCTTATGGATGTAAAATTATGTTTACTTTATCAAAAATCTATGAAAAACATTATTGTGTTTTATTTTCTTACAATATTAGGCAATTTTTATAGTCTCAAGATTTTTCACGAATTTTATTTAATTCATCTGGCAACACTGTTCACAGTTCCAGCAAAAAGCAACAATACAGACCACCATACACTTCTCCCCCTGGATATTTTTTACGTAGCATACTCTTTGGGGGCCGCCTGATCCTCATAGATGGTTTCTTCTGTGGTAAAGTCTCTGTATTTAACTCTCCTGAGAACTCGCCATTACTAGGAAAGACTGATTTCAACCAGGGTTGCCAGACGTCCCAACAAGATAAAAATCAAATAACGAGACTGAATCGTAAGTATTTCATCGAGGTCTGCGGGTGACGTCACCACTTTTAGTTGCTGACGTGATGACGTCACTCACAGACCATGTGGTAGAAACAGTAAAAACCATAACATGGTTATAGAAAAAGTATAGTGTTTCACTCGTCAAAAATCATTTTTTGCAACTTGAAAACATTACCAAACTCGGCTTCGCCTCGCCTCCAACTTATTTAATATACAAATAACAATAACCTGTAATAATACTGATAAGATCTAACAAACTAAGGCCGGGGTTATCCGATTCCCGCTTCAAAAAAAAATGTTGCGTTTTTGCTCAAGGGGGTCCACATTTGGCACTTGCCCCTTCCCCCCCACCCGAGCTTTCCCTAAGGGTGAGTGCATATGATCTGCCAGTAGTTTCTGGATCATACACATTTTTCTTTATGACGTATGTTTTGAAACAAGAAATAGGCATCTTCCTAAAAGGCGTACCTATATCATATAGGTACCTATGCTTGTAAAATTTAAGAAATTCAATATACGTCCCATTAGTAAAATTAACGACAATATGGCAACGTTGCTCATAATACAACAAACGTCGAAAAATTGAAATTTAAAAGTAGGCCTTGGGTTTTTTGACAGTCGGTATAAAATGGCGTCTTTTTGCTTCAAAAGATCACGGTCCGAAGGGCCGAAGTATTAAAATCAGTTGACAATAAACGGGTTCGTATAACTCCGGCCCTTCTTCGGGCTCGTATGACCTCGGACCTTCGGGCTCATGATTAAAATAATTCCGGCCTGTCGGGCTCGTATAACTCTGGCCCTTCGGGTTTGCATAACTCCGGTCCTTCGGACTCTTATAACCTCGGCCCTTTGAGCTCATAATTGAGATAACCTTAGCCTTCCAGAATCGAGATTTGAAAAAAATATAAATGGCAACTCTGCTTATAATACAACAAACGTCAAGAAATTGGCCCTGTTTGGCTACTTTTTACGTATTCGCCGAGGCTAAATCTATAGGTATGTCCATGTGGGTTTTTTTTAATTTTGACAACTATCAATGTCAAAAATTTTTACCTTTTCTTTTTTTCAAAAAACAAATGTCAGAAAACGATCCCCAGGCTCCGAAAACACTAAAATAAAAAGTTTCATCGATATATTATGTCAAAAACCAACGGCATGGCAACGCCGAACGTTTTTTTTTTTGACATATGTTGAAAAAAAATGTGGTATTTCCACACTTATATGAGAATTTAATGAATTCATTTGTAGCAACAGTTGGTACAAAAAATTCAATTTCCAGTCAGGTTTGGAATTCCAATTTTTCAATTTTCTCGGCTCCTGATTGGTTTTGGGGATTTGAATATTTGATTATTCGGCTCTTGATTGCCTTTAAATTTTGAATATTCCCGGCTCTTAATTGGGTTTAAAATAACCTATAATCTCGGCCTTTCGAGTTCGAGATTTGAAAAAAACATATGGCAACACTACTCATGATACAACATACGTCAAAAAATTTAAATTTCAAAGTAGACTTTGGTTTTTTTGACAATCGATACAACATGAGGTCTTTTTGTTTCAAAGATTACGGCCCGAAGGGCCGGAGTAATAAAATCAGTTGACAATGAACGGAAAAAACTTTTGTCGATATTGACAGATGTCACCTGTCAAATTTGACACATGTTCGACTTTTTCTCCGTTCTACTATAAAAGCTACGAACAAAGTGGTGGAAAAAACGATCCCCGGACCCCAAAAACCATAAATAAGAATTAATACCAAAAAAAAAACAACGAAAATGACATCCCAAAAGCTACTTGATGGAACTAAAGTTTTTCTCACTTACCCCGTTGAAAAACTGGAAATTTTTGATGGAAAATGAAGAAAACTCAAAGCCTTGTACTTTAAATCAGTTTTCCCGACTGAAAAAGCCCCAGAAAAGTGAAAAATTCGAAGAAAAACTGAATAAAAATGTAAACACGTCAATTGAAAATGGCCGACTGTCAAAAATGCTTCCTTGATTGAAGTTAGCCATAAGCGATGTTGCCACATCAAAAGCATTTTAAATGGGATTCTGCTTATTATGGCATTTAAAACTAGAAATTTTTACTAAAAAATAAAGAAAACTCAAAACCTCGTATGTTAAATCGATTTTTTTCATTAAAAAAACCCGGAAAAGTCGAAAATTCGAGGCAAAAAATCATAAGACGTCACTTCAAAATGGCCAACTAAAAGCAACGTTGCCACATTTCATCACAAAAAACAAAAATATTATTTTAAAAGGGTTTTTTATTTAAAATTCCGTTTAATAATTAATTAACTATGATTATGATAATTAAAATTGCCCAAATAAATCATAGGAACCTTGTTTCTAGTTCAATTTCAATGAAAATGACATTATAAGGTTTATTTATTGATTATTTTATTTTATTTTATTTTATTTTATTTTATTTTATTTTATTTTATTTTATTTTATTTATTTTATTTTATTTACACCACTTCACAGAAATACATCCAATTATTGAGTGGGAAAACTTACAGCTATAAATACTAACTAAATACTAAAATAAATACATATTAAAAAAGCAAAGTGAGATACAAAAAAATACAGGAAAGAACAATTATGTCTGAGCTAAGCGCACGTTTTTAATTTCTGATAGACTACAGTTAAAAATGTCGCACTGATCCTGAACAGAATTATACATGTTGCATGCTCTGCGCAGAGGAGAGAATTTTCCTATATCAATTCTCGGTTTTGCCAAATAAAAGGTTTGTGGATTTCTTGATGATATCCGAGGTATATGAAAGTTGAGTTGTTCTAAGAGCTCAGGGGAGTCTATTTTACCGTTCACTAATTTGAATAAAAATTGTATATCAGCCGACTGCCTTCTCTCAATTAATATCCTCGTAGAAAAGTTTTCAAGTAGACGCTCATGAGGAAAACCGATTTCCGGGTACACTCCCTCACAATGAAACCAGAGATATTTTAGAAATCTCCTTTGGATATTTTCTAGAGCGTGGATATGAATTTGATGGTGGGGTGACCAGACTTGGGAAGCATATTCTAGAATAGGACGAACATATGAAAAGTATAATATTTTGAGACTATAAGTGCTATTAAAAGTCTTAGAATTTCTTATTATAAAGCTTAGCATTCTGTAACTTCTTCTTATTATATCGGAAATGTGAGGAAGAAATGACAGAGAAGTGTCAAAGGTCACCCCTAGATCTTTAAAAGAGTGTGATCTGGGTAGAGAAGAATTATCGATGTTATAATTAAATTCAATGGGATTTTTTTTGAGAGAATATGAAACTATACAGCACTTAGCAGCATTGAGTGGCAGATTGTTATTTTTATACCATTGGTTTACTAAAGTTAGATCGGCTTGAAGTTGAATGCAGTCAGATATGCTGTCCACCCTACAGTACAGTTTCATATCATCACAATATAACAGACTTTTGACATTAAGATTCTCGGATATTTCATTGATAAAAGAGTTAAAGAAGAGTGGACCCAGAATGGAGCCTTGTGGAACACCAGATGAGACAATGATTTTTGAAGAACTACGACCAAAGCATTCAACGTGCTGAGAGCGACCTGCGAGGTAAGATTTACATATATTAATAAGGCGGGAAGAGAAACCATAATGATTATGTAGATTTTCGACGAGAATGCCATGGTCCAGTCTATCGAAGGCTTTAGAGAAATCTGTATAGATAACGTCAACCTGTGAGCTTGAGTTAATTGCATCAGAAATATATTCAGTAATAGGCCTCTTGCACTTATTTTAATTTTTATCTGAAAACTTCTTAAATACCTTCTTAAACACAATAAATAACCCTCCATAATATTTTTTTCCAAAAAAAACTTCTAATTACCCAATTTATTAATTAACAAACTTCGGCCGCACTTTTCTAATTTGACGTCATAGGAAAAAGCTACGCCATTAATTGTGACGTCACGAGGTATGAACCGAGACGGCTGGCCTTAGCCGCCATACGTTTTATTATTATATTATATATACTCCTGGACAAAATTATCGCACCACTGCTTATGGTGCTTATGTGCAGTGGTGGTGCGATAATTTTGTCCAGGAGTATATTTAAATTAAATTTTTAATCCAACACAACTTTACAAATCTCAATATGTACTTACATCAAAATGGTCTTCACATAGGTAAACATGACTTTGTAATGAGATATCTTTAGGCTGCCATCTCATGGCTTCTAGCCATATTTTTCATTGTTTTTCTTCCATAGGTAGCTTTATAAAAGTTTTTCCAGGAGTGGAAATTGTTGTACTTCTACATCCTGGCACAATACAATACCGATAAACCATTGCAACTCAAAAATAATTTAAAACTTCGTCAAAAAATGTAAGGTTCATAAGAATCATGAGAACGTTAAAACAAAATAATACCTCGTGACGTCACTGACAGCTGAAATATCAAGGCTACGTTTTTAGCGGGAAATTAGCCAGTTTGAATTTTAATTATTTATTACGACCTTAATATTCCACGTATTTTGAAAATATTTTGGAGGGATACTATTTGAGTCTAATTAATCATTTTCATACAATAAAAAAAATATCTGCAAGGACCCTATTGTAATGAGGTTAGAAGTAGTGGATCTGCCTCGCATAAAGCCATGCTGACGAGTATCTATGAGATCTTTCATAGGGAAGTAAAGGGCAGTATGAAGAACGCGCTCAAAACATTTTGAGAAGTTGTTAATAATTGTGATGGGACGATAGTTTTCAATGAGATTTCTGTCGTTCTTTTTATGAACTGGTATGATCTTAGTGAGTAAGACAAAGATAACGATAAAGTAGTATATGTTTGCAAAAATCACTATTTTCTGAAAAAAAAAAATCCTAAAAAAATCCCATAGAAAACCAACATTCCAAAGTCAATTTGATAAAACTGAAGTTTTCGAATTTTTTCGGCTCTTTGATTGGACGCTAAAAATCGCATTTTAAATACTCCCGGCTTTTAATTGGCTTCAAATTATCTGCTGACCAATAGAATTATAGACTGAGCCTCGTGATTAAAATAACTCCGGCCCTTCGGGCTCGTGTATAATTCCGGCCCTTCGAGCTCGTGTATAACTCCGGCCCTTCGGGCCGGATTCACAGATTTTTGTCGTGAAGGCGCAGGATAGATTGAAATAATGTTATCAGATTTTTCTAAATTACCTACATTGAAATATCGAAATTTGTAAATTATTATTTCAATTAGGAATCAGGAATAAAAAATTGAGATGGAATTTTCAATTTTTTGAGGGAGGCTTTAGCCTCTCCTGCATCCTCTGACGAGCCGCCACTGAATGGTTAGTGCAAGGCAGTAGTAAACTTCCCTTATTTTAAGTTTCTGACATTTGGGACGACTTTGACGTTTCGCTTTGCGACGATGACGTAATTTTACTTAGAAAATTTATTTTTTACAGTAGTTTTCCATTTTACTGTGGGTAGCATCGAAAAATGGGTATCAGCAGAAAATCATAAACAAAAATAAACACTTTTTGAGGTTGAAATTTATAAACATAGCTATCAGCTGTCAAAATTATGAATACAAAATATATAAGGTAATACTCTAGCACCTACTACAGTCTTCCCAATAACTGTTTTTTTCTTGGAAAAATAGTGCTGATGCACTAATAAAATAATGTAGATCCTTAATACTGCGAGGCAGTATTTATTAGTTCCAGTGATGGTAACGGTAACACGTAGGTAGAGAATTTCCCTACATGAAGGGAAAAATTGATATTTTTTTTCTAGTGTAGGGAAGAGGGACAGAAATTCGAGAATTGGAAAAATGTAGGGAAATTCGGAGATTTGTCGTATATTGTAAAATAAAGAAGGAAGAAATGATATTTTGTCAAATACAAAATCCGATTATCGATAAACTTTACCCTAATTGGACTGCTATACCAATCTAAAGGGTATACCCGAGTACCTATATAGGTAAAAAAAACTTCCTTAGAGTTTGTTAATATCGCCTGGTCTACATTTGGAATCGAAAAAAAAAACCAAGCACAACCTAAATCGCAAACATCCCATCGAGGCCTGCGGGTGACGTCACCGCTATAAGCTGCTAATAGTGGTGACGTCACTCGCAGGCCCTACCGACTGATCTGTGGACTGTGACTAGGAGACATCCCTACCTTATCTGTGTACGTTTGCATTTAGGCTATCTACATCTTGGCAGAATTCTTTTCTTTTTTTTTTGGATGTCCTAACTTGAAACAGGAAAACGAATAACGTGTCAAGATGTATAGTTTTTCCAAAGTCTGTTGGAATAAGGTGAACATAAATCATAACTGGTGGCTGACTAGTAGCAATGCATTTCTTATGGAAACTTTCAGTGACCAGTCAGCTACCAGTTGGTACCTTGTTTCAATTTAGTTTGGACATACTATACCAACCTAATGTAAAATAAAACGTGGGGAAATTATAGGGATTTTTTTCTTTTGGTTGGTAGAGAAAATTAGAGAATTTTGTTTGTCTAAAAAGGGAAATCGTGAAAAAAATGTTACCATCACTGATTAGTTCCAATAACTCTCTAATGTTCTGAACACTTTCCTTATCATCTAAGTCTTGTTGGTGTACACTCCGTCTATCAAAATCAAAGCTGCAAGCAAAACTCGAAAAAAAATAATTAAAATAGGCATGAAAATGAAAACACATATTATTCAAAACCAATTTGCTAGCCGCCACGCCATATTGAATTTTACGTTTTGACACATAGATTAATCCTATGGTTAAACCAATAATTGTCAGTACCTAACTAAAAGCGAAAATGTGGCCTTAAAACCTCTTTAGTAGAAAAAATGCAATCAATTAAAAAATATTAACTCCAATAAATAATAATTCTTCATTATCAAAGATGAGCTGGCAAAGTGTAGGTCACTTTCTGATAGCCGGACATTTTTGGTACGGGTGCTACTACGATTGGTACCACGTTAAAATCCCTTCGTCCATAGTAGATTTGGGCGACTCAAAATTCAATACTCACAAATTAAAGTATTTAACTTATTGGGACGCTGTAAGTACCTTTTACAATAAATTACCAATTATTTAATTATTTTTTTTGTAGCTCATACAATCTATTTTCTTTACAATTTGCCTCCTAAACGATCTCGTTGGCACAAATGAACAATTTCCCAAGCGAAAACCTTTAATACGACATTTCAAAGATGCTGTAAGTGTAATAATTGAAAGATTTCCAATAAATTACTAATTATTTTTCTAGCTATTACCCATTCTGGCATTCCCATTGTCCATGTTTGTAGGTTTAACATTTTGGGGCCTCTACGCTTTAGACAGGGAATTGATTTTCCCCAAAGTCTTGGATCAGTATTTTCCAGCATGGCTTAATCAGCTAATGCACACCAACATAATGATATTTTCATTTTTAGAGTTGCTAATCTCCTATAGAAAATATCCTTCTAGAAAAACTGGCTTAACAATCTTACTAGCATTTATGTTAATATATTTAACTTGGATCCATTATGTACATTCTTATACCAACAAATGGGTGTATCCCATTTTGGAAGTTATGAATTTTCCTATGAGGATTGGGTTTTTCATTGTTATGGCTTTGTTTATAGTGGCTATGTATATTATGGGGGAGACTATTAATAGGTTTTGGTGGGAGAGAAAGTCCACTAATAAGTCGAAAAAATTAAAACAATAATAGTTAGGGTCCTAATCATTGTTGACTAGTTTTGTGATATTTTTTTTTAGGCAGAAAAATACCAAATTTAGTAGTTTTGTATTCATTGTCTTATACCTACTTGTTATTATTGGAATAAAACATGTTTAATTCAGTGCAAAAAAATGTCAGTCTTTATATTATATACCTATTTACAAAATAAATTACTCAATTATCATTGGCTCTTGATTGGTTTTTTTCATTATTATTGGCTTTTGATTGGTTAGATTGTGCTTCTGAGTCTTGAAATATGATCAAATTTTGATTATTACCGGATCATGTAAGCAGTCAATGGTCCAAAATTTTAGTTGATTGGCTCAAGATTGTAATCAAAAGCCAGGAACAGTGTCACACAATTCAAAGTTTTCCTGGAAAACTAGTTGAGGGAAAAATTTGAAACTTTTTGCATAGGAAGAGCAAGGTTAGAGGCTCATTTTACCAAAATTTCAAATTTTTCCAGTGGAAAATAACATTGAGAATCTTGGAAGTCAACCTACAATATTTGAATTAATTGAAAGTACAATCAAAGTTTTCCTGGAAAACTAGTAAAGGGAAAAATTTGAAACTTTTTTGCATGGAAAGAGAAAGATTAAAGGCTCATTTTTCTGAAATTTTTCCAGTGGCAAATAACAACATATGAAAAATCTTGGAAATCAACCTAAAATGACTAAATTATTTGAAAATACAGTATGACACATTTCAAAGTTTTTCTGGAAAACTAGTGGAAGGAAAAATTTGAAACTTTTTGCACGGGAAGAGGAAGGTTAAAAGCTAATTTGCCCAAAATTTCAATTTTTTCCAGTGGAAAATGACAATGATAAATTGTGAAAATCAACCTACAATAACTGAATTAATTGAAAATACAATCTCACACATTTCAAAGTTTTCCTGAAAAACTAATAAGGGGGAAAATTTGAAACTTTTTGCATGTAAAGAGGAAGGTTAAAAGCTCATTTTCCCAAAATTTCAAATTTTTCCAGTAGAAAATAACAACATGAAGAATCTTGAGAATCAACCTACAATAACTGAATCAATTGAAAATACAGTCTCACACATTTCAAAGTTTTTCTGGAAAACTAATGAAGAGAAAAATTTGAAACTTTTTACATGGAAAGAGGAAGGTTAAAAACTCATTTTTCCAGAGAAACATAACATCATTGAGAATCTTGAGAATCAACCTACAATAATTGAATCAATTGAAAATACAGTCTCACACATTTTAAAATTTTTCTGGAAAAGTAGTAAAAGAAAAAATTTGAAACTTTTTGCCATGGGAAGACGAAGGTTAGAAGCTGATTTTCCTAAATTTTCGAATTTTTCCAATAAAAAATAACAACATTAGGAATTTTGGAAATCAAGCTACAATAGGTAACTGAATTAATTGAAAATACAGTAGTAAAGTTTTCCTGGAAGAAGAAGGTATTGAATCAAGAAAATTTTGAAAAAATAAAAAATTGGCAACGTTGCTTAAATGCTTTGACATTAGGATACTGTTGTCAAATGTTTTTAAATTACAAAAAATACAACAAAGAAAAACATTATCAATAAAAAGGTACAAGAACATTTTACAAAGTTGCCACATTGTAAAAAAAAACACTTCAATAGGTACGTCTTTGAAACATAAATTCCACAGTACATAAAACTGAGAACACTGTTGCCATATCCTCAGGAAAAAAATACAAATCCAGTAGGAGCTAAATTAACTGGATTTGATGATGGAAATGATGAATTCATTTTTTTCCTCTATTTCGCTCAATTTAAGTTAATTTTCTCGAATTTCTCAGGTAGTTATTTTTCACTGAATCATTATGAAATTTTAGTATAATAAACTCCTTTTCTTTCTCTTTTCACCTTAAAAAATTCAAAGTTTTCCTATCACTAGTTTTTCATAAAAAAATGAAAATATGAGAGAGTGTATTTTGCTCAATTTCCTATTTAAAAGTAGATTTTTTAGAATTTCTCACATGGTTATTTTCCACTGAATCAATTTGAAATTCTAGTATAATAAACTCCTTTTCTTTCTCTTTTCACCCTGAAAAATTCAAGATTTTTTCTTCACTAGTTTTCTAAGAAAATATCAAAATGTGACTAATGTGAGACGGTGTACTTTCTTCAATTTCTTATTTGGAAGTAGGTACATACTTGTAGAGAGAAAAATTTGAAACCTTTTGCATGGGAGAGGAAGGTTAGAGGTTGATTTTACCAAAACTTCAAATTTTTCTACTGGAAAATAACAATAGTGAGAATCTTGGAAATCGACCCACAATAACTGAATTAATTAAAAATACAGTCTCACATATTTCAAAGTTTTCCTAGAAAACAAGTAAGGGAAAAAATTTGAAACTTTTTGTTTATGAAGAGGAAGGTTGGGAGCTTATTTTCCCAAAATTTCAAATTTTTCCAGTGAAAAATAATAATAACATGACGAATCTTAAAAATCAAGCTACAATAATTGAATTAATCGAAAATACAGTCACACACATTTCAAAGTTTTCTTGGAAAACTAGTGAAGTGAAGGGAAAAATTTGAAATTTTTTTCATGGGAAGGCGAAGGTTAGAAGCTCATTTTCCCAAAATTTCAAATTTTTCCAATGTGAAATAACAACATTGAGAATTTTGGAAATCAAACCTACAATAACTAAATTAATTGAAAATACAGTCTCAAACATTTCAAAGTTTTCCTGAAAAACTAGTGAAAGGAAAATTTTGAAACTTTTCGCATGGAAAGAGGTCGGTTAGAGGCTCATTTTTCCAAAATTACGAATTTTTCCACTGGAAAATGACAACATGAAGAATCTTGAAAATCAAGCTACAATAACTGAATTAAGTAATTGAAAATATAGTTTCAAACATTTCAAAGTTTTCCTGAAAAACTGGTAGAGGGAAAAATTTGAAACTTTTTGCATGGGAAGAGGACGGTTAGAGGCTCATATTTCCAAAATTTCGATTTTTTTCAGTGGAAAATAACAACATTGAGAATCTTGGAAATCAACTCACAATAACTGAATTAATTAAAAATACAGTCTCACATATTTCAAAGTTTTCCTAGAAAACTAGTAAAAGGAAAAATTTGAAACTTTTTGTTTATGAAGAGGAAGGTTGGGAGCTTATTTTCCCAAAATTTCAAATTTTTCCAGTGAAAAATAATAATAACATGACGAATCTTAAAAATCAAGCTACAATAATTGAATTAATCGAAAATACAGTCACACACATTTCAAAGTTTTCTTGGAAAACTAGTGAAGTGAAGGGAAAAATTTGAAATTTTTTTCATGGGAAGACGAAGGTTAGAAGCTCATTTTCCCAAAATATCAAATTTTTCCAATGTGAAATAACAACATTGAGAATTTTGGAAATCAAACCTACAATAACTAAATTAATTGAAAATACAGTCTCAAAGTTTTCCTGAAAAACTAGTGAAGGGAAAATTTTGAAACTTTTCGCATGGAAAGAGGTCGGTTAGAGGCTCATTTTTCCAAAATTACGAATTTTTCCACTGGAAAATGACAACATGAAGAATCTTGAAAATCAAGCTACAATAACTGAATTAAGTAATTGAAAATATAGTTTCAAACATTTCAAAGTTTTCCTGAAAAACTGGTAGAGGGAAAAATTTGAAACTTTTTGCATGGGAAGAGGACGGTTAGAGGCTCATATTTCCAAAATTTCGATTTTTTTCAGTGGAAAATAACAACATTGAGAATCTTGGAAATCAACTCACAATAACTGAATTAATTAAAAATACAGTCTCACATATTTCAAAGTTTTCCTAGAAAACTAGTAAAAGGAAAAATTTGAAACTTTTTGTTTATGAAGAGGAAGGTTGGGAGCTTATTTTCCCAAAATTTCAAATTTTTCCAGTGAAAAATAATAATAACATGACGAATCTTAAAAATCAAGCTACAATAATTGAATTAATCGAAAATACAGTCACACACATTTCAAAGTTTTCTTGGAAAACTAGTGAAGTGAAGGGAAAAATTTGAAATTTTTTTCATGGGAAGACGAAGGTTAGAAGCTCATTTTCCCAAAATTTCAAATTTTTCCAATGTGAAATAACAACATTGAGAATTTTGGAAATCAAACCTACAATAACTAAATTAATTGAAAATACAGTCTCAAAGTTTTCCTGAAAAACTAGTGAAGGGAAAATTTTGAAACTTTTCGCATGGAAAGAGGTCGGTTAGAGGCTCATTTTTCCAAAATTACGAATTTTTCCACTGGAAAATGACAACATGAAGAATCTTGAAAATCAAGCTACAATAACTGAATTAAGTAATTGAAAATATAGTTTCAAACATTTCAAAGTTTTCCTGAAAAACTGGTAGAGGGAAAAATTTGAAACTTTTTGCATGGGAAGAGGACGGTTAGGGGCTCATATTTCCAAAATTTCGAATTTTTTCAGTGGAAAATAACAACATTGAGAATCTTGGAAATCAACTCACAATAACTGAATTAATTAAAAATACAGTCTCACATATTTCAAAGTTTTCCTAGAAAACTAGTAAAAGGAAAAATTTGAAACTTTTTGTTTGTGAAGAGGAAGGTTAGAAGCTCATTTTCCCAAAATTTCAAATTTTTCCAATGGAAAATAACAACATGAAGAATTTTGAAAATCAAGCTACAATAATTGAATTATTTGAAAATACAGTCTCAAACAATTCAAAGTTTTCCTGGAAAACTAGTAAAAGTAAAATTTTGAAACTTTTTGCATGGGAAGAGGACAGTTAGACGCTCATTTTCCCAGAATTTAGAATAACAATAGTGAAAATCTTAGAAATCGACCTATGTACAATAACTAAAATACAGTCTCACACATTTGAAAAGTTTCCTGGAAAACTAGTGAATGGAAAAATTTAAAATTTTTTGCATGGGAAGAGGAAGGTTAGAGGCTTATTTTCCCAAAATTTATTATTTTTTTAGTGGAAAATAACAAAATGGAAGAATCTTGGAAATCAATTTACAATAAAGTTTTTTTGGAAAACTAGTGAAGGGAAAAATTTGGAACTTTCTGCATGAGAAGAGGAAGGTTATATGGGCTCATTTTCCCAAAATTTCAACTTTTTCTAGTGGAAAATAACTTGAAAATCAACCTACAATAACTGAATTAATTGAAAATACAGTCTTTGGCTCAAGTATTCCAATCAAGAGCCTGGAATAGTCAAATATTTCATTGTTATCAGCTCTGTATCCCAATCAAAAGCCAGAAAATCCAAACTACTTCTCATCCAATAACAAATCCAAAAACGATCTTGGATTATAGCTGGGTTGTTCGCCCCCTAATTCAGCAGGCAAAATATCCCTTAAAAAAATTTATTTAAAAAAAAAAATAAATACCACAAAGAACCTACATACCTGTGCACCATCTGATGCAAATTACTCATATTATTCCCGTGACTAAAAATCCTCTCCTTAATTTCCTCCTTTAAAAACGGCTTTGTAACAGTCATTGCAGCATCCACGTACCAAGGCTGTCCAATAAAATGCACTCCCTTGAAAACAGCAGGAAAACAATCCTGTAGTCCTTCAATCATTAGCCTTAAAATCGACGGTTTAAGATACGAAGTTTGTCTGTAAGTAAACTCTGTCCAATCGACAATCACCACAAAACCGTTTGCCTGATTGTGCAAATCGTTGGTTAAATATTCTAGGCAAACCATTAAGGCCCTGTAAATTGTCATGAGGCTGTAAGAACAATCCCAATTGTTGCCTGTTAATAAAAGGACGCAGCGGCCTTTGCGGTCTTTGTCTTTTAGCACACCTGGCAGGCCGTTTTCTAAAGCTTTTCTTACGTCACTAGCACTTAAACTCAAGTCTCTGAACATTTCCGGGTTTCTTTTGCGGTAATAATAGTGGTTTTTGATTAGTTCAAAACTGTCTTCTAGTATAAACTTTCTGGCAAATAGGAATTTTTGTAGAAAGGCATCATCGTCCAATGGGAGGTTGTTTTTTAGGTCAAAATCGTCACAGCTTTTTATTTGGTTTCTTAGGGCTTTGATTGCAACGTCTCGGTCGTTTGCGGTGATGTTTTTGAATAGGGTTTTGTTGATTGATTCGGTTATAAGGTCACTGTTACGCCATCCGTAGTCTAGGTATTCGGCCATTTTAGGTGCCTGAAATTATAATTATAAGATTATCTCTCTCTTGTTTGAGTGATTATAAAGATAAAAAGTTTATTGGTAATAAATTGTTGTCTATGGGATTTGGGAAATGTATATACAGAGTGAAATAAAAATTAATCACAAGATGGTTTCTTAACATTCTGAATCCTAAAAATTTAGGCTCCATTTTGCATTTGGACTCGAAGTTTGGAATCTAAAGACAAATAACTAAAGTAATTCTTTACCCCTTGAGGCCCTGAATCCATGCGACCATCACATACAACCATCTTAACTTTTGAGTAACTTTCTAACTTACTAAACTGAGATTTGAAATTCTGACAGGATTGATTTCAATCATAAAACACTTTAGATTCTAAGATAACTTGTCTCAATGAAAAAACATGCAAATATTATTATTGGCCTTTAAATATTTAAGCAATTTGAGTCATTGTTCGCTATAGACAGAAAACGGAAGTTTATTAAATATTTGTAGTGCTTAATAATGCATAGAACAATAAGGGGGTGCGTGACCGGAATATCAAAATATTGACGCGTTTAATTACAAATAATAAAGAAATCCTACCTTTAATTAATTCATTTTTTTTAATTGGGTTGCACAAATCACGAAATTAATAATTTTTGTGTTTGCAACTTTTTCGATAATCGCCTTAAATATACTGATACAAGATTAGATACAGTTTCCCAATCAAAAATTATCATTAGTATAGTGAAAAAGCCTAATCAGTTTTTGGTTTTCCTTGACAGTCCAAAAACAACAATTTATTATGATTTAACTCAAGGTGAAACTTATTACTATATTGAACAATTATGAAACTTACCTAATTATTATTAATGATAGAACACATATAAGTATAATACAAAATTCACAAATTAATAATATCTAATATGAAGTTTTTAGTGTGGACATTCTTTATAGTGGCGATGGTCAATAGCGACTAAGCGGTACCCATGATTAATAAAAAACGTAATAGTCGATGTCAGTACCACCATAGTACCGTGATGACGCGGCGCGATGGTACCCCGGCGTAATGTGGTCTAGCCTTGAAGGCACCTTCCTGTGCAGTTATCATGAATTTAGGTTTCATGTTAGACATGTTTTTAGGTTTCGCTTCTGAGACACAAAATCAGGATCAGGAAATAAAATACTTCTAACAAATATACACCAGTTTGGGATTTTGTTAGATAATTTTATTGTTAATATAGTATCTCGCTATTCAAAATTGTTTTGAACTTTTGAAAATGTTTCAGGTTTTTTTGGTAACATTCAAATTTGTAAAACATGTTTCATGTTTTATGTACTTACCTCTACACTAGTTCTAGTTGAAGTTGCAGTTCTTTAGATTTTTAAAACTTTAAAAAATCATAACTTTTTTTCTATTAGATGAGATAGTAAGCTGAAATTTTCAGCGTTTCTTATTCCAGTAGATGAATACAATCCCTGAAAATTTCAACTCATTTAGATTCAAAGTTCCTGAGATAAAATCGTGTTAGGCAATTTGGAGTGATTTATCTACCTTATGATTTAGATTTTGGGAAAGTTTTAAAGGTCACAACTTTTTCTCTATTATAGATAGAAAGTTGAAACTTTCACTGAATTTTGTCCCAATCAAGGGACTACAAGCCCTGAAAATTTCAGCTCATTTGCACTTATAGTTCCTGAGATAAAATCGTGTTAAACAATTTGGGGTGATTTATCAATTTTTCAATTTTTCTAAGTGTTTTTTTTTCATAGATTTCGGCTCCAAATCTGGGAATAATTATGTGTATGGAGTTTGGGGTATGTTGATTGACCATTAGGATACGAAATCTCGACAAATTTTTTTTTTGAAATTTCATGGTTTTAGTAAGAAGGTACCCCCCTTTAGATTTTTTTGGAAAATTTTGAAAGGTCATTACTTTTTTTCTATAATAGATAGAAAGCTGAATCTTTCACTGAATTATATCTTTTTCAAAGGACTACAAGCACTGAAAATTTCAGCTCAATTGCACTTATAGTTCCTGAGATAAAATCGTGTTAAGCAATTTGGGGTGATTTATCAATTTTTCAATTTTTCTGAGTGCCTTTTTTCATAGATTTCGGCTTCAAATGTAAGAATAATTTAGTGTATGGAGTTTGGGGGATCACAAATGACCATAAGAATATAAAATCTCCACAAAAAAAAAAAATCGAAATTTCATCTGGCAACAGTAGTGTGGTTGTTAATATATCAGAGGCACCCACGAGCATAGACTTAAAAACTGATAATCCTCTCTAGTTCCTGGAAAACTGGTTAATTTTCTACCTCGGGTTCCTGAAATCTGGTTAACCAAATGTCAAAATAGTTACCGGCCATCGAATGTCGCTTTTGTTGGTTTTATCAAGGTTTTATCTGTAACTTCTGTCAATTATGTTTTATTTCCATATTTGCGTTCCCCAAAGTAACCGGAATTTTCAGTAAACATCTGTTGACCGATTCGGTTACTTTAGCTCTGTTCCAACAGACATGAAAACCTTTCTAGAACGGTAATTTCCAGTCGATCAATCCATTTGTCAAATTAGGAAAAACCCCCCCAAGACCCTTAAATTTTATGAATATTTCTTCAAAACCAAGATAAACAGTCCCAAAAATAGCGTAAAGAAACCTGAAGAGGGGCGTGGCACCCAAAAATTTCGCGCCTGTGGCGCTTTGCCTCTGGCAGCGGTCGCGGTAGGGCCGCAAGAGACGCTTCCTGCAAATTTGCCCCTCCCAAGACAAAATCCTGGCTACGCCACTGCCCTGAGGAGGCACTTTTTACCCACCTGCACTGTAATCCCTCTTCCGTAAAGCCCTCCATTAATCTATTTTCAAAAGGCTCTTACCCTGAGATGGCACTTCATTATATCCCTTCACTTTCTTGAAAACTAAAGAATATTTAACCAATTCTTGCATTTGTATGTGAATTGATCAATTTTAGGGTTGGCCCGGGTCAAATCACCAAAATTTCAGATCAAAAGCGCCGCCGATCAAGAGATTTTCCCACGGTATCGAAAAACTTCCCAGGCTCAAGTGCCCCCGGCTATCAGACCAATACCCACCTCTACTACGTAAGTGGTCCACCAGATTCACAAGCAAAATGTTATTATTGCAATGGAGTTTAGAACACTATTGACGAACACAAATGCAGGAATTGTTGAAATATTCTTTAGTTTTCAAGAAAGTGAAGGGATATGAAAAGAGGTACCTCTTCAGAGTAAAAGCTTTTTGACGTAGGTAGTGGAAGTGGGTATTGCTCTGATAGCTGTGAGGTGGGTATTGGTCATAAACAGGTGCATTAATTTTATTGCAATAATAAATATTTTGCTTGTGAATCTGCTAGTCTGATAGCTGGGGGCACTTGAGCCTAGGAAGTTTTTCGATACCGTGGGAAAATCTCTAGATCGGCGGCGCCTTTTGAAAATAGATTAATGGTGGGCTATGATGGCTATGCTGGAGGAGGGCTTTTACGTGGTAGAAGTGGGTATTGTTCTGATAGCTGTGAAAACACTCTACTCTTTACCCTTATAGTCGTCCTTTTTTTTCCAATTTTAGCAGACACCGCAAAAACCTTACGCAAGCACCAAGCAACACTAGCTCCCGCAGCTGGAAAACGAATATGGAAAGGTGTGAACTACGTTGTTTGAAATGTATTACCATTCCCTTCTTAGTTCTTAGACACTCGTCTGAATGTAAAATAAAGAATGCTGGTAAACGTTGTTGGGCGTGGCTTCTGGAGAAGTTTTTTCGCCACCGGCGGGCTGTTCACCCCCCTCATAAATGCCGGTGCATGAACATCAGCACCCACGAGGTTTTCTGAAACCCGGTACCCCTGTAATATATTATGCCAATATATGAAAAGTTGTATCAAGAATTTATGAAGGAATATACCTATAGATTTGGAGCACTGAACCAAATAACTCATTTATTTCTAATTATAATATGATTTTTACAGGGAGGATGCTCAAGTTCCACAGGATATTCCGTTAATTAACATTCAAATGGTGGGGCCCACAATACAAAAATGATTTGTTGTCAATTTTGATTCGTTTAAGGCAGCAACCTATGTGATTTCAAGGGATTGTACTAAAATGTCTGTATGTAAAATAGATCATTCCAAAAAATATTGTGGCCAAGTAGGTATAAGGTTTGTTCAAATTATCAGCCAGAGCCAATCAAATCCATTAGACAATTTCAAACAACTTCTAGCTGAATTTGCAATAATCATTTCACAAACACTCACATAATAAACAATATAATGTTTTGTTTATTATTTCATTGCTCCCACCCGATGATTATACACGATAAAGTCCATGACTCAAATATCTGCAGTTGCCAGTAATCTGCAATCCCTTGCTCAGCATGTATCAAGTTTAAAAAAAATTAAAATTATGTCGGTCTTATTGGATAACATTACAAATTGTGTCTGTTTGGCATTTGAGGCTTTGCAACAAGACAAAACGGGCTTTGTTAACAAGTCTAAATTAAAGGTAATTTGTTAATAGTTTTAATTCATATAAATATAAAAGTAGATTTCTCTTCATCAGGCCTTGACGCTCCATATCAGGCCAAAACCGCTGTTCTTGTTTTTATAAACTTGAGCCTACTATATTTGGCTTTTTCAGTTAAAAGGTCAACTACATTTTTAGGTCCTAACGGCAAACATCGGCACCCTGCTCGATTTGTACGGCGTCGAACGAGGCCTGGAACACTACAGAAGTACCACAACTTTAAATTTTGAACAATACAAGTACTATTTGCAAAATGAGGTTTTTTCTTCGTTGCCAACAAAGTTGCCATTGGCCGAACTGCGAGACTATGAAAGTAGAATAGCTGAGGTTTGCTGGCTTGTGTGCAGAAAACGCTACTTGCAAAGGGACTACAAAATATTTACAAGCGAAGCTGTTTTTCAATTGTACAGGGTGTTTTGTGTTTTGGCCGAGTTGGTTGTTGACAATCAAAACGAACAAACCTTATTGCTACATCCTACAGAGGTAATTAGTATAGTAACTGAAATATTATTTAATTATATAAAATTATTATAGGTATGTAACATAGCTCAAACAATATCGAGTTCCTTGGGTTGTACATTTGACGAAGAAGATTTCACAAATTTAAGCATTTCTATGGGTAACGTAAGGCTTACTCCGTTTATAGCCCTTTTAGAATCGCGTTGCGTTATTGGCATTAAAGATACCAAAGCCATAAGAGAAGCAATAACAGAAGTCTACCAAAAAATCGTGGAAGACGTCATTAAAAAAGGCTACCTAACAAAGAAAGGCTACATCTTTCCGACAATGAGAGAGTTCTGGTTCGTGCTTAGACCTTCAGAGTTGACCTACTACAAAACCCGATCAGAAAAGGACAAGAGTGGCTCATTAACAATAGAAGTTGGGACAAAAATCGAAGCTACAACGGGCTACAGGATTATTTTGCACGGTACTGAGCGGAATTTTGAGCTAGGAGCTTCCGATCACATGACCAGACTTCAGTGGATGTCCGCTCTACAACTTGCCGCCGATCATTCCGGCAGCCAGCAAACTTATCAGAGATTGCAAGCGGCCAAACGACGGTTGCAAAGGCAAGGACGTGTACAGGAAATGATACAGGCAAAGTAAGTAATAATTGTCAATTTATAATACAAATGTGTCCATTAAACAGTTTTCCGTAACATTACATGGAAACTGCCTATTTAAGCCTATAAGGCTCAGTTTCACAATTGGTGGTTATCAAACTAATAGTTGCGGATTAATAACCACATCAAGTAAGCGTTGATTTAAGTTTTGTAATGCTTGACCATATATGTTTTCAGGTTCAACTAGACTGGCCCTTAGTAATACAAATAAGCCTACTATCATTGTCAAAAGTCAAACAGTCAGTGTCTCTTCTCTTTTTATCTTGAATGTTTAAAATGCAACAGATATACAACCAGTCGTAGATGACTTAAAAGCAAAAGATTAATCATGTCTTGTGGGCCAATTTTTCTATTTAAAAATGTTGTATTTTAATAGAAACAACTTGCATTTTTTGGTTTTAGTTGATTTTTCAAATTCAACACAAACTTAGGGTTAGTGCGGACGCAGTGTATTCGTGTCTTGTTCTACAAGCTTGTATAAGAAAGAGATAAAAAGACATTTGTTCTGCACTTGTCTCAATTTTTTTCTATTATCGGCTCTTGAATCTCTTCTGAATGAAAATTCAAGAGTCTGTAATAAAAACAACTTGAAAAATGTTGGCAACGCTGTTAAAAGATGTCGATCTCGCAACACGACAGTTTGACAAGCGGCATTAATAGAATTCGCTTTATGTAATGCGAATTAAGCCTACTATCACTGTCAAAACAGTCATCTCTTTTCATCTTGAATGTTTAAAATGAGACAAATATAAGATAGTTAATGCCTCCAAGGGCCCGTATTCTCGTAACCAGGGAACAGCGTTCTCTCAAGAGAACGATTGCCCTGTCTTTGTCAGTATTATGGAAATAACAATATGGATGACTAAGACAGAGCAATCGTTCTCTTGAGAGAACGCTCTTCCCCGGTGACGAGAATACGGGCCCAGAGCAAAAGATTATTTGTGAGCAAATTTTTTCATTGAAAAATGTTCAATTTTAACAAAAATAATTTCAAAATACAATTTTTACGGAAAATAATGCCAGAAAAGGACTTACCTTGAGACTTAATGGGGCTCTATGGGGTCCCAATGAAAAATGTCCGAAAAATCGATATTTTTTGAGTAGCCTTCGTACCAATTCGACGTACAATACTACTTTACGCACTTTACTGTATGAAAATTATCCGAAAAAATAATTAAATTTCCCAAAAAACACAGGGAAAATACGTCATCTTAGATTATAAAATATTTGACTTATATGAAATGTCAAACACTAATATTGCTATCTCCTTTATCTTGTGTTCAAAATATGATAGAAACATTTCAGCTAGATCGCTATCTAGCGGCAAAACTACAAACTATAATTCCTGGGGCTTTTTTTAAAATAAAAATGCGTTATTTCAATGAAAATTACCTTAATATCGATTAAAAAACTGCTTACCTTGAGGTATCACCCAATTTTGGGAGATTTTTGCTCCTCCGATGGGGCCTCATCACAAAATTTCCGAAAAACCATATTTTTTTGTGGCCCTTGTGCCTTCCGGACACACAACATTTTTACGCACTTTTTTGTATGGAAATTTCCCGGAAAACCATAAATCATAGGCGTATCCAGGGGGGGGGGCTGCCGGGCTGCAGCCCCCCCCCCAAGACTTGTCTAAACTATTTTTTTCAAGGGAAGATTTTATATATTATAACCATTATTCAATTTTCTCTTTCATAATAATTATTCTGTATACCGTACTTTCCATTATTATTCGTGAATATTTTCAATATCTATTTTTTATGGTGCAGTTTATGTACGTACTTTGTTGAATTTTCCCTAAAAAAATAAAGTTTATTTCACAATATCCTGATAAGGTTTTTCTATGAATTATCTATATCTTCTACAGGGTCGCATAGGAGCTATTTCCGCCCTGATTTGAGGGCGAAATTTGATACTTTTCGGCCTGCAGGGCCACAAAATGTCACTTATTTGATGGCTGGTCGCACAAAAAATTACTATTTCAGCTCCGCAAAAAAGAATAGTCGCGTATCGTTTGGGTATGTTACAGGTAAATTCCTTACAAAAATTGGGCGTGGTTCCAATTTTATCAGCACTTGTTGTTCGCACAACCCCCCCTAAACCAAAATCCTGGATACGCCAATGCCATAAATAATGGAAAATTACTCAAGTAACGATTTTTATGCGTTAAAAAGCAACTTACCTTGAAATACCACTACCAGCCAGCAACTTTTGAGCGATTTTTGCCCACATAATGGGGCCCTATTAAAAAATGATATTTTTTCGTGACCCCCGTGCCTTATGGACGCACAAAACTCTCATAAACATTTTAACGCACTTTTCTGTATGAAAATTGTCCAAAAAACAATTAAATTCTCCAAAAAAAACACGGAAATATTAATTCGTATATTGAATTAATTCGAAAAACCGCCATCTTAGAATAAAAAAGGACTGTCAAAAGTCTATATATTGATATCTCTTTTTATCTTGTGTTGTAAAATATGACAGAAACATTTTAGATTTCCACCTAGCAGCAAAAAGATAAACTATGATTCCTGGGGCATTTTTTAATTAAAAATGCGCTATTTTAATGGAAAATTACTGAAATAACGATTATTATACGTTAAAAAGCTGCTTACCTTGATGTTTCATCAGGAACCAGCAAATTTTGGGCGATTTTTGTCCACATAATGGGGCCCCATTGAAAAAGGATATTTTTTCGTGGCCCCCGTACCTCATGGACACACAAAACTCTCATAAACATTTTAACGCACTTTTCTGTATGAAAATTGTCCAAAAAACTATCTACACCGGAAAGCCGTCATATAAAAACATTTGACTTTGACTTATATGAAATGTCAAAAGTCGATATATAGGCTGTCTCTTTTTATCTTGTGTTTAAAATGAGACATTTTAGTTGTACAGTTTTAGTTGTTGCTTCAATTGCCATCTAGCGGCAAAAGTACAAACTATCGTTTTCGAGCTTTTTTATTTAAAAATGCGCTATTTTAATGGAAAATTACTGAAATAACGATTATTAAACGTTAAAAAGCTGCTTACCTTGATGTTTCATCAGCAACCAGCAAATTTTGGGCGATTTTTGTCCACATAATGGGGCCCCATTGAAAAACGATATTTTTTCGTGGCCCCTGTATTTTTTTGGACGCAAAACACTTCAAAAAAACACTTTTTCGCATTAAATTTGCCCGAAAAACCACAAAATTCTTCAAAAAACTACAGTGACTCTATAACCCACAGTGGCGACAATTGCTGTCTCATTTTTGATTGGTTCTAAAATCCCATATATATTCATATTGAAAACACCGCCATCTTGTTCCCAACCGCTTGTTACTTTTAAATATGAATATATGGGATTTAGGTGAACATTCATCATAAATCATGGAAAACAACGTATTTGATGGACCTAATAATGGTCATCAAATACGTTGATTTCGATTTTTTATGATAGATGTCCATTTAAATCCTATATATTAATATTTAAAAGTAACAAGAGGTTGGGAACAAGATGGCGGCGAAACCTCTATTGTCGTCACTGTATGTAAAGGTTTATTTAGCCACTGTACAAAAAACGACCCCCACGATACACACGCCCCCATTTCGCCGAATCAAAAGAGCTTTGAAGTTGACACTGTTGACAATTGTGACAACTACGTCAGTCTTTTTTTATATTGTGGGGGTAAGAGAAGGAAAATATGGTTGGGTATTTAATTTACAAGGCCTACTTGAGTTGTCAGCTGAGGCTTGCGCAATGTAAACAAAAAGGAAATAATAAATAATTTTAAATTATTAATAAAATATAAATAAATTATCTAATTAGAACAACGTGGTTCATTATTATCCTGGAAAACTGTTGCAGGAATAATTTTGGAATTTTCTCATGAGAGAGTAGGTGTTGTCTTCGTCACTCATATTTATATTTTCATAACATTGACAAAGATAGAGCAATCGTTGTAATGAAGAAGCTGTTTCCTGGTTTCGAAAATCGAACATCCAAAAATGTTTATACTGACCCTGAGAATAACTGAGTTAATCAGTTTTTTAAAGGTCCGGTTTATCCATCTTTAGATAAACTTGGTGGTAATAATTATCTGCAAGATAAATTCACCGATCTATAATTCTATTAGTCGGCGGATAACTGACCGACCAATGGAATTACAGATTACGTCAGAAGATGAATACATCGGCCCTTACTGGAATAGATTTCCAAGCCATTTGGAATGAAAAATGCACCAGCCATTTTCTAAAAGACTATGCACATTATATAATAAGAAATTTAGAACGCAAAATGCCTTAGGATCGGTTTATCAGTGGACGGTTATTTAGTTTAGCTGTTGGTCAACTTGAATAACTGTCCACTAATAAACTGGTCCTTAGTCAACTAGGAACTTAATAGAATGCATCTTAAAACTTGTGAAATTTTAACTGTTTCCTACTTGTACAAACATATAAAATCAAATAAATTATTTCCAGGACTCAATTGCAACTGGAAAGGAGTGCCAGACAAGCGGCAGAAGGCCAAGCAAAAGAGCTGGAAGCCTTGGTCAAAGAAGATTCCAAAAAACTGGAACAACTGGCCGAAATCAAAGTGAAACTGGAAAAATTACTGGAAGAAGAAACTCAAGCCAAAAGGTAACAATTTTAATTATCATTACTTACATATGACAATCAATTACAATGTTATAGAGATGAAGAAATTGTAAGGGCACTTCAAGCAAGAGTTTTGGCCGAAGAATGGGAAAAACGTGACGAATTGGAAAGGTTGCAAGGCGAACAAAAAATGCTTCTTGAAGAAGAACGCATAAAACGAAAAGAATATGAAGACAGACAAAGACAAAAAGAAGAACAACTGAGAGGTGCCGAGCAAAGATTGGCCCAACTGGAAAAAGAACGTCAAGCTTTAGATGAAGAACTAAAACAAGCCAGAGAGAAAATCGTTTTATCTGAAGGCAAAAAGGATTTCTTGGAAGCTAAACTTTACCAATATACACCTGGTATTTTTGTATCAATAATTATAAAATTGAGGGTACTAATGTTGCAAATTTTTTAAGGTGACAAAGTGAGAAGAACCCATTCGTTTATTCCAAGCACAAAAGAGAGGCCGATATTATTAGAAGTACGCTCTGCAACACTGAGAAGACCAACTAAAAATTAATAGTAAAAAGTATTTTATTTATTTTGAAATAATTATTACAAATAACAAATAATAAAACAAAGAATTGGGTTTTTTTTTTTTTTCATAATAACATCACAATATTAAAATCACATTTTTATTATAAAGTGGGCATTCAGACTAAAGTAGCATGTGACATGCGCCTTGCTGCTAAGAAGCAAGGAGCATGCTACTTCTGTTTTGCAGGTTGCATGCTACTTTGGTGTGAATGCTCACTAAATAATCAATATAAATGCTTTTTGTTAATTTGCACCTTAATATAAATAAAAGTCAAATTTAAACATTTTCAACAACAATAAATTAACAAAAAAAAAAAGTGCAAAAACTCCCTCCACACAGTTAAGTGCAAGACTACATACGAATAACATAAATGCACCGCCATTTTAATACTGATTTCTTTGGGCAAAAACTAGTGTCATGCTGCTTATAATTGACTGTGTATAGAAAAATAACTGCCGACTGATTTTATATGAGATTCCTTTTTTATTTAAAGCAAAGCAACATTTATCTAGGAATCTTATCGAGAAAATCGCCCTCTACAACTTTGTCAATCTTGTCCAAAATCATATCCAACTTTTTATCGCTTTGCCTGTCAGCAAACAAGTTGTCACTTGCTACAGATTTGGTGCACTCAGTCCTATGTCGATTGGAACAAGAGCTTAATGTTTTAAAGAAGCTGTGGAGGTCTTTAAGTTGCGTAATCACATTAACAGTTAACAGCAACTCGTTGCGTTTCATTGGCAAAATATCAATTTGCGTATCAGAAAATTTCCGATCCATAAACTCAGCTATTCTGACTACGTGAGGCACAAAACTGTCAGATTTGTTTAATAAATCGTCTCCCACAAAAGCCCAACGATACCTGCAATAATTTATATAATATCTATTATTTTTGTATTAGTGATGGTAACGTACATTTGAAATTGTGGTAGAGTTGTGGCTGGTAATAATAAAGCTAAATCCAACAATTTGGCCGTAGCAAGTTGCAACCTGAGCCAATGAGGATGTCCCAAAGCGTGCAACCCGTTGTTGCTATTGGTCGCCCAGCTAGCGTCTAACGAGGACATCAGTTTTATATGAGAGCTAAACAATTATTATAATTCAGTAATAATTTCTTATTATTATTAGCGCAATTTATTTACCTGTTGTTAGTTGTCCTGAAGGAACGCAAAATAATACATTTTTTGTTAGTATGTACCTACACTCACAAATACAAAAAGAAAATTCTTACCTGAATTCTTCGCTGTCGGTGCTCAACTCTTGTTCGATTTGCAGGAAGACTTGCAACATTTCGCTAATTATTATTGGCCACAAGCTGGTCACGTGAATAGGGCTCATTCTGATGAGAATCACGCGGAAGCACATAAAAACTTGTGCCTGAATACCTGGCACATTCAATCTAAGACTTGTTGTTAATTGTTCTATAAGAAAATACATTATATTTTACATTAATACATATTGACAATTATTACCTTGTATTTCAGGCATATATTTAGCATATTGATCAATTTCGCTGCAAAATATAATATAAGCAAGTCGTTTTAGTAGTTGAGCCTTTTGCTCATATTCTTGTTCTCTGGAAGAGAAAATCCCTAAAGTGCCGCTTTGAGGCATCGATACCCTGCTCATTAAATCTCTAAAAGTTGTATTATCGTGAGTCATTAAATTATCCACAATTACCCGCCAATATTTTAAACAACTGTAGTCCATTTGAAATAAAGTATTATCCAATAGTAAGTCAAAAACATCTTTTTTCCACGCTTTTCTTGTATATTGGTAGCTACTTAAGCTGGACAACAGCTTAGAGCAAGCATTAAAGCTGGGCATGTTTTTGACTGTATGAGTTTTTAAATAGGGCACGATATTACACATTAGGGAAGCCAAAATGCTATTGACTTTGTCTTTTTCCTGAGACCCGAAACAAATATCTAAAATAGGGGCTAAGATTTCAGCTAAAACAAGCTGAGCTTGGACGCTGTGGCTGGAACTCAGCACAAAGTCAGTGTTTGGTATGTTGGCGTCTGGGGTGGTTTCTTCGTCTTCGCGTACCGCAAAGTTTCTTCTTAGCCAAGTGGTTTGTTCCAGGCAAGAGCCACAAACTTGGGAGACACAGTCGATGAGCTAGAAATTGCTATTTGTGATACAAGTCGGTCTAGAGATGGATTCTGTGGAGGCGCAAATTGTTACACGTGGCTGGGGCGTTCTTTAGTCCAAATGGTATACGTAAAAAGTATCTAGTAACAATGTACTACAATGTGACTACAAAATCCATAAAGTCCCTGCATTGGAGCTTATTTGGCAGAAAAAAAACTAAAAATGTGATTTTCTCGGTTTTATTTGGAAAGTTTCATGATTTTCCTTTTAATAGATTTTATAATTAGAAGCCCGAAAGGCCAGAGTTTTTGAAAATTACGAGCCCAAAGAACCGGAGTTTTTATAATCACGAGCTCGAAGGGCCGGAGTTTTTATAATAACGAGCCCGTAGAGCGGAAAATAAAACCCTCGCCTTACGGGAGTGAATTTTTCAAGACCAAGTTTATTCATCTTCAGATAAATTTGCTGGTAACTAACTGCAAGATAAATTTATTGGTCGGCGAATAACTTTACCAAAAGGCGAATAAACCAGCCCTTACCGGAACGCCATTTGGGTTAAATAATACTCCAGCCATTTTTCACTTTGACACATTTTGCAGGTGAATATCTTTAAAACGAGAAAGGATAACGACTTGCGGTTTATTCTGGGAGAATGTTCATAAGCGCAACTAGTTCCTCACTTTCCTCTTTCTTCTGGAGAAAATCCACAATATTGGCTTTGCCACTTTTCCAGAAAAAAATTGAAGGATGAATTTTGCTTGATCAAGTCAATTTTCCAGAGTTTTCCTCTCGACTTTCCTTGGAGTAAATGTAAGAAAATGAATTTTGCTTAAAAAAGTCAATTTTTCCTTAGTTTTTGCATTTTCGAAAAACTCATAATTTTCGTAATCCCCCGTAACTTTTTCGAAATTTCCCCATAACTTCAAAAATCATAATTTTTTCGTAATTCCCCGTAATTTTTTGTACTTATTTTTAATTCTCCTAATTTTTTAAAAAACTTTTTAAATTCCCCCCAAGTTTTGTAATTTTCATAATTTCAAAAATTCGTGATTTTCGTAATTCCTATAATTTTTGTAATTTTTGTAATTCTCTTTATTTTTATAATTCCAGCAATTTTTCGTAATTCCTGCAATTTTCCGTAACTATTCAAAAATTGCGTTAAAATCGCTGGAAAGTGACGTTGGAATTACGAAAAATAGAAGTAAAAATAACGGAAAAACGAAGTTGGAAATGTTGGAATTGCGAAAAAGTTGAGTAAAAATGGCGGAAAAGCAAGGTTATAATCGAGAAAAAATGAGGTTATAAATACGAAAAACAAAAGTAAAGATTATGAAAAAATTAGGTTGAAATTGCGGAAATGTGATGCGAAAATCGCGGAAAAGTGAGTTTATACTTATTGAAAAAATTTGTTGAAAATCTCTTAGTTTTTGAAATTTTCGCAAAACTCGTAATTTTCGTAATTCCCATAACTTTTTCGTTCCTTAATTTTTCGTAACTTTCCAAAATTCATTGTAATTTTTCTGTAATTCCCGTAATTTTTGAATAATTCCTGTTGTTTCTCAGATTTTCGTAATTTTTTAATTTCTGTTATTTCTCAAAATATTCAGTTACTTATTTTATAATTCTCCCTAAGTTTTTGTTACTTTCAAAAATTCGTAATTCCCGTAATTTTCAATTTTTTTTTGTTGTGAATTTTCATTATTTCCGTAATTTCTCAGATAATTCTCCCTATTTCTATAATTCTTCCTTAGTCATTGCAATTCTTGGAAAACTCGTAATTTTCGTAATTCCCGTAACTTTTTCATAAATCCCGTAACTTTCCAAAAATTATCGTAATTTTTTCCCAATTCCCGTGATTTTTCCTTATCTCTTTCAATTTTTATATTTCCTGTAGTTCCTCAAATTTTCGTAATTTTGTAATTCCCGTAATTTTTCAAAAAATTCTCGTTAATTTCATAATTCCCCCTTAGTTTTTGCAATTTTCGGAAAATTCGTGAATCTCGTAACTTTTTGTAATTCTTGTTATTTGCGTAATTTTTTGAAAATTGTCACAATTTTTTTAATTCCCGTGATTGTTTCGTATTTTTCATAATTTTTGAATAATTCCTGTAGTTTTCAGATTTCCGTAATTTTTTAATTCCTGTAATTTCTCAGAAAACGTCGTTATTTTGATAATTCCGAAAACATGTAATTTTCGTAATTTATTTTGGGAATTTTCGAAATTTTGTAATTCCTGTCATTTCTCAGATAATTCTCGTTATTTTCATAATATCCCCTTAGTTTTTACAATTTTCGAAAAACTCTAAATTTTCGTAATTCCCATTATTTTCGTAATTTTTTAATTTCCGTAATTTCTCAAAAAAATTCCGTTAGTTTTATAATTTTCCCTAAGTTTTTGAAATTTTCGTAAGTTGGTAATTTCCGTATTTTTTTTTTGGGGATTTTCGAAATTTTTTAATCCCTGTAATTTCTCAGATAATTCTTGTTATTTTCTAATTCCCCCTTATTTTTTTCAATTTTTGGAAAACTTGGTAATTTTCGTTATTCCCGCAATTTTTCGCGTTTTTCCCATCATGATGTTTTCGTAATTCCAGTAATTATTTGTATTTTCAATTTTTCAATTTTCAATTTTCCTAATTTCCAAAAAGATTCGGAATTTTCTAATTCTCTCTAAGTTATTGTAATTTTCGTAATTTCAAAAACTTGTGATTTCCGTTATTTTGGGAATTACCGTAATTCACGTAATTTTGAAATGATTTTGTAGTTCTTTCCCGTAATATTTCGTAATACCCGTAATTTTTGTAATTTTCGTAGTTTTTCGTATTTTTCTCAATTCCCATAATTTTTATAATTTCTCATAATTCCCGTAAATTTTCGTCATTTTACTGGGTTCCGTAAATTTTTATAATTCCCATTATTTTTCGTAATTCCCGTAATTTGTCTTGTTAGTTTTTGTAAATTCTTCAACAATTAATAATATTTAAATAATTGACGTAATTTTGGAGTAACTTCGTAATTCTTTTGTGTAATATTTGGCAATTCCCATAATTTTTGTAATTCCCGCAACTTTTTGTTATTCCGTGATTCTCGTAATGTTCCGTAATTCTCGTAAATGTTTGCAACTCTCATAATTTTTCATATTTTACGTACTTTAACGTAATTCCCGTAATTTTTCGTAACTTTTCAAAAATTATCGTTATTCTCGTAATTTTGAAATGAGGAAAAATAAGGATAAACTCGCGGAAAGTGATGATACAATCGCAAAAAAAAGTGAGGTCAAATTCGCGGAAAAGTGAAGATAAAATCGCGGAAAGTAGGGAAACAATCGCGGGAAAATGAGGATGAAATGAAAGATGACAAAATATATCTACAGGGTGTTTCTTTGAAAATAAGGCAGAAATTATCATTATTCCCCCATAGGACAAACCCTATCTCATTGTAGAGATACTTACCTGCAAAATGTGTCTATCTAATAATGAATTTGGCCCCCCCGACAAAAAGCATAATCTTAGTCTTACTTTAGCTGTAACATCTTGCAAATCCTTCTGATCTTTCCGCTCTTCCAAAGGACAACATTTGATCATCATTTCGTGTAAAATTGCCGCCAACAAAAACTGCGCAGACGGACTTAAGACATTCACTTCTCTTATAAGTGACAGCAAAGAGCTCCAAGCCTCAGACAGTTGAGTGGCAGAAGCATTTCTCATGTAACTTATTTTCAAAATAAATGATTTTATGATACCTTTTAACAAATTATGTCTTACCTGTAAAACAACTCTAAAATCGCAACATCAAGACAAATATCGGAGCTTAAACCTTCACAGGGCGGAGGGTTTTTTATCACAGCGGTCACTATTTGCACTAAATTGTCCAGCGGAATCATTCTGATTGCAGATATAAGGTAGACTAAGTTGTTTTGACCGGCATTTGGTTCAGGCAAAACCTATAATAATTGCAAAATAACTAAGAGGTTATGGGCCCAGTAGTTGCCTAAACAGTAGAGACTTACAGCTTTAACATTACTAAACGGATTCCGTCTTTCAAACCAAGCAACAGCCACTGCAGCCAAAAAGGCAGCCCCATGGTGGACAGCAATCGGACTCAAAAACTCTAAAAGTTGCTGTTTGACTACTTTTGAATTTCCATAAACGCTGTTGAAGTCTTCCAGCCCTTAAGCATTTTATAATTAGTCATTGTCAGACAACAAAACTAATAATAATTCTTACCAACAACCGTCTGCCATAGTTTAGCTACACTTGTAATAATTCTAGGCATGTGACTCAGTATAGTTTTCCTAGCGTTTTGATAGTGATCCGAGTTTTGTTTTGTGGAAAAATTAATGTCAGAAATCAAAGGAGTAAAAAACACATTGACTAAATTATTAAGAATCTCGCTCGAATGAGTTGTAGATGTTGTAGACACTGGCACGTTTTGATTGGCTGTTTGAGAAGCATCCAACAAACAATAATGACATAAAATAGTCAAAGATTCCAACTGAGTCACTGTATAATCAGAGCCAATTTCAAAATCGTCCAATTCAGGTTTGTCATAGTTGCAAGCGACTTCTTCAATGTTGCTGCAAATCTGATGAATAACGCTTATGGAGATTTGCTTTAGGTTGTCTCCGAAATAAGGCAAACAACAAGTTACCATGTTGAGCCATTTTTCGTGCATGCAGCGCATGTTTTCATTACGTAAAGCACTTAAAATGGCTGATAGAAATATTTGCTGTTTGGGTATCAAAACTGTAGGAGTGTAGTTCAAGTGTTCGCCGTTTACTGAGCCACAATTTGAAGTCTCTAGTGTAGCATTTTGGGTTAATATTGGTTTGGCCATGGGGAAAACCAAATGTTCCAAGATGATCAAAGAATGGATCAACCTATAGGGATGAAAATGTATTGAGGTTTTTAGGAATTCTTTTTCTATTCCAGGCTAATTCATCATTATTATTAAAAGCCTGGAATGAGAAATTTTCACTTACCTTAAAAGTTGTATTTGAAAAGCTTCAACGTGTCCCCCAACACGATTCTCAGAATTGCAAAGTTGAAAGTGATTAAACATCAAAATATCTTCAGCGAAAGTCATATCCTCATCAAAATTCCTTACAGAAGTCAGCAAACAATGCAGCAAAGTCTTTTGAATTTTGCATTTAATAAGCAAATCAGCAATGTAACTGCTAAAACCCTTATTACCATTCCCTTCCACCATTGCCACAAGATTCTTAACAATTATATGCAAAATTTCCAAAGACTCAATTTGAATTTTGTTGTTTGTTTCAAGTTCTTCACTTGAATCTTCCATAAAAGGAAAAAACGTGCGGGCATAGTTGAGACAAATAGACAAAACAACATCCAAAAACATATAGTTTTTGTAAATATTTAAATGCTCTTGTGCCAATTCCCCAGTAAATCCTTGGCCCAAAAGACTTTTCCTATGTCTAGCCAGCAAATTCAAAATATCGTGACTTTTAAGATCCTTAATCCCACTAGCAGCTGAGCACTTGATAAAAAGCTGAGGATTGCACAAAATGCAATTCTTCAAAGTACTCAAAACATACATAATTTGATTTGAATCAAACAACTCATAATACAAACACAAATGCGAATGAATCGGATACAAAACAAAATTCTTTGAATTTGAAATGTTGATTTTGTTTTTTAAGTCTAAATCAGTGGGTCTGTGAGATGTTTGCTGGCAAACATCCTCAATAAGTTTTTCTAAAATGCTGGATACAATTGCTAGTTCTTCATCACGGCCTTTGAAAAACTCCTCCGCACTTTTACTAATCTCCAACTCTCCATGTAAATTTGCCGAATCCGATATACAATAAGACCAGCTTTGCACTAGGGAGTTTTCGTCGCAGCATTTTGCGTTGCTTTTTTCGTCAAAGCTGTGCGACTTTGGGAGTTTTACTTCTTTTATGCCGTTAGAAATCGGTTCCATGCTTTCTAGTAGGGCTTTTTTGCTGTTGTCGACGAGGGAGTTTAGGATTTCGGATTGTTTGCGTTGTTGTTTTAGGGAATCGTAGCCGCTGTCTCTGTCACCTGAAAAAAAATTGAGGATTTTTTGATTATAGGATTTACACAACATTAATATGTCAGCAGAGTTATGTGGGGTGAGTGATAATTTGTAAACTTTAAAAAATCATAACTTTTTTTCTATTATAGATAGAAAGCTGAAACTTTCACTGAATTTTATCCCTCTCAAAGGACTACAATCCCTGAAAATTTCAGCTCATTTGCTTTTATAGTTCCTGAGATAAAATCGTGTTAAGCAATTTGGAGTGATTTATCAATTTTTCAATTTTTCTGACTGCCTTTTTTCATAGATTTCGGCTTCAAATCTGAGAATAAATTAGTGTATGAAGTTTGGGGGATGGTAATTGACTATTAGGATACAAAATCTCGACAAAAAAAAATTTGAAATTTCATCGTTTTAGTAAGAAGGTACCTACCTTATGATTTAGATTTTGGAAAACTTTGCAAGGTCATAACTTTTTTTCTATTATAGATAGAAAGCTGAAACTTTCACTGAATTTTATCCCTCTCAAAGGACTACAATCCCTGAAAATTTCAGCTCATTTGCACTTATAGTTCCTGAGATAAAATCGTGTTAAGCAATTTGGAGTGATTTATCAATTTTTCAATTTTTCTGACTGCCTTTTTTCATAGATTTCGGCTTCAAATCTGAGAATAAATTAGTGTATGGAGTTTGAGGGATGTTGATTGACCATTAGGAAACAAAATCTCGACAAAAAAAAAATTGAAATTTCATCGTTTTAGTAAGAAGGTACCTACCTTATGATTTAGATTTTGGAAAACTTTGCAAAGTCATAACTTTTTTTCTATTATAGATAGAAAGCTGAAACTTTCACTGAATTTTATCCCTCTCAAAGGACTACAATCCCTGAAAATTTCAGCTCATTTGCTTTTATAGTTCCTGAGATAAAATCATGTTAAGCAATTTGGAGTGATTTATCAATTTTTCAATTTTTCTGACTGCCTTTTTTCATAGATTTCGGCTTCAAATCTGAGAATAAATTAGTGTATGGAGTTTGGGAGATGGTAATTGACTATTAGGATACAAAATCTCGACAAAAAAAATTTTGAAATTTCATCGTTTTAGTAAGAAGGTACCTACCTTATGATTTAGATTTTGGAAAAATTTGCAAAGTCATAACTTTTTTTCTATTATAGATAGAAAGCTGAATCTTTCACTGAATTTTATCTTTTTCAAAGGACTACAATCCCTGAAAATTTCAGCTCATTTGCTTTTATAGTTCCTGAGATAAAATCGTGTTAAGCAATTTGGAGTGATTTATCAATTTTTCAATTTTTCTGACTGCCTTTTTTCATAGATTTCGGCTTCAAATCTGAGAATAAATTAGTGTATGGAGTTTGAGGGATGTTGATTGACCATTAGGAAACAAAATCTCGACAAAAAAAAAATTGAAATTTCATCGTTTTAGTAAGAAGGTACCTACCTTATGATTTAGATTTTGGAAAACTTTGCAAAGTCATAACTTTTTTTCTATTATAGATAGAAAGCTGAAACTTTCACTGAATTTTATCCCTCTCAAAGGACTACAATCCCTGAAAATTTCAGCTCATTTGCACTTATAGTTCCTGAGATAAAATCGTGTTAAGCAATTTGGAGTGATTTATCAATTTTTCAATTTTTCTGACTGCCTTTTTTCATAGATTTCGGCTTCAAATCTGAGAATAAATTAGTGTATGGAGTTTGAGGGATGTTGATTGACCATTAGGAAACAAAATCTCGACAAAAAAAAAATTGAAATTTCATCGTTTTAGTAAGAAGGTACCTACCTTATGATTTAGATTTTGGAAAACTTTGCAAAGTCATAACTTTTTTTCTATTATAGATAGAAAGCTGAAACTTTCACTGAATTTTATCCCTCTCAAAGGACTACAATCCCTGAAAATTTCAGCTCATTTGCACTTATAGTTCCTGAGATAAAATCGTGTTAAGCAATTTGGAGTGATTTATCAATTTTTCAATTTTTCTGACTGCCTTTTTTCATAGATTTCGGCTTCAAATCTGAGAATAAATTAGTGTATGGAGTTTGAGGGATGTTGATTGACCATTAGGAAACAAAATCTCGACAAAAAAAAAATTGAAATTTCATCGTTTTAGTAAGAAGGTACCTACCTTATGATTTAGATTTTGGAAAACTTTGCAAAGTCATAACTTTTTTTCTATTATAGATAGAAAGCTGAAACTTTCACTGAATTTTATCCCTCTCAAAGGACTACAATCCCTGAAAATTTCAGCTCATTTGCACTTATAGTTCCTGAGATAAAATCGTGTTAAGCAATTTGGAGTGATTTATCAATTTTTCAATTTTTCTGACTGCCTTTTTTCATAGATTTCGGCTTCAAATCTGAGAATAAATTAGTGTATGGAGTTTGAGGGATGTTGATTGACCATTAGGAAACAAAATCTCGACAAAAAAAAAATTGAAATTTCATCGTTTTAGTAAGAAGGTACCTACCTTATGATTTAGATTTTGGAAAACTTTGCAAAGTCATAACTTTTTTTCTATTATAGATAGAAAGCTGAAACTTTCACTGAATTTTATCCCTCTCAAAGGACTACAATCCCTGAAAATTTCAGCTCATTTGCACTTATAGTTCCTGAGATAAAATCGTGTTAAGCAATTTGGAGTGATTTATCAATTTTTCAATTTTTCTGACTGCCTTTTTTCATAGATTTCGGCTTCAAATCTGAGAATAAATTAGTGTATGGAGTTTGAGGGATGTTGATTGACCATTAGGAAACAAAATCTCGACAAAAAAAAAATTGAAATTTCATCGTTTTAGTAAGAAGGTACCTACCTTATGATTTAGATTTTGGAAAACTTTGCAAAGTCATAACTTTTTTTCTATTATAGATAGAAAGCTGAAACTTTCACTGAATTTTATCCCTCTCAAAGGACTACAATCCCTGAAAATTTCAGCTCATTTGCACTTATAGTTCCTGAGATAAAATCGTGTTAAGCAATTTGGAGTAATTTTTCAATTTTTCTGACTGCCTTTTTTCATAGATTTCGGCTTCAAATCTGAGAATAAATTAGTGTATGGAGTTTGAGGGATGTTGATTGACCATTAGGAAACAAAATCTCGACAAAAAAAAAATTGAAATTTCATCGTTTTAGTAAGAAGGTACCTACCTTATGATTTAGATTTTGGAAAACTTTGCAAAGTCATAACTTTTTTTCTATTATAGATAGAAAGCTGAAACTTTCACTGAATTTTATCCCTCTCAAAGGACTACAATCCCTGAAAATTTCAGCTCATTTGCACTTATAGTTCCTGAGATAAAATCGTGTTAAGCAATTTGGAGTGATTTATCAATTTTTCAATTTTTCTGACTGCCTTTTTTCATAGATTTCGGCTTCAAATCTGAGAATAAATTAGTGTATGGAGTTTGAGGGATGTTGATTGACCATTAGGAAACAAAATCTCGACAAAAAAAAAATTGAAATTTCATCGTTTTAGTAAGAAGGTACCTACCTTATGATTTAGATTTTGGAAAACTTTGCAAAGTCATAACTTTTTTTCTATTATAGATAGAAAGCTGAAACTTTCACTGAATTTTATCCCTCTCAAAGGACTACAATCCCTGAAAATTTCAGCTCATTTGCACTTATAGTTCCTGAGATAAAATCGTGTTAAGCAATTTGGAGTGATTTATCAATTTTTCAATTTTTCTGACTGCCTTTTTTCATAGATTTCGGCTTCAAATCTGAGAATAAATTAGTGTATGAAGTTTGGGGGATGGTAATTGACTATTAGGATACAAAATCTTGACAAAAAAAAAATTGAAATTTCATCGTTTTAGTAAGAAGGTACCTACCTTATGATTTAGATTTTGGAAAACTTTGCAAAGTCATAACTTTTTTTCTATTATAGATAGAAAGCTGAAACTTTCACTGAATTTTATCCCTCTCAAAGGACTACAATCCCTGAAAATTTCAGCTCATTTGCACTTATAGTTCCTGAGATAAAATCGTGTTAAGCAATTTGGAGTGATTTATCAATTTTTCAATTTTTCTGACTGCCTTTTTTCATAGATTTCGGCTTCAAATCTGAGAATAAATTAGTGTATGGAGTTTGGGGGATGGTAATTGACTATTAGGATACAAATTCTCGACAAAAAAAAATTTGAAATTTCATCGTTTTAGTAAGAAGGTACCTACCTTATGATTTAGATTTTGGAAAACTTTGCAAAGTCATAACTTTTTTTCTATTATAGATAGAAAGCTGAAACTTTCACTGAATTTTATCCCTCTCAAAGGACTACAATCCCTGAAAATTTCAGCTCATTTGCACTTATAGTTCCTGAGATAAAATCGTGTTAAGCAATTTGGAGTGATTTATCAATTTTTCAATTTTTCTGACTGCCTTTTTTCATAGATTTCGGCTTCAAATCTGAGAATAAATTAGTGTATGGAGTTTGGGGGATGGTAATTGACTATTAGGATACAAAATCTCGACAAAAAAAAATTGAAATTTCATCGTTTTATTAAGAAGGTACCTACCTTATGATTTAGATTTTGGAAAAATTTGCAAGGTCATAACTTTTTTTCTATTATAGATAGAAAGCTGAAACTTTCACTGAATTTTATCCCTCTCAAAGGACTACAATCCCTGAAAATTTCAGCTCATTTGCTTTTATAGTTCCTGAGATAAAATCGTGTTAAGCAATTTGGAGTGATTTATCAATTTTTCAATTTTTCTGACTGCCTTTTTTCATAGATTTCGGCTTGAAATCTGAGAATAAATTAGTGTATAGAGTTTGGGGGATGGTGATTGACTATTAGGATACAAAATCTCGACAAAAAAAAATTTGAAATTTCATCGTTTTAGTAAGAAGGTACCTACCTTATGATTTAGATTTTGGAAAAATTTGCAAAGTCATAACTTTTTTTCTATTATAGATAGAAAGCTGAAACTTTCACTGAATTTTATCCCTCTCAAAGGACTACAATCCTTGAAAATTTCAGCTCATTTGCTTTTATAGTTCCTGAGATAAAATCGTGTTAAGCAATTTGGAGTGATTTATCAATTTTTCAATTTTTCTGACTGCCTTTTTTCATAGATTTCGGCTTCAAATCTGAGAATAATTTAGTGTATGGAGTTGGGGGGATGTTGGTTGACCATTAGGATACAAAATCTCGACAAAAAAAAAATTGAAATTTCATCGTTTTAGTAAGAAGGTATCTACCTTATGATTTATGATGAAATTTCAATTTTTTTTTTGACAGTGATTTATCAATTTTTCAATGAATTATTACAACAAAGTTATTTACCTGGCAAAGAATCACATTGTTCCATCACCCGTCTCTCAATCGAATCATCGCAACTAATCGTATTATCGTTGCTAGACAAACTATCCGAAGAAGTATGAGATGTTTTCCTGGCATAAGATCCTTCTAACCCTACAGGATAAATCTCCTTGTTGCTCAAAGGGTTGATTATAAGCTTAACATTGCCCTTAGAATGCTTATCCAAATTGGGAGACACATTATAATTTTTGAAATCTTTATTTTTCTTAGTCACTGTGCCATTGGTATCTTCTAGAAGGCTGGTAGTCATATTGATGGCTGAGGCGTATTTTTTGCCAGATTTTGAAAAAGCGAACCAGCGTTTTTTGGGGGATTTTGGCCTAGGACTATCTGTCATGTGATACATTACATTACCTATAAATTTTTAAATTAAAAACCATCATACACATAGAAAAATCATTACCATTAACATTACTAACAGCATAAATCTTTTTGGTTTGCGACTCAACAATTTTTTGATTGTCCTGATCCAATTGTTCATTTTGTATATCATTGTCTTGAATGTTGACATGCCTTATAGATACTCTAGCTGTATTGCTTGCCAATAGTTTAAGCAAAATAGGGTTTAATATTCTAGGAATGTCTTGGTGTAAAAGGGCATGGTTTAAAAACGATTCAGCCAATAGTTGTAATGTGGGTTTGTCCTTATTTTGAAGCAAGTCTAAGATTTTCAATAAACTCCTATCAAAGCTTTTTGTGTGGTTTTTATTAGGAGGCAATTTGATAGTCAAGTCTCGGCCTAAATGCCACAAAGTGCAAAATTGCTTTATATATTTTACTGTAACTAAATCATAAGACAAACATCTTCCAATTATTTGTTCTACTTTACAATCAAAACTGTTATGAATTTGATAAAGCAAAGTAACACACAACATTAGTTGGTTTTGGTTTTTGACTGTACCCAAAAGTGTCCAAAGAATTTTGGACATTTCCTCAATTGCCATAGTGTTTTCATCCACAAAATTCACATAATTGTGTTCTGGTAAATTGAATATTTCTAGCAAAGTGCTCATGGCTGTTAGTTGGATTTTTGTTGAGGCTTCTTTGCAACAACTTGAAACTATTAAAGCTTCAAGCCAATGAGGAGTTTTTTGGTCGTTTGTATTGGTCGGATAAGAGCAAAATTCCAATAAGATTTTTGAAGCTATAGTCATAGATGTTTCATAGTTTGAGTAAATTTCAGGAATTGTTTTGTATTCATATTTGAAGTTTACGCCAGTGCAATCAATTATTGGCTTAAATTGCTGGTTTGTTAATCTTCTGTCTAATAAGGTTTGCAATTGTTGGATTCTTTGTTGTTTGTCGTAGATGAGGCCTTTAAAGAAACCTTTAATGTCAACATTTTGTAAGACTTTGCATTTTATAAAGGTAACGTAAAATCTTTTATATTCGTCCAAGCATTTTAGGAAATATTTGTTTTCATATTTGGCTGTTGAAGGTGGGGATGTGGGAAGACTTTCTTTGGATTCAGGGATTTCATCTGAGATGTCTTGGTTTTTTAAGTCGTAAAGCTTGGAGCTCGATTTGGATTTCTTGTTTTTGGTTTTCTTTTCTGTGCGAGGGCTGGTTTTGTCTTTTTTCTTTGTGAATTGGTTACTGTAGGATCTGAAACAGAAAAATTGTTGTGTGTGTATGTGTGAGTTACTATATTAGGAGAGCCTGGAATAGGATTTTTATTCATCTCAGTTTAATTTCAGCCCAATCAAATTGCAAAATGAGGATGTAAAGAGAATGACTTTGAGCAAAGTGATTTTGAAGATATACAAGTAGAAATTGAGGAGGAGAAAAACGAAAACAAAATTGATTCAAAATGTTAAATACATACCTTTCTCTGGCCAAATCATCAACCAACAATTCACTTTTGTCATTATTAAAACTTTCATTAATCTTCGAATCTGATTTGCTTTTCTCAAGAATCCTTTGTTCCTGTTTTTCTTCAAAAGATTCTTCTTCCATTTGCTTTATATGTATTGGCTGAATTTTCATTAAAATCTTAGTGCACAATTCCAAGCTTTTTGCGATTTCGTGATGATTTAAATCAATCATATGCACATTCAAGGCTTTTATGATTTTGGTAAACAGGCTGGGTAAGATGTTTGAAGTGCTTTCCGCATAAGACTCAATAGGAATAATGTCCAAAAGGAAATCAGTCAAAAGGCAAAGTTCTAAAATATAAGGACTTCCACTGCCAATTTCATTAACTTGACAACGATCTCTATATTTGAATTTTTTGATATTTTTAACAGCCTCGTCATATAGTTTTTCAATATAAGACCAAATATAGTAGCTTTGTAAAGTATTGAATAGTAAATTGGCATTTTTGACTAATTCCTGACAATTTTTAGCAACAAATTGGCTATTTAAAGAATCACTACTGGTTTTCAAGCTGTTTAAGTCCCCATTGAACGATACACATCTTCCTGATTGATTTTGATACTTTTGCAAGCTCAAACAGGACAAATATAGAGTCCTAAACACATCATAGAGTATTGAGTCTAAAATTACTGGCCCAATTTGAGGTTTCTCAAACAAAGACGTTAAAAGTCTATAGGATTTAACATCTATTGGCAAACAAGTGCTAGATTTTTTCAAAATGTCTTTAATTGCATCGTTTAGTAAATCATAAGCAATTGAATGGGTTTGGGTTGTGTGGAAAACATCTTGCTGTTCGCCATCAATTTGAAGTAAAGGCAAATTTTGGGTTTCGGTTTCTAGTAGCCAAGAATACAGACGCCTTATAATGAATAGTTATTAATAAATAAATACCCTGGTAAATTATCAATTAGATACCTATTAAGAGACATGTCTCGCCTTAAAATTGTAGATAAAGCAGCAGTAACAAGCCTCACCATATCAGCATATAATAGCTGTTTATTTTGCATAGGGAAACAAACCATTAGTAAATCAAGAGCAGATCTTTGCACCAATACACTAGAATCTTGCACTGCTGCACATAAACCTGAAACCTAAATTCCAAATAATACAAAAATAATTTCAATTTAATCAAATTACCATTAATCCAATATCATGCCCCATCAAATCAAGCTGATCCTCCATAGGTATTTTCCTACTATAATGGGCATAAACATAGGTAACAGCAGGCAATCTTACAGGACTATTATTAGCCACACATTGCCATATACAAGTATAAAAATAAGGCGGGTCTACACCTTCACAAACATCTTCCAGTAGTTTATTGGTCCGGTCAAAATGATCCGTTCCAGTGTCCAAGCCGGGCAAAATGCCGCTCAGAAATCCGCTTAAGGCTGGTCTGAGTCGATCGCCCAAAGGTACAAAATGGGTCTCGTAGATTGTCAATAGGATTGGGCGGATGTTCATGGCCGCGTGGCTCATTAGTGGGAATAGACCTGAGTGGATTAGAATAATCTCAATTTGATTATACAAAATTATATAATCAGATGGGAATTATTCAAAAACTGTACATGGGATTGAATTCATAGTAACATGGAAAGGTTGAGGGGGTAGTCACAAACAGGAAAATATCAGTGGCGTACACTCAGTCAATTTACGAATGAATATTCATACGAAAATATGCAAAATTATACATTTAGATGACAATTATTTGAAAACTGTACACGGGATTAAATTCATACTAATGGGGAAGATTAAGGGGGTTGTAAGATTTATAAAAAGCAAGTAGGATACCAGTGGCGTACACTCAATCGACCAACGAATGCACATTTATACTTGCAAAAATGCATTCTATTATATATTTTTTTTGGAAAACTATCTAAGGGAAAATTATGAAATTTTCAGAAGAAAAAGGGGAGAATTAGGAGCCCATATCATATTGAAATTTCAGACTTTTTTGTGATAAATTCTAATGGGTCTGTTGCTACAGAAATCACAAGCCAGTCAGAGCGAATTTCATTGATTGAAAAACTTTGAAAGGTCATAACTTTTTTTCTATTATAGATAGAAAGCTGAATCTTTCACTGAATTTTATCTTTTTCAAAGGACTACAATCCCTGAAATTTTCAGCTCATTTGGACTTATAGTTCCTGAGATAAAATCGTGTTAAGAAATTTAGGGTGATTTATCAATTTTTCAATTTTTCTGAGTGCCTTTTTTCATAGATTCCGGCTTCAAATCTGGGAATAACTTGGTGAATGGAGTTCGGGGGATATCAAATGACCATTAGAATACAAAATATCGACAAAAAAAAATTTGAAATTTCAACGTTTTAGTAAGAAGGTACCCCCCTTATGATTTTTTTGGAAAACTTTGGAAGGTCATAACTTTTTTTCTATTATAGATGGAAAGCTGAAATTTTCAGTGTTTCCCATTCCAGTAGAGGAGTTTAATCCCTGAAAATTTCAGCTCGTTTCCACTTATAGTTCCTGAGATAAAATCGTGTTAAGCAATTTGGGGTGAAACAGTCAGGAAACTAGTTTCAACCAATGAAATTCACTTTAACTGGTTTGTGATTTCTGCAGAAACAGACCTAATACGTATTTTTCTCAGTGGCGCACCCAGAGAGGTGCTATCGGACCAAAACTGACTAACACCTCAATTTTTTTTTAGATTTTCAGTTACAAGCGAGGTTACAAGCCATAACCTGAGGGGTTTTTCACCTAACAAAATTTGTACACCGATTAACAGTACTAACTGAGATATTTCCATGTATTAACAGATATTTTTATGTACCTAATAACAAGTTATTGCCAACCATTTTCATGTATTACCAAAATATTTCCACATATTGCCAGGTATTTCCCTAGTATTATCACATATTACTAGGTATTGCCATGCTATTGATAGACTAAAATCAAATATTTGTCTTGCCAGAATTCAGGGTATTGACATATCCACAGGTATTTACTTGTTATCAATAGGTATCAAGTATTGACATATACAGTACAACCTCGATAATCCGACCATGAGTTAATCCGAACCTCCACTAATCCGAACAGCGAATGCTCGAAGGCATAATGTGAACAAATCTTGATAATCCGAACAACTCCTGAAAACCGCATTACGCTACGCGCGCTACATAAAATTTAATAGGTAATAATGTTCTCAAAGCCGGATCAGAAAAATCCGAAGAAGAATCTGAAGAAATCGTACCGATCAACGTGACTCACAGAGAAGCAGTAAAATATTTTCAGACTTGTTTAAAATGAGCAGAACAAATTTCTGAAACAGTTGAGGACATTTTTATTCTAAAGCTCGGTTTATTCGTCTTCCTAGTACCTAAATATCTGCAAGATAAAATTACCGTTTTATAATTCTATTGGTCGGCGGATAACTGGCCGACCAATGGGATTACAGATTGCCTTTTTATCCGTCAGATTGCATACCTAACAACTTATCATAAGGTGAAAAAACCGGACTCAAAGAAATGAAAAAGAAGGCGGAAATGGGAGAAGCAGCCAGTATGAAGCAAAAAAAAGTACATTACATAATTGTTTTACTCATCTAACCTAAGTTAAACTCAGAGTTAATTACGTACATTAATATTTGTCTTAAAAAATAAAGCTCTTTTTTGATTATTTGCATATTTAAGGTAAATTTACCATGCATTTTGATAATCCGAACAAATCGGTAATCCCGACTGACCTTAGCAATAATTAGTTCGGATTATCGAGGTTGTACTGTATTACCTATATAATTAACAAGTAGATATTGCATAGTATTGACATAGTATTTACCTGGTATTGACATATATTAACCAGTGATTAACAAGGTGAAAAACCCTTCGCCAGTGGCGGTCCATACATGATTTTCTGGGGGGGGTAATGGATGACGGGAAAATCATCAAGTCCCGGAACGTACCGCTGGAGGCGAAATTTTTTTTGGGGTGCCATTAGGGTTGCCACCTTTTGATGTTTTTTGCCTTATTCTGAAGACAAGAAAATCGAGAACTTTTAACAATAATTTGTACATTTGATATACATACTATGAAATTTTCAAAATTTTTAGGCATAAAGTAACCATTAGTTTGTAACTTTACAAGAAAAATTAAGTTTAAACCGAAATAATTTAATAATTAACATTATTGGTTCAATAATTCTCAATGCTGATATTTGTTTAAGCGTGTCAGCTTATAATTTAAAAAGTGACATTTGTCACTTTTCGGCACTAGTGCGGAAAAGTGAAACTTTCCAAACTAAAATGCGTGCGGAAAAGCTCACTTTTCCGCACGCTCGTAGAAAAAATGAATTTTTAGACAAAAATTAAAAAAGGTTTTCAATTTCAAACGCCACCTCTCGTAGTTACGGTCTATTTTAAAATTTGAAAAAAATAGAAAAACAGAGACACTTGTAAGTGAACAGGGAGAACGACACAATACATACATAATTATTTGTTTTATTAGGCAGAAAAGTACATAATATATAATGCCGCGACTAATGTTCCATAGCCGAAAGCGAAGCGAGGAAACCAGCCAAGGCATTAAATCTGATCTTTTGCCGTGTGAAACATATATCATTTTTTCTCCGAATTTGTTACAGCTTCGCGCATAATCTACTTTTTTATGTTTATCAATTGCGCTGATAACGTTTGTTGAATGGGAAGTAACGAACTTTTCTGCCTAGGTAGAAAAAGTCCTCTTTTCTGTCGCTAACTGGAAACCGGAGACGGTTTCGTGACACACTCGTCTTTCAAGAAGTAGGAACGGAAGGTTCAGAAATTAGTTGCGTATATCCTACGGCGCTCGGCAATCGCCTTTATAAATTTTATATTAAGTATTAATTATTATTAATTATATAGTTATCCAGATATTCCCGGACATTTTCATCATGCGTCCGGACACCGGACAAACCTTTGAAAAACCGGACAGGTGGCAACCCTAGGTGCCATGCCCAAATTTGCACCCGAAAATCGTTTAAAAAACACACTTGGGGCAAAAATGTATCCCGATGCCGTCAAAATAGTTATACAGGGTGTCCACGAAATCGGACGATATCTTCTTACAGGGTGATGCAAGAAAAAAAAATAAAAATTCAAAGTTGTTTAATTCTCTAAGGTGCATTACTTAAAAACATTTTTAAATAAACAGGGTGCTCTGTAAATGGGGTATGCGACAGAACTTTCTTATTTTTAAATGGAACACCCTATATTTTAATCCATTCTATCGTTCTAAAAATCCTACATACTTTTTGTTAGGAATCATCATACCAAAACTCAACCGTTTTTAAAATATTTAATATTTTTTCAAAAAATCGCAGCTTGCATGTGTCAAAAAACAACATATTTCATCCATTGGAGATCCTATAAGCTAAATCTTTTGCAGGTTGTTAGTGCATAATGTCTGTCAATTTTAATCCGATACTCCAACGGAATTTCTGCTGGTGCCTTCCTACATTAGAACGCCAATGGTTACCTGACGCCACACCTGTTTTTGCCATATGGAATACCCCCTCGCTCCTCATAGTTCTCATTCGGAAAGTGTCAGTTTAAAAATGACGGACTTTATTTACATTTACTTCATGGTCCTATGAAAATCTGTTAACATTCTACAGGGTGTTAGCAATACTGTACACAAAACCAGACATTTCAAACAACCATTTGTATAGTAGTAAGTACGCAAGATTGTTTGAGAGAGGTAGGTTTCCTGATAACTTTATGACGTCATCTGGGGTGCTTCAACATAATGCAAATCTGCATAAGGCCCCCAGATGCGTCATGAAGTTACCCATTACCAGACAACCTATGAACTTTAGGAACCTTGGTAGGTAACTCGGTACTGGTGAGCCTATCATATTCATATAATGCCTTTAATCCTTTACTTTGTAGACCTTGTCTTTTGTTGAAATTTTGTTGTAACTGATAAATTAAAAAAAAAAAAAACTTTTCTGGTGGGGTAATTACCCCCTCTACCCCCCCCTTTAAACCGCCCTTGCCCCTCGCCACAACCTATGTAGGGCCCCCCGAACATATTTTTTGGGTGCGCCATTGTTTCTTCCAATTTATATCTGAAATACTTACATAGTACAACTTTACCTAGGAATAAAATATCAATCTGACAACACTGGTAACATATTTATTTAGTACAAACAATAAATGGAGATTGATTTGACAACGTTCAACTAAGTTGTCATAGACGTATAAACCAATCAAAATCGTTTCTGAATATTCAAAATTTCAATAAACATTTGGCAAGAGCCTTCTAGATACACTTTCTTATGGAAATTCTACAAACTACACATTTTTTTCAAACCTCTACACTTTCTTAATAGTAAAAAATGGACTTATTATTTCAATTTCTATTAACTTATATAAGTATACAATATAGATAGAACAGAGTGCGTTCCATTTGTGTAATTTTTTCTATTGAAGGTTGACTTGTTCGTGCATTAAATCAAAACACACCAGTACGCACTAATTAAATTAGCATTTAAACCATGAAGAAAACAAACAACACAATGTCAATATTAACACTATTTTTCCTAGCAAAACCAACATAGTATAGATAAAACAAAACCATATTTTATCATTTTATTTATTCAGATAAATGAGGCAATAAATGAATGAATCACAAAAAAAAAAGGGGCCACTTACCTGAACTATAAATAAACAACTCGCAAGCCAACCTATTGGTCCCCATACACCTGAAAATAATGTCGTAGGTCTCTAGGGCTTTCAAATGCACCCCAGATGGTAAAGCTGGATGCATACATTGGGCTAGTCTTTTGCTGATTTTTATTCTACGTGGTATTACAGGGAATTTTGTGTAGCTTAACAACACCTGGAATAATTTTCTAATTACAATTCATTAATTAATAGTTGGACAATTACCTTGTTTAATTTTCCTAGGGCTGAAATAAGGTCTGCCCATTCCGAAGTGTAATCGAAATTTTTAAGGGCCTTATCGACTGCGGCCACGTACATCCGGTATTTAGAGTCTTTCATTAGTTCGTATTCTTCCATTGTAATTGTAGTCATTGTTTTAAACAAATTGTTAATTAAAAACTATTAATAGTAATTTTTATCACACGCACACAATAACATTTGACCTGGCCTGTAGTGTTTTATTTGAACTTAAATGTACCACATTGCAACACACACTGAGACTGGGTTTTTCTTTTAATTTGTAATCACATTTTTTATTATTATTAATTAATTAATAATTATTATTTAAACAATATACATTATTATACATTTGAGTTGTCACCAATTTGCAATTTGTTGACAACACACTGACAGCTGCCAAAAAAAATAAACAAACTCTATTGGTTAAATGTTTGTCAAGTATTTTTATCTTTTTCTATTTGATGCTTATGAAAGGAGATGAAAAATGTTTACTCAAAATGGAAACAGCTGATTTGTGTGCCATTTTTAAAAACCCTTTTAATATTGAAAATAAATTAGTTTTAATACAATAAAATTGTTGTTTTTTGAATAAACAAAAGGCCTAAAGACGTTTAAAAAGGGAACATTTTTATTTATTTAAGATCAATTTCAACTTGGCAACACTGTATTATAAAGTCAAATTTGAATAATGTAAACATAACAACATAACCCTACTTTAAATTCCTTTTTATGTTTTTAAAAAGTTTTTCGCGTTTTAGCAAAAATATGAGTGTCTTCGTACAAAAACTGAACCCCCTCACCGGTCACAACGACTGGGTGATCCAAAACGAAGACTACGACTATCACCAAGAAGTTGCCAGGTCGGCCTTTGCAGACATGCTGCACGACACCGAAAGAAATCGACTTTACGAAAAAGCCCTCAAAGTAGCTATCGATAAGATTCACTCTTTAGGCAAAAAGGCCTTGGTTTTAGATATTGGCACTGGTACAGGGTTGTTGTCAATGATGGCAGTTAGGCAAGGGGCTGACAAAGTTACAGCTTGCGAAGCTTTCAAGCCTATGGGTCAATGTGCCTTGAAAATAATCGAGTTGAATGGGTTTAAAGATTGTATTAGAGTTGTTTCGAAAAGGTCTACTGAATTGACAGTGGGGCCCAATGGGGATTTGAGTGAGAAATGTAATATTTTAGTTACAGAAGTTTTCGATACTGAGTTAATTGGTGAGGGGGCTTTGGCTACTTTTGACCATGCCCATAAGTATTTGCTGGAGAAGGAGTGCGTTGTTGTACCAGATAATGCTACAATATATGCACAGGCAAGGACCTTTAATAATTATTGTAATTTAGAAAATCTCACTTGTAGTTCATATTATCAATTTTCTAAATTAAAATCTCATTTGTAATTCAGTAAATCTCAACTAAAATTCATTTGTAATTCAGATTTTTCAAATGTATGTAATTCAGACCATATTTTTGGCCCTGAAAAATTTTTGATAATCTGACATTTCCTCACAAAAACACTTATAACTCAATTAATATTCCACAAACTCTAATCCATATTTATATATTTTCAATTCGCATTAAATGCTCTTTAAGATAAAACTAACTTGAATCATTTATCTCAAATAGTTTCCGAGATATTGAGGCTCAAGTTTGAAACTTTGTTTCAAATTTTGGAAAACCTTCTAAGTTGATTATCTGGAAAACGAAGCCCTAGGGCTCGGTGTCCCAAAAGGGCTTTTTTGAAGCCCCAATCGAGATCTACAAATGGACAAAATTTGATACCAATAGCTGTTTTGGTTCCCTAAATATGTCCCTTTGAAATATTTGAAAATGAAATTTTCTTGCATACAATACCCCTTTGGAAAAATTTCAATTTTGATTTTTTGAGATTTTTTGTTTTTTGACTTCACTAATCGAAAGAGTGGGTCAAATTTAGCAGAAAAGAATTTTCGTAATTTTCCTTTTCGAGGTTTAAGGGCCTGTAAAAAATTGAACATTATATTTGCATTTTTGGTCCTGAAAATTTTTGATAATCCGACATTGCCTCACAAAAACATTCATAACTCAATTAATATTCCACAAATTCTAATGCATATTTATATATTCTTAATCAAAATTAAACGCTCTTTAAGCTAAAACAAACTTTAATCATTTATCTCAAATAGTTTCCGAGATATTGAGGCTCAAGTTTGAAACTTTGTCTCAAATTTTGTAAAACCTTCTAAGCTGATTATTTGGAAAACGAAGCCCTAGGGCTCGGTGTCCCAATGGGGCTTTTTTGAAGCCCCAATCGAGATCTACAAATGGACAAAATTTGATACCAATAGCTGTTTTGGTTCCCTAAATATGTCCCTTTGAAATATTTGAAAATGAAATTTCCTTGCATACCCCTTTGGAAAAATTTCAATTTTGATTTTTTGAGATTTTTTATTTTTTGACTTCACTAATCGAAAGAGTGGGTTAAATTTAGCAGAAAAGAATTTTCGTAATTTTCCTTTTCGAAGTTTAAGGACTTGTAAAAAATTAAACATTATATTTGCATTTTTGGTCCTGAAAATTTTTGATAATCCGACATTGCCTCACAAAAACATTCATAACTCAATTAATATTCCACAAATTCCAATGCATATTTATATATTCTTAATCAAAATTAAACGTTCTTTAAGCTAAAACAAACTTTAATCATTTATCTCAAATAGTTTCCGAGATATTGAGGCTCAAGTTTGAAACTTTGTCTCAAATTTTGTAAAACCTTCTAAGCTGATTATTTGGAAAACGAAGCCCTAGGGCTCGGTGTCCCAATGGGGCTTTTTTGAAGCCCCAATCGAGATCTATAAATGGACAAAATTTGATACCAATAGCTGTTTTGGTTCCCTAAATATGTCCCTTTGAAATATTTGAAAATGAAATTTTCTTGCATACAATACCCCTTTGGAAAAATTTCAATTTTGATTTTTTGAGATTTTTTGTTTTTTGACTTCACTAATCGAAAGAGTGGGTCAAATTTAGCAGAAAAGAATTTTCGTAATTTTCCTTTTCGAGGTTTAAGGGCCTGTAAAAAATTGAACATTATATTTGCATTTTTGGTCCTGAAAATTTTTGATAATCCGACATTGCCTCACAAAAACATTCATAACTCAATTAATATTCCACAAATTCTAATGCATATTTATATATTCTTAATCAAAATTAAACGCTCTTTAAGCTAAAACAAACTTTAATCATTTATCTCAAATAGTTTCCGAGATATTGAGGCTCAAGTTTGAAACTTTGTCTCAAATTTTGTAAAACCTTCTAAGCTGATTATTTGGAAAACGAAGCCCTAGGGCTCGGTGTCCCAATGGGGCTTTTTTGAAGCCCCAATCGAGATCTACAAATGGACAAAATTTGATACCAATAGCTGTTTTGGTTCCCTAAATATGTCCCTTTGAAATATTTGAAAATGAAATTTCCTTGCATACCCCTTTGGAAAAATTTCAATTTTGATTTTTTGAGATTTTTTATTTTTTGACTTCACTAATCGAAAGAGTGGGTTAAATTTAGCAGAAAAGAATTTTCGTAATTTTCCTTTTCGAAGTTTAAGGACTTGTAAAAAATTAAACATTATATTTGCATTTTTGGTCCTGAAAATTTTTGATAATCCGACATTGCCTCACAAAAACATTCATAACTCAATTAATATTCCACAAATTCCAATGCATATTTATATATTCTTAATCAAAATTAAACGCTCTTTAAGCTAAAACAAACTTTAATCATTTATCTCAAATAGTTTCCGAGATATTGAGGCTCAAGTTTGAAACTTTGTCTCAAATTTTGTAAAACCTTCTAAGCTGATTATTTGGAAAACGAAGCCCTAGGGCTCGGTGTCCCAATGGGGCTTTTTTGAAGCCCCAATCGAGATCTATAAATGGACAAAATTTGATACCAATAGCTGTTTTGGTTCCCTAAATATGTCCCTTTGAAATATTTGAAAATGAAATTTTCTTGCATACAATACCCCTTTGGAAAAATTTCAATTTTGATTTTTTGAGATTTTTTTATTTTTTGACTTCACTAATCGAAAGAGTGGGTTAAATTTAGCAGAAAAGAATTTTCGTAATTTTCCTTTTCGAAGTTTAAGGACTTGTAAAAAATTAAACATTATATTTGCATTTTTGGTCCTGAAAATTTTTGATAATCCGACATTGCCTCACAAAAACATTCATAACTCAATTAATATTCCACAAATTCCAATGCATATTTATATATTCTTAATCAAAATTAAACGCTCTTTAAGCTAAAACAAACTTTAATCATTTATCTCAAATAGTTTCCGAGATATTGAGGCTCAAGTTTGAAACTTTGTCTCAAATTTTGTAAAACCTTCTAAGCTGATTATTTGGAAAACGAAGCCCTAGGGCTCGGTGTCCCAATGGGGCTTTTTTGAAGCCCCAATCGAGATCTATAAATGGACAAAATTTGATACCAATAGCTGTTTTGGTTCCCTAAATATGTCCCTTTGAAATATTTGAAAATGAAATTTTCTTGCATACAATACCCCTTTGGAAAAATTTCAATTTTGATTTTTTGAGATTTTTTTATTTTTTGACTTCACTAATCGAAAGAGTGGGTTAAATTTAGCAGAAAAGAATTTTCGTAATTTTCCTTTTCGAAGTTTAAGGACTTGTAAAAAATTAAACATTATATTTGCATTTTTGGTCCTGAAAATTTTTGATAATCCGACATTGCCTCACAAAAACATTCATAACTCAATTAATATTCCACAAATTCCAATGCATATTTATATATTCTTAATCAAAATTAAACGCTCTTTAAGCTAAAACAAACTTTAATCATTTATCTCAAATAGTTTCCGAGATATTGAGGCTCAAGTTTGAAACTTTGTCTCAAATTTTGTAAAACCTAAGCTGATTATTTGGAAAACGAAGCCCTAGGGCTCGGTGTCCCAATGGGGCTTTTTTGAAGCCCCAATCGAGATCTATAAATGGACAAAATTTGATACCAATAGCTGTTTTGGTCCTTTGAAATATTTGAAAATGAAATTTTCTTGCATACAATACCCCTTTAGAAAAATTTCAATTTTGATTTTTTTAGATTTTTCAATTTTTGATTTTACCTTTCGAAAGAGGAGATCAAAATTAGTAGAAAATTATTATCGTGATTTGTCTTTTTGTGGTTTTAGGGCCAGTAAAAACTTAAAAAATTATTTTTGCATTCATCATCCAACATTGTCTCACAAAATAGCCCATACCTAAATCAATATTCCACAAATTCCAATGCATATTTATAGATTCGTAATCAAAATTAAATGCTCTTTAAGAAAAAACAAACTTGAATCATTAATCTCAATTAGTTTCTGAGATATTGAGCCTTAAAGTTGAAACTTTCAAATTTTGGAAAACCTTCAAAGCTCATTATCTCAAAAACGAAGCCCTAGGGCCAAGATATTTTGAATCAAAATTATTGTAACAATTCAAAAGTCTATAAAAATAACACCAATTCCTTAGGTTGTCGAATGTCCGCTGGCCCAAAACTGGAACAAACTAAAAGACATATACAACGACGACTCAGAAATCCTTCTGAAAATCCCACAATCCATCAAAAACTGCGCAGGGTCAGCTGCAGTGCACGACATCCAACTGAGCCAGCTACCCTTAAACTCCTTCAATACCATAATCCCACCCACCCCTGTCTTAAGATTTGATTGGTCAGGGAAAACACCCTTTATCTATGAAAGATCTACAATAAACACCCTCAAATCCCAACTAGATGGTACAGCCCAGATGGTATTTATGTGGTGGGAATTGCAAATGGACATTAATGGAGATCATTTGCTTAGTTGTGCCCCTTTTTGGGCCCACCCAAACAAGCAAACATTACCATGGAGAGACCATTGGATGCAAGCTGTATATTATTTGCCTCAAGAAGTAAAAGTAAAAAAAGATCAAGAGGTAGTTTTTACACTTACAACCAAAACAAATTAATATTAATTATTAATTTTAGCTACATCTTATAAGCTGTCATGATGAATATTCACTCTGGTTCAATTTAACAACAGATTTGAAGCTTACCAAGACTGATTATCTTAATCCTGTTTGCAACTGTGGCTTACATATTGCCTTTTCCAGAACCAGAATCGGCCAATTAAATGATTCAAAAAGAAACAAAAAATATTTACGAATTTTGGAAGACAACATCACTCCACAGACTGTTGTTTTGTTTCTAAGCGATGGATTCCATTATGGGTTGGTTGCTTCTAAATTAGGCGCTAAAAAGGTGTATTTTTTGGACACCAATCTACTCTCTAGAAGGGTATTGAAGGAATTTATCAATTATAACAACATTGAAAATGCTATTGTGCTTGAAAAGGCTGAAGACTTAAAATCAGTTGACTTAAAAACTGTTTCAATTGTGTTTGGGGAACCGTATTTCACTAGCACAATATTACCATGGGACAATTTACTGTTTTTGTATTTAAGAGACAGTATTAAGGCTATTTTGAATGAAAATGTACAAATTTTTCCTAAAAAATGCATAGTAAAAGCAGTGGCAGTTAAATTTGATGATTTGCACAAGATTCGAGAACCTCTTGGCGAATGTGAAGGGTTTAAAATGAAAAACTTTGATGATTTAATACAGGAATCAAGCAATATAAGTGACGATGATGTTGAGGCGCAACCTCTTTGGGAATATCCAGCGGTTGCTTTGAGTAATGAAGTAATTATAGCTGAAATTGATTTACTTACTGAACATCGGTCAATATTGGAGGCACAAGGCAATGTAAAATTGGAAAAGTAATGATTTATTAATATTAAATTTTGGTTTTTAATTGCTTTTTTATAATAGGAATTTGCCTTGCAATGGTTTGGCCTTATGGGTTGAATGGAGCTTGGATGATACCCCAAAAGGCACTGTAACAACAGGGCCTACAGAATCTATAGAAATAGGTAAAAAAATCCAATGGGACATGTATACCAGGCAAGGAGTTTGCCTATTTACCAGCAAATTGGCTCAAACATTGCAATATCATTTTACTTTTGATTTCAAAGATGGGAATATTACTTTTAAGTGTACTTAATAAAAAATAAATTGGTTTATTAATTAAATTAATTATTACAAGGTCCTGTAGCTCTACAATTCCTCTTTAAGTACTCTATAAACATTGGTAAAACCTTCTCCAAAATCCTACAACATTCTCCTTCGGTATAATCCAGCTTGTGCTGACACTCTCCTATGCTAAGCAGTGGACTTTCATTGAAAGCATCTACATCTTCTATTAATTCCAGCATTCTACTTTCGTTCCACTGGGTAGATTCATTAGCTGCCTCCCACAGTTTTACTGTGCTAAGGAACATTGGTTTTTTGAGGGTGATGAGGTATTTGCTTAAGAGTGGACGGCAAATAGGGTCTTCAAGGCAATTTTTGATGCGGTCGTTGTATCTTTCGATTTGTTGGAGGGTGAATTTTGGTTCTGCCATTTATTTTGCCTATAAAAAGATGATGATAGATAAATTATTAAAAACATATTGAATAATGTTGATGGGAAAATGTTGGAACTTATGGAGTGAAAAGAGGAAAATTAGGAGCTCATCATACTAGAATTTCAAACTTTCCCAGGGAAAAATACCGACATGGGAAATCAATAGAAAGGTTTGATCTCTGTCGTCCTAGTATTTACATCGCTCCGTCGTTTTTCATTTTTTTCTTGCTTTCAAACTCAAAATTAATTTGTGAATTTTCGCAACAGTTGTGCTTGGTTTGTGATCTACGCGTTCTGTGAATTGTTCGTGTTTTTAACGGCAGCAAATTGGTTATTATTAGTTACTTATCCCATTGTTCTCAGTCTGCATTGCTTCAAAAGTACCAAGGTTACTTGGATAAAAAATTGAGGTACCTGTTTAAATTGTTTGAATACATTATTTGGATAAATTTATTTAAATTAAAAAAAAAAGGAACTGCAACGAGTGGTATAGATTACTGAAAGCAAAAAAATCTATAGTGCGTCTTATCTAATTTGAGCACTATTGCCATATATAGCCTGTCCCATATTACATTCAGCTTGCGGCTCAAATTATTGAGAACAATGTCGGCGTGCTCTAAATGTCGTATCAATTTGACAGATAAAGAGGTGGATTACAAGATAATTTGTGACTTCTGTGGGGCCTGGAATTGCATGGCCTGTTCAAGGTTCTCCATCTCAGAGGCTCAGGTGACCCGGTTAAAATCCAGAGTAATGCTTTATGCATGCAGTGGCTGTGTAAATTCCGTGAAGTCGCTTGGTAATGATGTTGGCGGCGGCTTGAAAGTGCTAATCAGAAATATCACCAGTGAGGTGTGTGACACCACACACTCTACACTAAACTTGCAACTAATTATGATGATTTAAAGTTGAAACTGGATGGTGTTACTGACAGTGTTGGAGAAATCAAAGCCACTCTTTCTTCACTGGAAAAGCCAAACACTTCTGCAGTCAATAATATTTCGGAAATAGACAATACTAGCGTTATCATACCCAACTCAGCGGCATCTGCTGTTTATGATATGAAGCTAAGGGAACTGGAACAAAGTAACAAAGATTTACAGACGAAGTTACTCAAACTTGAGAATGAGTTCCAGCTGCTTACTGCAACCCTGAATTCTATGAAAACTGCATCAAGCTGCTCAGGTTCTTCGCAAACCCCATCTCAGTTTCCTCCTAATCTGCAGGCGGTACCCATCAGGAATGAATCAAGAAGCTTTCAGTCATCTAATAGCCTGCAACTAGCTGGACAGCAAAAGTCCCAGCGACCAATCCGCAGCATAGAGCGCCAATCAGTGCCTAATCCTGTGAGAGTATCAGACTGCTCAAGTAATAATCCTGTATTAATCGGCACAGGTGCTGATAGAGGTCTTTTTTCTGCAGGTGAGAGACGCCAGTGGCTATATCTGGGTCGATGTGATCCGAGTACCACTGAGGAACAGATCTCTAACTATTTGAAGAATCAGCTCTTAAAATTGGGGTTAAAGAATCACTTTTGAAGGGCCTGCTGGATCCTAACCTCTGGCCAGTAGGCATTGCTGTCAAGGAGTTTCATCCTCGTCGTATGGGGGCAAAACCGTCCAATGCAAATTTTCAGAGAGGAGACAGAGAGGACCAGTCTCGTTAGATTGTGCTACCTTTCTCTACCAAAATGTAAGAGGCTTAAAAACCAAACTCAAAGATGCTTTCTGTGCGGCTCGCGCCGAGTCTTTCTCAGTTATTGCACTTACGGAAACCTGGCTAGACTGTAGTATCTGTGATGCCGAATTTCTTGACTCGCGTTACACGGTTTATCGCTCTGATAGAAGCAGTCTCAACAGTACTAAAAGCCGTGGAGTTGGGGTCCTTCTGGCAGTAAATAATTGCCTAAAATCTCATCGCCTGTCAATTGGTGAAGCATCGGTGGAGGAAACGTGGGTGTCTGTGACGCTGGGTGACATGGTCTTCTGTATTGGCTGTGTCTACATTCCACCTACCATGGATGTGTTCCATTATGAAAACCATTTGAAATCAGTTGCTAGTGCCTGTGAAATGTTTGATAATGTGCTTGTTCTTGGTGATTATAATCTTTCCCAAATAACGTGGTCCACTAGTGAGGATCTCGAGGAGGATCTCTTGGGTTTATTACCTGGAAATGTAAGGACAACTAAGGAAATATTGTTATGCGATAGTACTGCTTCTCTCAATCTGTCTCAATACAATGGGGTGGCTAACGATCATGGTTCAATACTGGATCTATCCTTTGCCAACTTTGGGCCTATTTCACTTGTAACATCTGACGGTCTGGTGGGCTGTGATCGTTATCACCCAGCTCTAGAGTTTTCAATACAAATTTCTGAAGCCTCTTAATTATTTTTCTTATGACTTTAAAAATGCCAATTTTGATTTAGTTAATGAATATTTTCTTTCCTTTGATTGGCGATCCATTATGATGGAGGATCTAAACGAAACTGTTAAGAGCTTTTACTCGGTACTGTTCGACTGCTTTAATATGTTTGTTCCTATAAAGGCACATTCTTACAGCGACAAGTTTCCTATTTGGTTCTCTAAAGAATTGAAAATTCTGATTTTTCAAAAGAAAATTGCTCACAAACGTTTCAAGCGGTCGAATAGTGGTTTGGATTACTTTGCATTTAGTACACTTCGGAGAGATTGTAAAAACCTCACCAAAGAGTGTTACAAATTATACATAAGTGATACTGAAAGAGCCATAGGCACCAATATGAAAATTTTTTGGAACTTTATTCACTCCCAATCTAATCAGGGTACTATTCTTAAGAAAATGTTTCTTGCCTCAGAAAAGGCGTCCAACGGTAATGACATAGCTAATCTTTTTGCTGTCTATTTCTCCTCCGTTTATAACCCTCAGAGAAATTTCGACGCTGGAACCTTTGCTGATCGATTTGAAAATGTTTCAAGCATTGTCATAGATCCAACCGATATTGAGAGGGCTTTAACGCAATTGGACATCAACAAGTCTGCAGGACCTGATGGTATTCCCAACAGAGTACTAAAATCTTGTTCTAACACTTTGTATCTTCCTCTATTTAATATTTTCAACAAATCATTATCTTCTGGATTTTTTCCAGAAATGTGGAAGCTCTCCTACGTTTGTCCTATTTACAAGTCAGACAGCAAAAATGATGTAACAAAATTATTTGAGTAGTGCGTGGAAGAAATTCTCTCAAAAATATTTCATCAGATTGTGATCAGTCAACAGCACGGTTTTACAGCCGGTAGATCCATTGAGACGAACCTGTTTCTCTTTACAACATTTATAAATTCATCATTTGCTAATAATGCAGAAACTCATGCAATATATACTGACTTCAGTAAAGCCTTTGATAAGGTAAATCACAACATCCTTCTCTCAAAGCTTTCAAGTTTCGGCGTTTCTGGGTCCTTATTCTTGAAACAGGGGAGCAGCATTCCCAGGAGAACAAGTGTTTCATCTTTATTACTTATATTATCATTTGCATATAATTGAGAAAGACGGAACACTTGTTCTCCTGGGAATGTTGCTCCCCTGTTTCAAGAATAAGGAATATGGACATTTACTTTCATGGATGAAATCATATCTTACTAACAGAATGCAACAAGTCAAGATCGATGGCTATCTTTCTTCTTTTTTCCATGCATCCTCTGGGGTACCTACCCCAAGGTTCTCACTTGGGCCCCCTTCTATTCAGCTTGTTTATCAACGATTTAGGATCGTTGCTCTCCTCAGATTTTTTACTTTTTGCTGATGATTGTATCGTCAGGTGACATCAGCTCAAGACATACTTATTTTGCAAAATGATCTTAACATCGTTCACGATTGGTGTCAGCTTAATCACATGTCCCTCAAAATCGATAAGTGCTGTTGTATAAGATTCAGTAGACGCACCCATAGTGTTCCCTTGCAGTATTACTTAAACAATGTTCGCTTCTCTGAAGTTTCTATCATTAAAGATCTTGGTGTCTATCTAGATACTAGGCTAATGTTCACTGAGCATTTTGAAGTGGTAATAATTGGCAGGGCTAATAAAATGTTGGGTTTTATTAAGAGAGCTACAAGGGACTTTACCAGTATACGGCCTATCAAAATTCTTTACACATCACTGGTCAGGTCCGTTCTTGAATTTTCATGCATAGTTTGGTCACCTTACTATCAGATCCACATCAATAGGCTTGAGAGTGTTCAACACAAATTTATCAAGTTTGCAAGGTACAAACTTTCTTCGAGTGGTGTGATTCTCAGTGATGACCTGACTATGACTTATTTAGACTTATCTACTCTTGTTCGCAGAAGGGAATATTTTGATGCCTGTTTTGCATTTAAAATCCTTAACTACTACATAAAAAGCCACGAATGTCTTGAATGTTTTAATCTACACATTCAAAGTTATCAGACACGAAGTAAATCTTTACTGCACATTCCTTACTGTCGAACCTGGTACTTACTATTCAGTCCTGTGAATAGAATATCTGCCAATGTAAATAAGTTCTGTGAGGGCCTTGAGTTCTTTGGTTTATCTCTGGATAAATTTAAGACGAAAGCCAGGAGAATTGTTTTAGGTTAGATTTTTTTAGTTTTAAACTCTGTTCAACTTAAAATGTATTTTTCTTATATGTAAATAAATAAATAAATAAATAAATCAACTCGCAAAATCCAAATTAGAAAATGCATCGTCTTATGTTTTATTCTTTTTTCTGGAAAAGTATCCAAGGGAAAACCATGAGATTTTCAGGAGAGAAAGAAGAGAGTTAGGAGCTCATCATACTAAAATTTCAAACTTTTCCAGTGAAAAATAACCACGTGGGAAATCGATGAATATTGACTTGCCAGGCTTTATGAACTACAGAGAATATGGCCCTTCACACACCTCTAGTAGGTATGGCCTTGATATTCCAATAAATGAATGATTCATTTACTGATGAGTTTTTGCTCACTCACTAATAATTTATAAATTTTACTTTAATTTCAATCTGATCTTAGCTTTATTTAATCAATCAACATTATTTAAACAAAAAATTTCCTCCCTAACTTCCTTAGATCTATTTTTGTCAAATTCAAACCGATCAAAGAACCCTTTTAACAACACCGCATGCCTTTCGGGATTATTCAAATGCCCATGATGGGTGCCTTCTACAATATGAGCCTCCGATTTTTGCAGCACCCGCTTCAATTCCTGGAAAATTTCCTTGGCAAACGTCCGTTGAGTGAATTTGGACAAGAAAACCGGACAGGAAATGTTGGGCGAGTGTCTTATATACTCCTCTTGGGAAAACGTGTATAAATCTATAGATTTAAGTCTAGGATCTCTAGTGAAATAATATTTGCCTGGATTAGTTTGGCTTAGGGCAACATTTCTATGCATTATAAACTCAGTGTTAGTTAAATCTATTGAGCCTCCATGTGGTTTATGGATTTTTTGTTTAATTTCTTCTATAAAATAACTAGGAGGCTCAACTTTGTCAAAACTAAATTGATTGTTCTTAGGAAAATCTTCAATTGCCTTCGCCATAAGATCAAGGTAGTTGAACAAAATCAATCCGTCTATGCAAGCCAGGAAATCTACACTTAAAACAGGCCTGATGTCAGTGGGGCCCCACCATTTGCCTCGGATTTCGCCCCACGGTACCGGTATAGCGACTTCTTGCCACAATTTGCCGCTCGAATATTTGCGTATCAGTTGCAACAACATTTCAAGCAGACTAATTAAGACCTTGAATTTAAGCTAATAATTCTTATCAGCGCTGACATTGTACAATAATAATTATCATAACGTGTTTGCCTTGGAATTTACAGTCTACTATCGACAGTAGATTTGCAATATTTGACCGACCATTTGCCTCCGGAAAAATGTAGAAGGCTGGTAGTTTCTGCAAATATTACTTTACAAACAATTTTTTCACTCAAAAAACTAAGGAGAGTAGAAAGTTGAAATTTTCGGGTCCTTTTCCTAATGATTCAATGTAAAAAATACTAAAAACTCAAAGCGATTGAGTTATTATTAATGGAGTTACGATTTTTTGAAAATAATGATGTTTTGTAAAGTAAGACTTTACAAACAATTTTTTCACTTAAAAACTAAAGTGAGTGGAAAGTTGAAATTTTGGGGACTTTTTCTTAAAGGTTCAATGCAAAAAATACCAAAAACTCAAAGCCATTGAGTTATTATTAATGGAGTTACGATTTTTTGAAAATAATGATGTTTTATAAAGTAAGACTTTACAAACAATTTTTTCACTCAAAAACTAAGGGGAGTAGAAAGTTGAAATTTTAGGGTCTTTTTTCTAATGATTCAGTGTAAAAAATGTCAAAAACTCAAAGCGACTGAGTTATTATTAATGGAGTTACGATTTTTTGAAAATAATGATGTTTTGTAAAGTAAGACTTTACAAACAATTTTTTCACTCAAAAACTAAAGTGAGTGGAAAGTTGAAATTTTGGGGACTTTTTCCTAAAGGTTCAATGCAAAAAATACCAAAAACTCAAAGCCATTGAGTTATTATTAATGGAGTTACGATTTTTTGAAAATAATGATGTTTTATAAAGTAAGACTTTACAAACAATTTTTTCACTCAAAAACTAAGGGGAGTAGAAAGTTGAAATTTTAGGGTCTTTTTTCTAATGATTCAGTGTAAAAAATGTCAAAAACTCAAAGCGATTGAGTTATTATTAATGGAGTTACGATTTTTTGAAAATAATGATGTTTTGTAAAGTAAGACTTTACAAACAATTTTTTCACTCAAAAACTAAAGTGAGTGGAAAGTTGAAATTTTGGGGATTTTTTCCTTAAGGTTCAATGTGAAAAATACCAAAAACTCAAAGCCATTGAGTTATTATTAATGGAGTTACGATTTTTTGAAAATAATGATGTTTTATAAAGTAAGACTTTACAAACAATTGTTTCACTCAAAAACTAAGGTGAGTAGAAAGTTGAAATTTTAGGGTCTTTTTTCTAATGATTCAGTGTAAAAAATGTCAAAAACTCAAAGCGATTGAGTTATTATTAATGGAGTTACGATTTTTTGAAAATAATGATGTTTTATAAAGTAAGACTTTACAAACAATTTTTTCACTCAAAAACTAAGGGGAGTAGAAAGTTGAAATTTTAGGGTCTTTTTTCTAATGATTCAGTGTAAAAAATGTCAAAAACTCAAAGCGATTGAGTTATTATTAATGGAGTTACGATTTTTTGAAAATAATGATGTTTTATAAAGTAAGACTTTACAAACAATTTTTTCACTCAAAAACTAAGGGAAGTAGAAAGTTGAAATTTTAGGGTCTTTTTTCTAATGATTCAGTGTAAAAAATGTCAAAAACTCAAAGCGATTGAGTTATTATTAATGGAGTTACGATTTTTTGAAAATAATGATGTTTTGTAAAGTAAGACTTTACAAACAATTTTTTCACTCAAAAACTAAGGGGAGTAGAAAGTTGAAATTTTAGGGTCTTTTTTCTAATGATTCAGTGTAAAAAATGTCAAAAACTCAAAGCGATTGAGTTATTATTAATGGAGTTACGATTTTTTGAAAATAATGATGTTTTGTAAAGTAAGACTTTACAAACAATTTTTTCACTCAAAAACTAAAGTGAGTGGAAAGTTGAACTTTTGGGGATTTTTTCCTTAAGGTTCAATGTGAAAAATACCAAAAACTCAAAGCCATTGAGTTATTATTAATGGAGTTACGATTTTTTGAAAATAATGATGTTTTGTAAAGTAAGACTTTACAAACAATTTTTTCACTCAAAAACTAAGGGGAGTAGAAAGTTGAAATTTTAGGGTCTTTTTTCTAATGATTCAGTGTAAAAAATGTCAAAAACTCAAAGCGATTGAGTTATTATTAATGGAGTTACGATTTTTTGAAAATAATGATGTTTTGTAAAGTAAGACTTTACAAACAATTTTTTCACTCAAAAACTAAAGTGAGTGGAAAGTTGAAATTTTGGGGATTTTTTCCTTAAGGTTCAATGTGAAAAATACCAAAAACTCAAAGCCATTGAGTTATTAATAATGGAGTTACGATTTTTTGAAAATAATGATGTTTTGTAAAGTAAGACTTTACAAACAATTTTTTCACTCAAAAACTAAGGGGAGTAGAAAGTTGAAATTTTAGGGTCTTTTTTCTAATGATTCAGTGTAAAAAATGTCAAAAACTCAAAGCGATTGAGTTATTATTAATGGAGTTACGATTTTTTGAAAATAATGATGTTTTGTAAAGTAAGACTTTACAAACAATTTTTTCACTTAAAAACTAAAGTGAGTGGAAAGTTGAAATTTTGGGGACTTTTTCCTAAAGGTTCAATGCAAAAAATACCAAAAACTCAAAGCCATTGAGTTATTATTAATGGAGTTACGATTTTTTGAAAATAATGATGTTTTGTAAAGTAAGACTTTACAAACAATTTTTTCACTCAAAAACTAAAGTGAGTGGAAAGTTGAAATTTTGGGGATTTTTTCCTTAAGGTTCAATGTGAAAAATACCAAAAACTCAAAGCCATTGAGTTATTATTAATGGAGTTACGATTTTTTGAAAATAATGATGTTTTATAAAGTAAGACTTTACAAACAATTTTTTCACTCAAAAACTAAGGGGAGTAGAAAGTTGAAATTTTAGGGTCTTTTTTCTAATGATTCAGTGTAAAAAATGTCAAAAACTCAAAGCGATTGAGTTATTATTAATGGAGTTACGATTTTTTGAAAATAATGATGTTTTGTAAAGTAAGACTTTACAAACAATTTTTTCACTTAAAAACTAAAGTGAGTGGAAAGTTGAAATTTTGGGGACTTTTTCCTAAAGGTTCAATGCAAAAAATACCAAAAACTCAAAGCCATTGAGTTATTATTAATGGAGTTACGATTTTTTGAAAATAATGATGTTTTATAAAGTAAGACTTTACAAACAATTTTTTCACTCAAAAACTAAGGGGAGTAGAAAGTTGAAATTTTAGGGTCTTTTTTCTAATGATTCAGTGTAAAAAATGTCAAAAACTCAAAGCGATTGAGTTATTATTAATGGAGTTACGATTTTTTGAAAATAATGATGTTTTGTAAAGTAAGACTTTACAAACAATTTTTTCACTTAAAAACTAAAGTGAGTGGAAAGTTGAAATTTTGGGGACTTTTTCTTAAAGGTTCAATGCAAAAAATACCAAAAACTCAAAGCCATTGAGTTATTATTAATGGAGTTACGATTTTTTGAAAATAATGATGTTTTATAAAGTAAGACTTTACAAACAATTTTTTCACTCAAAAACTAAGGGGAGTAGAAAGTTGAAATTTTAGGGTCTTTTTTCTAATGATTCAGTGTAAAAAATGTCAAAAACTCAAAGCGACTGAGTTATTATTAATGGAGTTACGATTTTTTGAAAATAATGATGTTTTGTAAAGTAAGACTTTACAAACAATTTTTTCACTTAAAAACTAAAGTGAGTGGAAAGTTGAAATTTTGGGGACTTTTTCCTAAAGGTTCAATGCAAAAAATACCAAAAACTCAAAGCCATTGAGTTATTATTAATGGAGTTACGATTTTTTGAAAATAATGATGTTTTATAAAGTAAGACTTTACAAACAATTTTTTCACTCAAAAACTAAGGGGAGTAGAAAGTTGAAATTTTAGGGTCTTTTTTCTAATGATTCAGTGTAAAAAATGTCAAAAACTCAAAGCGATTGAGTTATTATTAATGGAGTTACGATTTTTTGAAAATAATGATGTTTTGTAAAGTAAGACTTTACAAACAATTTTTTCACTCAAAAACTAAAGTGAGTGGAAAGTTGAAATTTTGGGGATTTTTTCCTTAAGGTTCAATGTGAAAAATACCAAAAACTCAAAGCCATTGAGTTATTATTAATGGAGTTACGATTTTTTGAAAATAATGATGTTTTATAAAGTAAGACTTTACAAACAATTGTTTCACTCAAAAACTAAGGTGAGTAGAAAGTTGAAATTTTAGGGTCTTTTTTCTAATGATTCAGTGTAAAAAATGTCAAAAACTCAAAGCGATTGAGTTATTATTAATGGAGTTACGATTTTTTGGAAATAACGTTGTTTTGTAAAGTAAGACTTTACAAACAATTTTTTCACTGAAAAACTAAATTGACTAGAAAGTTGAAATTTTGGGGACTTTTTCCTCAAGGTTCAATGTAAAAAATACCAAAAATTCAAAACCATTGAGTTATTATTAATGGAGTTACGATTTTTTGGACCAGACTCAAAAATTCTTGCTTTGTATCACCTGGAGAACAAACTATTTGATAGACACCAACTGGGAAAATAAGTGCTAAAAAATTTCACTGCCTCCTGGACTATTAGGATTCAATTTACAACTGGAAACCTTTTAGAACTCTTTTGTACCAATTTAAAACACTTTGAAGCTCCAATAAAATACCTAAAAATCCGGCAGAACAATTTAAAAATCATTGAAAATCTTCTAAACTGCTCCAGAACTCTTCAAGCCAAGTTAGAACACTTTAGAACTTCAATAAGCCATTTAGCAACATTTTAAAAGGCTCCAGAACAATTAAAAAACCTGGAAGAGACAAAAATTGAAAGTATACTGTTCGGAGTCACTCTGTATACAAATTGTGCGGAATCTTGATGGTATATGCTTTATTGAAACAAACCTATTTGCAACATTAAAAAAAAAAACAATAATACGGCCCTGTAAACTAACTAGAAACAGGGGATTTACACACTTATGTGCCTTTGAGATACGGGATATACTAAATCTACTACGCAGTTAGCATTTTTTGTGCATCTCACTTACTCATGTTTATTACTTAATCTGTTTACCCTTTTTTTTGGGGGTTTAGATTCGGGTTTCTTTGTCACGATTCGCAGTTGAGTACCGAACGCCAACAAGTAAAGTCGCGCTCGTGGAATTATCGATTTTTTTCTAACAAGTTAAGACTTTTGCGGCTATTTTCAGATTATTGTGTCATGTGCCCATAGTACTACTACTGGATTTTTGGTAAGTGGTGTGGTACCAACAATTATTTTTTTTTTTTGGTAATTATGGAACAATTCAGAACTTTCTTATTTAATGTTTTTTTTTTTCAAATTTAAATAGTGATTTATTTGATTCTCTATTACTGCGGGCAATAAGTAAATTATACAGGGTCGCCAACCAAAATTAGTTTTTCAGAAAATCTATCGCGACTATTTTTTTTTTTTATAACTATAATAGGCAATAAGTAAATTATACAGGGAGTCCAACAAAAATTAGTTTTCCGGAAAATCTTTCACGTCTATTTTAATTTCGTGATTTTTTTTTTGATTTGGCTTTTCAAAAGTGTGTTAATGAAGGAAGTATATGGATGAGTTGTGTGAGAAATGAATGATCCAGGGATGTAGACTGTTGTGAGATAGAATGATGCTGGGTTCTAGATGATATGTAGTGTAGGTACTGTTGGAAATAGAATGCTAGGGTGTCCCAAAAAAATTGATTTTTGTCCAGCTACTTTAAATCCATAGCTACAAAAATAAGTCTCAATTATTTCAAATTTCAATAGCATCTACCACTAGTAACAACCCAAACTAACCCAAATTAACTCTAACCTGTGGGTAATTGCTAGTGGTAGTAGGTACACCAAACATTTTCAGCTATTTCCAAAATAATACATAAACATCTACAGATATTTTTCAATTTTTTTGAGACACTCATGGGGGTATTGGGTAGGCACCCTTGAAAAGCCAGTCAATAAAAGATTTATGAGAATCCGGTCAATAGTTAATTAGTAGGCCTAATGAATGTCCAAGGGCCAACTGGAAAAATCTGGACATTTTTTTCTCAAGATTTGATTGTAAAAGCTGAAACTTTATGTTCATTAATTTGTAATTAGAGCTATGTGTCAGTAAAAACAAAATTGGAAATATACACCAAATTTGTTTTGTAATTAGATACAGGGTGGGTCGACTACAGTAAAAATAAAATTGGAAATATGCACCAAATTTACCTGTCATTTGGTATTTGTAATCAGATACAGGGTGGGTCGACTACAGTAAAAACAAAATTGGAAATATGCAACAAATGTATCTGTCATTTGGTTCGTAATTAGATACAAGGTGGGTCAACCACAAAATAAACGTATTGATTTTTATAGTGTGGTTTCTATGTTACTTAATCTGTAATTTTATTTGAATACTTAAACATATATTAGGTACATGAACAATTTTTCTGCCGCTGTATTATTTTTTCCAGGTGAGCCCCCCCTACCCCCTGTAAGCAAACAGGATCCAAAAGTCATCTGAAGTTAATCATGTATTATTTTAATAAATTTAATGGGTGAAATGACTCTTAAGGGGCCTATGATAAGAACTATTTTGACAGGTAGATACTTACATATTCATTAATTTTCCAGTTTATAATTTTTTACTGGAAAAAATTGAAATTTTAGTATGATGAGCTAATAGTAGATTGCCCAAAAATTTGGACTAAAAGTCAACTTTGAGGCTCAATTGCTCAAAAACTATTTAAGCAATCAAACTCAGTTTTACACAGATTTATAGAGAATTTAATTCTCTTTCCGATGGTAGGTATATAATTTATTTCAATTTGCTCAAAATTTACCAAAGATATGGGCAATTGTTCATGATCACGTCATAATAAAACCATACATTCTGTAAAAATTTCAGCTTTTAACTCACAAAAGTCAAAATATATTATAAGGAGCACTTTATATAACCTCCTTTTTTTTCTTTGGAAGTTTCATAATTCTCCCATCAGTGGTTTTCCAGAAAAAGAAAATATATAAAAAAGTGCATTTCATTGATATCCATAAAAATTGGGCCACTTTTATTCCTTAGGTGAGCCTCTCCTTCTAATGTCATCTGACAGAGAATCTTCTAAACCCAATCAAGTAAAATAGGCTCTCAACTATTTCTAGTGAAAATCTGAATTGAAGCGTGTAAGTCTCAAAAGCAAAAACGCAAGGTAATAATGGTAGGTACATTCTCCACATACATACAATAATTGAGCATTTGGTTGTAAACTTTTCATTCAATCAACAAATTGAAGTTTCATTTCACCAATATCCTTCAACATTGGTGGTTTGAACGTTTCTTTTCGGTACTAGCTGCGCCGCGGGGAGCCTAATGCCATAGTTGTCCTGGATCTCATTTGTTGCACTAATATACCTCACGGGTATGTGTAGCAGTCGGCAAAACATACGGGCGAGAGCATGTTGAATTCACGGATATGCTGTTGGGTGTTGGTACAATGTAATTTCGATATTAGATCAAGCCCAGAAGGGACACGGAACAGCTAAATGCTCTCTTGGATAATTCTGGTTTGTGTGTTCCAGATGAAGATCAACATCAATAATGCAGCTTCTTGGATATAAGTTGTTTCCAGATTATAAACAGCAACATTACAGCTTCCAGAACATCGAATACATTTAAAACCATGTTGTTTTGATTTTCATGCTTTTCAGAAAAATATGTAGATATGTTTATGAGGATTCTATGCTTTCTGGGGTAGGATGCCCTAGACACTGTTGGATATTCTAGAGTAGGATGCTCTGGACACTGTTGGATATTATATTTTTTTCAGGTTGTTGGATACTGGAAGTTGAATCAAGAGGTAATTTTTATTATAAAACATTGAATTTTGACTAATATTAAGGTTGTTTTTTCAGGCAATCCCTTTTCCAAATTGAACCAGGAAGTGAACTGATTTTGACCCTGGTGGATATGATACAAATTGTCCTTTTTCAGTTGGGAATAGTTTTGGCTCTGGACCAATGGATCACTTTGGGTGGTTAATAATAATAATACATTTTTTGTATTTGTCAGGCATAAAAATAATACTAATCTAACATTCCAGGTTTCTCTTTTCTATGTCCATTTTGTCTAAACATCTTTTCAGTTAGGTCATCACTACTTTGGACACTGAACTTCTTGCAAAATGGTTGTCACCCTGGACATGGAACAACTGACTGCATGGATCCTAAACTTTTATAACTTTTCTCTTCCAGGTGAAATTACATATGTGTCAATTCCCGAAAAACAGTTCATGATTCGACTGAATCTTTAAGGCAGGGAAGCCCCGGGGGAGCCTAATGCCATAGTTGCCCTGGACCTCATTTGTTGCACTAAATATACACCGTAAGTATGGTAAGTGTTTGCAGTGGTGTCTTCCTAGCTGAGAAGTGACGGTTGGATTAATGGATAGTTGACGGTTTTGGCTGTACAAGTGTAATTTCAAAGTGCATTAGGCCTAACGGGGAAAGCACTTGAAAAAAAAAAACGCGCCGACAGCTCGTACCTCTAGGGTGGTGTGGAAATTGGGCTTAAACTTACAATTATCGGCAAATGTATTAAGGTAAGTTATTGAGAATACAATTTTTCCTAACAAGAAATCGTAAATTGTAAACTTTTTGTTACAGGAGGGCCAAGAGTTTTAATATAAAATCTGCAAGATTTGTGAGGAAAAGACACTGGAATCCAGAATTATATGAAGTCATAACAAGAACCTGGAACCCTTATCAGTTTTTGAGAAAACCATTAGAATGTGAGATCATGTAGGTATTTATATTTTATTTAGTTTTTCAAAGTTAATTTCCATGAATTTTTCCTGTGATTATTTTCTAGTGGATTAATTTGAAATTTTAGTACGATTAGCTTATCAATTTTTAAGAAAACCAGGCCAAATATGTATTGATGTCATTGAATTTGAGAAAAAGGTATAAGGGAGTGGATTGAAATTTACCAAATAGATAGAAAAAAGTTTTAAATTTGAACTACTGATTTTTTGATTTAAAAACTTTGCTGTTGGGAAACTATTGGAACAGAATATTGAAACAGGCAATTTTATTTATGTTTTTAATCCAAAATGTTGGATTTTTTTCAAATTTAGAACAAGAAAACATGTAAATAAGAATTCAAGAGCCTGGTATAAACAACAAAATTAAGTAACAAGAGATTTGAAATGTTAGATTATTGAATAGGTACAACAAAAATAAATCCTATTGCATACAGGGTGTTTTTTTAAACATTGACACCCCACCTACAGCCTTTAGCTTTACAGGTAGAAGAAAGATGTAAATACAAAAGTTGTACAGTATTTGCTGAATTTCTAGAATCCATGGTCAGAAACAAAAGTTGAATTTCAGAAATGTGAAATGTTGCATGCTTTCAGCTTTTTTCGAATGGGATGCCCTATATATTTCATTCTATATTCTTGAAGAGCACAATTTTCCGATTCTAAAACTATATAGTTTGTCTATATTTGGTTAAGTCGGCTCCAGCATATTTGGTTCTAGAAATTTTAGAGATACTATCAGAGAAACTAAGTAGGTACCAGGTGTGTGAACCTGGCGCCCGACTTTGACGGATGCTAATAAAAATATGATTTTCTGGAGGTACAAACAAAGTAATTGATTGTACCGAAAATGATTTTGTTTGTACCTCTTTAGAAATGAGGTAAAAACACTTATTTATTCCGCGATCTGCGCTCGATTTCCGAAAAAAGAAAATTCAATGTTTTTTGAGAGCTACAAACGAAGTACTTTATGGTACCAAAAACTATTTTGATTGTACCTCTTCGGAAATGAGGAAAAAACACTTATTTAGAGGTACAATCAAAATAGTTTTTGGTACCATAAAGTACTTCGTTTGTACCTCTCGAAAAACGTTGAATTTTCTTTTTTCGGAAATTGAGTGCCGATCGCGGAATAAATAAGTGTTTTACCTCATTTCCCAAGAGGTACAAACAAAATCATTTTCGGTACAATCAATTACTTTGTTTGTATCTCCAGAAAATCATATTTTTATTAGCATCCGTCAAAGTCGGGCGCCAGGTTCACACACCTCTTAGAGGTTCATCATACTAAAATTTCAAATTAATTAATTCAATAGAAAATGGCAACATGCATGAGAAAATCCCTTTGAATCTTAAATTTTTTTATTAGCATTTGCTAGTTAAGGCTGGTTTACACTTCCATTAGTAGCAGGTGCAACATGTCAAATTAGCATTTATAGACACTTGCAGTTAACAAAATGTAAACCGGCCTTAAGAATTACAAAGTTTACAAGTAGGTATACCAAGAATTTAATACAAGTTCTGTATGATAAAGGGGGATAAGAGATAATATAAAATTATATGGTAAATGGGAATATTTAGGAAAATGTTTTCTCTTAGGGTAAGTTTCTCAATAACAAGTCACCCCTACATTGCAACTGGACACGTTTATCCTGGAGTTAAATAAAATAAACCTGGAAGTGACTCGCTATTGAGAAACTGACCCTTAAATGTTCAAAATACTTTCATTAATAAAATTACAAAACTTACATTGTTTTGCTGCTCGAGTATTAATAATATTTGCCCTTAATTCATTCTAAAAAAAACCGTAATTATATTGTTAATAACTAATTAATTTAAATAATTATTTATTTTTAAAAATGTCAGAAATCAGCTGTTCCTATTTGTGTAAACATTATCCATCTTTTTTTAATACCATCGAATAGAAAGAGATAACAATATTTTTTTTTTTGGCAGCTGACAGTGTGTTGTTCAAGTACACGTAAACATAACCTAAAAAGTAAACAAACAAAGTGATTCTCCAAGGAAAAACACTGTTTTCTTGCAAAACTCAATTAATTTCGCAATTTATTAAAGTAATGCGAAAGAGCAACATTACAAATGACTTTTTGGACCGACAGCGTCGTGGTATTTTCCTCACAAGTAAGTAGAAACACATATTGATGTATAAGCGTGCAGTAAAGTACCCTTTACTGTACACTACTCAACTGCATAAAGTTTCTTTACCCACACAGTGTGCGGTAAAGTATAACTTTCCACATTCCTTATAGATATAGATAAAACTATAACTATTTATCTATGTACTCCAGGTTCTGTTTTTCATTGGAGCATGGCTCTTTTTCATGAAACAACTGTTCAAAGACTACGAAGTCCGGCACGTAATGGTGCAGCTCATTTTTAGCATCACCCTGACTCTATCTTGCACCATGTTCGAACTGATTATATTCGAAATTTTAGGGTTTTTGGAGGCAAGGTAATAATTGGGTTTTTGTCCTTATTTTACTTAATTATTAAATTTCAGTTCCAGATACTTTTACTGGTGCTTGATGCTGTATCTACTATTGTTTGTAGTTATAGTGCTAAATCCTTTTTATATTGCTTATTATTGTATAAGCAACATTAGATATGGTAAATTATTATACAGGGTGTGTTTTTTAATTGAATGTCATTAGAGGGTGGCTCATATGAAGTCAATATGAGAAGCTACAAAATGGCATCATAATTGATTAATTTCAATTTTTGATTATTCCTGGCTCTCTTGATTGGAATCAAGTGCCTGGAATAATCACTCAATCAACTGTACTTAGGAAACACACTGTATATTCAATTATACACCCTGTATTTAGACTTAAAATAACTATTTTTAGTTAGGAGTGATTATGTTAAACATCTCACCATCCTCACTTGGCTAATATTCCTAGCAGTATTTTGGAAAATTGGAGACCCTTTCCCAATCAACCATCCAAATCAAGGATTCTTTAGCATGGAATCTTTAGTCTCCAGAATAGGAGTAATTGGAGTTACTGTAATGGCCCTTTTATCAGGATTTGGTGCTGTCAATTATCCTTATACTTCAATGAAATATTTCATGAGGGAAGTTTCAGAAACTGATGTTTCAAATATTGAAAAAAGACTCATTCAAACCATGGATATGCTTGTTTTAAGGAAAAAGAAAATTGCTATAGCTAAAAAGCAACATGTGAAAGTTGATGCTGTAGGGAAAAAGGGTATTTGGGGAATTATTTCTTCTGTTACAGGCAATAGGAGTAATGAAAGTTAGTTTTTTAAATAACAAAAACTTCATAGGAATTGTAAAAATAATTATTATTACAGATATAAACCAATTAAAACTAGAAATAGATGGCTTAGAAGAAATGAGCCGCCAGCTTTTCTTAGAAGTACATGAAAATCGCAATATGCTTGAAAGAATTGAATGGTCAAAGACCTGGAAAGGGATTTACTTCAATTTTCTAGGATACATATTCTCTGGTTATTGTTTATGGAAAATATTTATTGTAAGTCTTCTAACTTAAGAAGAGAAAACTTTGAATTTACAGTAATTTTTAGTGCACAATCAATATAGTATTTGACCGAGTAGGCAAAAAAGATCCAGTAACTAGAGGCATAGAAATAGCAGTTACATGGATGGGCTTTGATTTTGATGTTAATTTTTGGTCTCAACAAATTTCTTTTTACTTGGTTGGCTGCATTGTTATTACTTCAATCAGAGGACTTTTGTTAACTCTGACAAAGGTAAAATGTATATTTGGTTTATTTAAATTAAAAACCTAATAATTATTATTGTAGTTTTTCAATAGATTATCTTCAAACAAAAGTTCCAATATAATTGTTCTTATGCTGGCACAAATAATGGGCATGTATTTTGTGTCTTCAGTGTTGCTGCTTAGGATGAACATGCCAGCACAATACAGAATAATTATTACCCAAGTATTAGGTTTGTATATACTTTAGTAATGTTTAAATTAAAATAACTAAAATATCGTTTTAGGGGCCTTACAATTCAACTTCTACCATAGATGGTTTGATGTTATTTTCCTTGTAAGCGCCTTTAGCAGTATAATAGCTCTTTACTTAGCTCATAAACCACCTGTTAAAGATAACATGCTTTAATGAATAAATACTTTGCTATATTGTTTTATTTTTTAAAAAAATCCATAACTTAATACATAGTTGACTTAATTATATAATATACATGTCTATTTTTTTGAAATAAAAGTGGATAATCCTTCCAGCAATCCTATGTAAGCAGAGTGTTCATATGCTGTACTATAACTGGAAAGTTTTTCTACAAATTCATTGCTCAGGCCTTTTTCTTCAAGGTAGTTCAAGATCAGATCGTATAAGTACTGAAATAAAAGTTTAATACTAGTAAATTTTCTATACAATTAAATACACACTCTTACTGAATCCAGGACTTCTCCTGATACTGAGTAGACATTTTCGTTCCATTCTCCATTGTAAATGCTAATTTCGTCAATGCCAAAACCGTCATCTGGAAAAAAAATAATTATCATTAAATTGATTCTCAAGATTTAAGTATGATGAGCTCCTAACTCTCCTCTTTCTCTCCTAGAAATGTCATAATTTTCCCTTGGATAGTTTTCCAGAAAAAAAATTAAATGTACTTAAGAGATTGCTTGATTTGGATTTTGCAACTTGATGTTCATTGATTTCCTATATGGTTATTTTTTACTGAAAAAGTTTGAAATTTTAGTATAAATGAGCTCCTAACTCTCTTTTTTTTTTTTTCCTAGAAATGTCATAATTTTCCCTTGGATAGTTTTCCAGAAAAAAAATAAAAAGTAAGATAATGCATGTTTGCTCAATTTGGATTTTGCAAATTGATGTTCATTGATTTCCCAAGTGGTTATTTTTTACTGGAAAAGTTTGAAATTTTAGTATGATGAGCTCCTAACTCTCCTCTTACTCTCCTAAAAATTTCATAATTCTCCTTTGGAAAGTTTTCCAGAAAAAAAATAAAAAGTAAGAGAATGCATTTTTGCTTAATTTGGATTTTGCAAGTTAATGTTCATTGATTTCCCATGTGGTTAATTTTCACTGAAAAAGTTTGAAATTTTAGTATGATGAGCTCCTAACTCTCCTCTTTCTCTCCTAAAAATTTCCTAATTCTCCTTTGGAAAGTTTTCCAGAAAAAAAATAAAAACTAAGAGAATGTATTTTTGCTTAATTTGGATTTTGCAAGTTAATGTTCATTGATTTCCCATGTGGTTATTTTTCACTGGAAAAGTTTGAAATTTTAGTATGATGAGCTCCTAACTCTCCTCTTTCTCTCCTAAAAATTTCCTAATTCTCCTTTGGAAAGTTTTCCAGAAAAAAAATAAAAACTAAGAGAATGTATTTTTGCTTAATTTGGATTTTGCAAGTTAATGTTCATTGATTTCCCATGTGGTTAATTTTCACTGAAAAAGTTTGAAATTTTAGTATGATGAGCTCCTAACTCTCCTCTTTCTCTCCTAAAAATTTCCTAATTCTCCTTTGGAAAGTTTTCCAGAAAAAAAATAAAAAGTAAGAGAATGTATTTTTGCTTAATTTGGATTTTGCAAGTTAATGTTCATTGATTTCCCATGTGGTTATTTTTCACTGGAAAAGTTTGAAATTTTAGTATGATGAGCTCCTAACTCTCCTCTTTCTCTCCTAAAAATTTCCTAATTCTCCTTTGGAAAGTTTTCCAGAAAAAAAATAAAAAGTAAGAGAATGTATTTTTGCTTAATTTGGATTTTGCAAGTTAATGTTCATTGATTTCCCATGTGGTTATTTTTCACTGGAAAAGTTTGAAATTTTAGTATGATGAGCTCCTAACTCTCCTCTTTCTCTCCTAAAAATTTCCTAATTCTCCTTTGGAAAGTTTTCCAGAAAAAAAAATAAAAACTAAGAGAATGTATTTTTGCTTAATTTGGATTTTGCAAGTTACTGTTCATTGATTTCCCATGTGGTTAATTTTCACTGAAAAAGTTTGAAATTTTAGTATGATGAGCTCCTAACTCTCCTCTTTCTCTCCTAAAAATTTCCTAATTCTCCTTTGGAAAGTTTTCCAGAAAAAAAATAAAAAGTAAGAGAATGTATTTTTGCTTAATTTGGATTTTGCAAGTTAATGTTCATTGATTTCCCATGTGGTTATTTTTCACTGGAAAAGTTTGAAATTTTAGTATGATGAGCTCCTAACTCTCCTCTTTCTCTCCTAAAAATTTCCTAATTCTCCTTTGGAAAGTTTTCCAGAAAAAAAATAAAAAGTAAGAGAATATATTTTTGCTTAATTTGGATTTTGCAAGTTAATGTTCATTGATTTCCCATGTGGTTATTTTTCACTGGAAAAGTTTGAAATTTTAGTATGATGAGCTCCTAACTCTCCTCTTTCTCTCCTAAAAATTTCCTAATTCTCCTTTGGAAAGTTTTCCAGAAAAAAAAATAAAAACTAAGAGAATGTATTTTTGCTTAATTTGGATTTTGCAAGTTAGTGTTCATTAGTTTCCCACGAGGGGTCAATCACTTCCCGAAATACGTGTACACTTGGCCCGAATTACCTCCGAAATACTTCGAAGTACCTTGAACTACCTCGAAATACCAGGTATTCCCGTCGAAGTACGCGAAATCCCATGGAATTACCGTCGAATTACGCGAAATACCCTCGAATTACCATGCGAAGTCCCGCAATACTTCTAAAAAATTTATCGTTGATAACGATTCTTCTTGCAGATCGCAGAGAAGTATTTTTGCTCGGATTTTTGTGTCTTTTGATGTGATGGATTTTATTTGGTCACATAGGATAGACAATTAAATCAATAGTTAGTGATGCAGGTGACTGTTAGTTCTACAATGCTATAGGTACAGGGTAATCCAACGAGGACTGAACAGGGGCAATTTTGACTTGACCTGTATTTTTCAGAAAATCCAAACTAGCTAATTAGAATATTTTTTTTTTTTGGAAACCCAAAAATGGTACCAAAAAAATCGTTTGAACCAAAAGCCAAAGACTTATGCCATGGATAAACTGTTCCTTAAATAGAACGACGTGTTTTTCTGGTATGATTTTTGCGAAAGTGTCATTTTTCACGTTTTTTATTCTATTGAACCAATTAAATCCAACAGGTCTAACTAAAATGATTAAGTATAGAAAATTAAAATAAAAAAAGCAATCGGAATATCAAATATGTATGTTCTACAGAATAGACGTGAAAAATGAGACCTTACCAAAAACACGTCGTCATGTACTCGTAACTCTTTGGTTTTTGGTTCAAATGATTTTTTGGTATCATTTTTGAAACTCTCCAAAGAGAAGAATTCTAATTGGCTATTTTGAATTTTCTCAAAAATAATCCTCTGTTCAGTCATCGTTGGATGACCCTGTACTTATTATATCTTTCCATTTATTTCGATTAATCTGCAGTAAATTCAAAGTATGTAACACATTTAGCCTGTTCGAAGATGGAATATAATTTCCATTCTATAATATTCCAATTTTAAGTGATAAAGAGTTGTTCTCGGTATATGAAAGAAAAACTATTTTCAAATAGCTCGAAATACCTTGGCTTACCGCGAAATACTTCGAATTCTTCAAATTACCTCGAAATATTTCAAATTACCTCGAAATACTTCGAATTACCTTCAAATACTTCGAAGTACTCGGCAATACCACAAAAAACTAAGTTCGAATTACCATCATCAAAATACTTGAATTTCGCGAAATACTTGCGCAATACCGACACTTTTGCAATATGTGTACAAATTTTTACAGAGTGGTTGACCCCCCGGTTTCCCATGTGGTTATTTTTCACTGAAAAAGTTTGAAATTTTAGCATGATGAGCTCCTAACTAGCCTCTTTCTCTCCTAAAAATTTCATAATTCTCCTTTGTATAGTTTTCCAGATAAAAAATAAAAAGTAAGAGAATGCATTTTTGCTCAATTTGGATTTTGCAAGTTGATGGTCATTGATTTCCCATATCTGTATTTTTCACTGGAAAAATTTGAAATTTTAGTATGATGAGCTTCTTTCCTTTTTCTTTTCACTCCAGTTTCAAAATTCTCATATTAAATTAGAGAAATGCTTTAATTTTTGTATCCATAAAATTGGTACAGTTAGTACAGAGTTGGTACAATTAGAACAGAGTTAGTGTAGAGTCAGTGTACAATTAGAACAGACTCAATATAGAATCAGTAAAATTCGTACAAAGTCAGTGCAGTTAGTATAGAGTCAGTACAGTTAGGTATTAATAATAAAAAACTACACATAAAATACAGTAGTGTCTCCTTCAATGAAATTCCCTTTGAGGTAGTGTAGAGTCAGTGCAGTTTGTACAGACCCAAAGTAGAGGCAGTCAAATTAGTGTTCAGTTAGTGCAGTTGCTACAAAGTCAGTGCAGTTAGTACAAAGTCAGTGTAGTTAGTACAGACTCAATATATTTTAGAGTCAGTACTTAGTGAAGTTGGTACAAAGTCAAAGTCAGTGCAGTTAATACAGACTCAATATATTTTAGAGTCAGTGAAGTTGGTATAAAGTCAGTGAAGTTGGTATAAAGTCAGTGCAGTTAGTAAAGAGTCAGTGCAATTAGTTATCAATAGTAAAAAATTACAAACAAAACACAGAAGAGGAGAAACTACTCCTCTAATCAAATTCATTATGAGTTAGTGTAGAGTCAGTGTAGTTCATACAGAGTCAATTATAGTCTGGCAAGTGGTAACTTGGTAGAGACGAAAGGGGGAAGAAAAGTTGGGCGTAACCTAAGAATATTCACTGACACCGCCTGATGACAACCATGTCTTTGGGTTCAGTGGCACCAAAAACACCAGGAAAATAAAGCAAACAATTATTAGGAAAAAAATTCTTGAGTTTCACCAGTAACCACGCCACTGTTGCTGTCGTTCAGGCTCTAACCAATAGAATCATGCCTCTGAATAATCACGCCTCTCCAAATCCTTCATTTCGCAATTAGGCAATTCAATCCATCTGTCAAAAAGGAAAATTCAATGTGGCGTGGCGGTCAAGCAAGTTTGTTTTGAATATGTTTTTATGCGCATTTTAAATTATTTTGCATAGAGTTTTGCTTACAACTTTGATTTTCATTATTTAATAAAATATTTGTTAGCTAGACACCTAAACTATTAATTCGGGCAGAAACTAGATATTTTTTTATGTTTTTTGGCCCATGCGTGGCCGCCACGCCATCTTGAATGTCACCTGGTTTGAATTGCCTAATGCTGCCGGATTTTATTCTATTTCAAAATGCTACACATACCCATATTGCAAAAAAAATATGTCACCAACTTGTTTATTATTGTTTCTGTCAAGTTTGGCAAAGCAGCAAATAAGTTAGTACAGATTTAGTGCAGTTAGTACAAAGTCAGCGCAGTTGGCACAAAATTAGTACAGTTAGTTAATAATTATACAAATTCTTACTGTATCCATCCTCTTGTTCATTAGGCGGTACAAAACTGCACAAAACACTAACAGTAGTGTCACCTCTAACCAAATCAACTTTAAATGAGGGTTTAGACTTGAGTTCTCCAATTTCAGGTTTGTCCATGTTCTCGTGCATTTCGGGCTCTGCATCTGTATCTACTGAATGGTTAACATTGAAACTGACTTTAATAGTTTCCGTATCAGTTTTCTTTGTAAGAGTAACTTCTGCCCCATCAAGGCTGGCTTTGAAACCTTCAATTTCGGTCGGGATCATTTTGACTTTTTGGGCTTTTCTTTCTGCTAGGATTTCTTCGGTCAGGAATTCTACCAATTCTTTTTCAGCTGGAAATACATTTTATATCATCAATTTTAAAGCAAATATATGAAATTACCTTTTGTGTGCACCCCTTTTCTGCTACCGCAACCGCAACTACACAAATTACTATGAATTCCTGATGCATTTTGCATGTTGCTCATGTACCAAAGATTCCTGCTCGCCAATGTTTGAGCTCTCATATTTGTGCCCAAATTTTTCACAGGATTTAAAAGGGCTTTCAAGCCTTGCAGGCGAATGGCTGTTTTTAAGATTGTATTCATTTTTATTAATTATTTTTGCTTTTAAAGTGGAAAATGTGCTTCCGGTGTTATTTACACTAGACTAAGGGAACAGTTAATTGAGGTTATGTTGTTTTAGGCGTTTTCTTTTTTACAATAATTGTCACAAGAGACATTTAATTCAATATGGCGACCTATAGCAAGCAAATTACAAACGGTTTAGCTGCAATAATAATAAGTCTTTTATAATAATTATTAATAATTATTGTAAACTTTTACAACAATTATCATGTCAGATGCAAACAAAATTAAAGTAGTTTTTATACTAGAAACAACTTACAAATACATAATATCTGTCCATTGTCGCCATATTGAATTCAATTTTGACAAGTCGATAATTGTCACTATCACTTGTGTCAAAAAAATAAAACTTGAGAGGCAACACAGCCAGCAGCAGCAAGCAGCAAGTTCTTGTAGAAAAGTGCAAAGACAAAAGATTTTTATAGTTTTGGATATTTAAATTAAAAAACCCCTATGATGGTAAGAAGTCCATAAAAATCCCCTCATATACCCATTAAATTCAGCACTAGGCCTTACACAAAAACAGCTCAAAAATGTGATTTTCTTATCACAATTTTTTTGTTTCACCTGGACAATTTTTCTTTTGCAGTTTCACATTTCCTGATTCTACAGAAATATTTAGTTTAGGAGTCTGCACATTCCAGGTCCGGATACCAAAAGCTGCCTCCCTTTGCCTTATTGACATTGGATTTTTTAATTTTCATGAGTCTAGGCTGCAAATAATCCAAAGATAGAATTTAAAAGGTAAGCAACTGGTGGTTATTTTTAATGTATTTTTCGGTCAACCACTGTAGATTATTTTTAGTAGATTGTACATTTATATCTATAACCAAAATGTGCAAATAAGTGCGATTTTCTTTTAGCTGAAACTAGATTTTGCTTTGTATTTGCACTGCACTGATCTTGTAATAGCAACACTCAGAACCAGAACACTTTGCACTAATGTTGCACTGACCTTGAACCTATTTTCAGTGACCTTGCGCTTATGTTTGCTCTGGTCTTGCACCAACCACATAATATTTAAATTATTGAAAATTCATTCTAATAACATCTGCAAATGATTTGAAAATACATAAGCAAGGACTACGTATGACGTCAAAGTTCTAAAAGTCAATAAAAATGCGACATTGCCAAGTACATCATTTCAAAACATAATTACCTTGGTTTAAAGATTTGTACTTTGCATCTTTTACCACACTATAGGAAGGGTAAAGGATAGGTATTACTCTTGCTACCTAGTACTATGAACTAGTGTATGTCTCCATGTTGCCAAATGTTTTGATTTGTTGGAAATATTGTATCCAAATTTTAATTATTATTGGCTCTTGAGGACTTGAATATTTTTTCTAGAGGTCCTCAAAAGCCAGTAATAGCTTAAAATTTGACCATGTGACAGTGTTCTACATTAACCCCCTCCTCTCCATTTGAGCTAATGTTCCACTAACCTTGAACCTATATTCAGCGACCTTGCACTAGTTGCACTGACTTTGCATTATGATGTGTTCTGGTCTTGCAGCTGTTGCACTGTTATTTAAATTATTGTAAATAACTCATTCTAACAAATGATTCGAAACAAGGACTATAGAAATGCGATGATGCCAAAATTCTCTAATTCCAGCAGTACATAATTTCAAAACATGACTGTGTTGAATTATAATTCATGTGGGTACTACAAAGTACATTGCAACCTATTTGCATTCTTTACTTAAAATAAAGAATAGGTATAACTCTTATTCCCCCTAGTACAAAGACCAATATTTGCCTACATGTTGCCAGATCTCTTGATTTGTTAGTGTTTCAAGTTTCACTTTTGATCCAAATTTTAATTATTATTGGCTCTTGAGACTTTGGATATTTTTTTCTAGACACCCAGCTCAAATTGTGAGCACATAAAAGTGACCTCTACATTAACTCCACATCTGCACTGATGTTGTACTGACCTTGAACTATCTTCGGTGACCTTGCACTAACTGCCCTGACTTTGCATTATCAGTTCCACCCTTAGACTATTTGCACTATAAAAACCTTATGATATAGATTTTGGAAAACTTTGAAAGGTCATAACTTTTTTTCTATTATAGGTAGAAAGCTGAAATTTTCAGCGATTTCTATTCTACTAGAGGACTACAATCCCTGGAAATTTCAGCTCATTTGCTCTTATAGTTCCTGAGATAAAATCGTGTTAAGCAATTTGGGGTGATTTATCAATTTTTCAATTTTTCTGAGTGCCTTTTTTCATAGATTTCGGCTTCAAATCTGAGAATAATTTTGTGTATGGAGTTTGGGGTATGCTGATTGACCATTAGGATACAAAATATCAACAAAAGAAAATTTGAAATTTTATCGTTTTAGTAAGAAGGTACCTACCTTATGATTTAGATTTTGGAAAACTTTGAGAGGTCATAACTTTTTTTCTATTATAGGTAGAAAGCTGAAATTTTCCATGATTCCTATTCGTCTAGAGGACTACAATCCCTGGAAATTTCAGCTCATTTGCTCTTATAGTTCCTGAGATAAAATCGTGTTAAGCAATTTGGGGTGATTTATCAATTTTTCAATTTTTCTGAGTGCCTTTTTTCATAGATTTCGGCTTCAAATCTGAGAATAAATTAGTGTATGGAGTTTGGGGGATGTTGATTCACCATTAGGATACAAAATCTCGACAAAAAAAATTTTGAAATTTCATCGTTTTAGTAAGAAGGTACCTACCTTATGATTTAGATTTTGGAAAACTTTGAGAGGTCATAACTTTTTTTCTATTATAGGTAGAAAGCTGAAATTTTCCATGATTCCTATTCGTCTAGAGGACTACAATCCCTGGAAATTTCAGCTCATTTGCTCTTATAGTTCCTGAGATAAAATCGTGTTAAGCAATTTGGGGTGATTTATCAATTTTTCGATTTTTCTGAGTGCCTTTTTTCATAGATTTCGGCTTCAAATCTGAGAATAAATTAGTGTATGGAGTTTGGGGGATGTTGATTCACCATTAGGATACAAAATCTCGACAAAAAAAATTTTGAAATTTCATCGTTTTAGTAAGAAGGTACCTACCTTATGATTTAGATTTTGGAAAACTTTGAGAGGTCATAACTTTTTTTCTATTATAGGTAGAAAGCTGAAATTTTCCATGATTCCTATTCGTCTAGAGGACTACAATCCCTGGAAATTTCAGCTCATTTGCTCTTATAGTTCCTGAGATAAAATCGTGTTAAGCAATTTGGGGTGATTTATCAATTTTTCAATTTTTCTGAGTGCCTTTTTTCATAGATTTCGGCTTCAAATCTGAGAAAAACTTTGTGTATGGAGTTTGGGGTATGCTGATTGACCATAAGGATACAAAATCTCCACAAAAAAAAAATTGAAATTTCATCGTTTTAGTAAGAAGGTACCTACCTTATGATATAGATTTTGGAAAACTTTGAGAGGTCATAACTTTTTCTCTATTATAGGTAGAAAGCTGAAATTTTCCATGATTCCTATTCGTCTAGAGGATTACAATCCCTGGAAATTTCAGCTCATTTGCTCTTATAGTTCCTGAGATAAAATCGTGTTAAGCAATTTGGGGTGATTTATCAATTTTTCGATTTTTCTAAGTGCCTTTTTTCATAGATTTCGGCTTCAAATCTGAGAATAAATTAGTGTATGGAGTTTGGGGGATGTTGATTCACCATTAGGATACAAAATCTCGACAAAAAAAATTTTGAAATTTCATCGTTTTAGTAAGAAGGTACCTACCTTATGATTTAGATTTTGGAAAACTTTGAGAGGTCATAACTTTTTTTCTATTATAGGTAGAAAGCTGAAATTTTCCATGATTCCTATTCGTCTAGAGGACTACAATCCCTGGAAATTTCAGCTCATTTGCTCTTATAGTTCCTGAGATAAAATCGTGTTAAGCAATTTGGGGTGATTTATCAATTTTTCAATTTTTCTGAGTGCCTTTTTTCATAGATTTCGGCTTCAAATCTGAGAAAAACTTTGTGTATGGAGTTTGGGGTATGCTGATTGACCATAAGGATACAAAATCTCGACAAAAAAAATTTTGAAATTTCATCGTTTTAGTAAGAAGGTACCTACCTTATGATTTAGATTTTGGAAAACTTTGAGAGGTCATAACTTTTTTTCTATTATAGGTAGAAAGCTGAAATTTTCCATGATTCCTATTCGTCTAGAGGACTACAATCCCTGGAAATTTCAGCTCATTTGCTCTTATAGTTCCTGAGATAAAATCGTGTTAAGCAATTTGGGGTGATTTATCAATTTTTCGATTTTTCTGAGTGCCTTTTTTCATAGATTTCGGCTTCAAATCTGAGAATAAATTAGTGTATGGAGTTTGGGGGATGTTGATTCACCATTAGGATACAAAATCTCGACAAAAAAAATTTTGAAATTTCATCGTTTTAGTAAGAAGGTACCTACCTTATGATTTAGATTTTGGAAAACTTTGAGAGGTCATAACTTTTTTTTTATTATAGGTAGAAAGCTGAAATTTTCAGTGATTCCTATTCTACTAAAGGACTACAATCCCTGGAAATTTCAGCTCATTTGCTCTTATAGTTCCTGAGATAAAATCGTGTTAAGCAATTTGGGGTGATTTATCAATTTTTCAATTTTTCTGAGTGCCTTTTTTCATAGATTTCGGCTTCAAATCTGGGAATAATTTTGTGTATGGAGTTTGGGGGATGTTGATTCACCATTAGGATACAAAATCTCGACAAAAAAAATTTTGAAATTTCATCGTTTTAGTAAGAAGGTACCTACCTTATGATTTAGATTTTGGAAAACTTTGAGAGGTCATAACTTTTTTTCTATTATAGGTAGAAAGCTGAAATTTTCCATGATTCCTATTCGTCTAGAGGACTACAATCCCTGGAAATTTCAGCTCATTTGCTCTTATAGTTCCTGAGATAAAATCGTGTTAAGCAATTTGGGGTGATTTATCAATTTTTCAATTTTTCTGAGTGCCTTTTTTCATAGATTTCGGCTTCAAATCTGGGAATAATTTTGTGTATGGAGTTTGGGGGATGTTGATTCACCATTAGGATACAAAATCTCGACAAAAAAAATTTTGAAATTTCATCGTTTTAGTAAGAAGGTACCTACCTTATGATTTAGATTTTGGAAAACTTTGAGAGGTCATAACTTTTTTTTTATTATAGGTAGAAAGCTGAAATTTTCAGTGATTCCTATTCTACTAAAGGACTACAATCCCTGGAAATTTCAGCTCATTTGCTCTTATAGTTCCTGAGATAAAATCGTGTTAAGCAATTTGGGGTGATTTATCAATTTTTCAATTTTTCTGAGTGCCTTTTTTCATAGATTTCGGCTTCAAATCTGGGAATAATTTTGTGTATGGAGTTTGGGGGATGTTGATTCACCATTAGGATACAAAATCTCGACAAAAAAAATTTTGAAATTTCATCGTTTTAGTAAGAAGGTACCTACCTTATGATATAGATTTTGGAAAACTTTGAGAGGTCATAACTTTTTTTCTATTATAGGTAGAAAGCTGAAATTTTCCATGATTCCTATTCGTCTAGAGGACTACAATCCCTGGAAATTTCAGCTCATTTGCTCTTATAGTTCCTGAGATGAAATCGTGTTAAGCAATTTGGGGTGATTTATCAATTTTTCAATTTTTCTGAGTGCCTTTTTTCATAGATTTCGGCTTCAAATCTGGGAATAATTTTGTGTATGGAGTTTGGGGGATGTTGATTCACCATTAGGATACAAAATCTCGACAAAAAAAATTTTGAAATTTCATCGTTTTAGTAAGAAGGTACCTACCTTATGATTTAGATTTTGGAAAACTTTGAGAGGTCATAACTTTTTTTTTATTATAGGTAGAAAGCTGAAATTTTCAGTGATTCCTATTCTACTAAAGGACTACAATCCCTGGAAATTTCAGCTCATTTGCTCTTATAGTTCCTGAGATAAAATCGTGTTAAGCAATTTGGGGTGATTTATCAATTTTTCAATTTTTCTGAGTGCCTTTTTTCATAGATTTCGGCTTCAAATCTGAGAAAAACTTTGTGTATGGAGTTTGGGGTATGCTGATTGACCATAAGGATACAAAATCTCCACAAAAAAAAAATTGAAATTTCATCGTTTTAGTAAGAAGGTACCTACCTTATGATATAGATTTTGGAAAACTTTGAGAGGTCATAACTTTTTCTCTATTATAGGTAGAAAGCTGAAATTTTCCATGATTCCTATTCGTCTAGAGGACTACAATCCCTGGAAATTTCAGCTCATTTGCTCTTATAGTTCCTGAGATAAAATCGTGTTAAGCAATTTGGGGTGATTTATCAATTTTTCAATTTTTCTGAGTGCCTTTTTTCATAGATTTCGGCTTCAAATCTGGGAATAATTTTGTGTATGGAGTTTGGGGGATGTTGATTCACCATTAGGATACAAAATCTCGACAAAAAAAATTTTGAAATTTCATCGTTTTAGTAAGAAGGTACCTACCTTATGATTTAGATTTTGGAAAACTTTGAGAGGTCATAACTTTTTTTTTATTATAGGTAGAAAGCTGAAATTTTCAGTGATTCCTATTCTACTAAAGGACTACAATCCCTGGAAATTTCAGCTCATTTGCTCTTATAGTTCCTGAGATAAAATCGTGTTAAGCAATTTGGGGTGATTTATCAATTTTTCAATTTTTCTGAGTGCCTTTTTTCATAGATTTCGGCTTCAAATCTGAGAAAAACTTTGTGTATGGAGTTTGGGGTATGCTGATTGACCATAAGGATACAAAATCTCCACAAAAAAAAAATTGAAATTTCATCGTTTTAGTAAGAAGGTACCTACCTTATGATATAGATTTTGGAAAACTTTGAGAGGTCATAACTTTTTCTCTATTATAGGTAGAAAGCTGAAATTTTCCATGATTCCTATTCGTCTAGAGGACTACAATCCCTGGAAATTTCAGCTCATTTGCTCTTATAGTTCCTGAGATAAAATCGTGTTAAGCAATTTGGGGTGATTTATCAATTTTTCAATTTTTCTGAGTGCCTTTTTTCATAGATTTCGGCTTCAAATCTGGGAATAATTTTGTGTATGGAGTTTGGGGGATGTTGATTCACCATTAGGATACAAAATCTCGACAAAAAAAATTTTGAAATTTCATCGTTTTAGTAAGAAGGTACCTACCTTATGATTTAGATTTTGGAAAACTTTGAGAGGTCATAACTTTTTTTTTATTATAGGTAGAAAGCTGAAATTTTCAGTGATTCCTATTCTACTAAAGGACTACAATCCCTGGAAATTTCAGCTCATTTGCTCTTATAGTTCCTGAGATAAAATCGTGTTAAGCAATTTGGGGTGATTTATCAATTTTTCAATTTTTCTGAGTGCCTTTTTTCATAGATTTCGGCTTCAAATCTGGGAATAATTTTGTGTATGGAGTTTGGGGGATGTTGATTCACCATTAGGATACAAAATCTCGACAAAAAAAATTTTGAAATTTCATCGTTTTAGTAAGAAGGTACCTACCTTATGATTTAGATTTTGGAAAACTTTGAGAGGTCATAACTTTTTTTTTATTATAGGTAGAAAGCTGAAATTTTCAGTGATTCCTATTCTACTAAAGGACTACAATCCCTGGAAATTTCAGCTCATTTGCTCTTATAGTTCCTGAGATAAAATCGTGTTAAGCAATTTGGGGTGATTTATCAATTTTTCAATTTTTCTGAGTGCCTTTTTTCATAGATTTCGGCTTCAAATCTGAAAAAAACTTTGTGTATGGAGTTTGGGGTATGCTGATTGACCATAAGGATACAAAATCTCCACAAAAAAAAAATTGAAATTTCATCGTTTTAGTAAGAAGGTACCTACCTTATGATATAGATTTTGGAAAACTTTGAGAGGTCATAACTTTTTCTCTATTATAGGTAGAAAGCTGAAATTTTCCATGATTCCTATTCGTCTAGAGGACTACAATCCCTGGAAATTTCAGCTCATTTGCTCTTATAGTTCCTGAGATAAAATCGTGTTAAGCAATTTGGGGTGATTTATCAATTTTTCAATTTTTCTGAGTGCCTTTTTTCATAGATTTCGGCTTCAAATCTGGGAATAATTTTGTGTATGGAGTTTGGGGGATGTTGATTCACCATTAGGATACAAAATCTCGACAAAAAAAATTTTGAAATTTCATCGTTTTAGTAAGAAGGTACCTACCTTATGATTTAGATTTTGGAAAACTTTGAGAGGTCATAACTTTTTTTCTATTATAGGTAGAAAGCTGAAATTTTCCATGATTCCTATTCGTCTAGAGGACTACAATCCCTGGAAATTTCAGCTCATTTGCTCTTATAGTTCCTGAGATAAAATCGTGTTAAGCAATTTGGGGTGATTTATCAATTTTTCGATTTTTCTGAGTGCCTTTTTTCATAGATTTCGGCTTCAAATCTGAGAATAAATTAGTGTATGGAGTTTGGGGGATGTTGATTCACCATTAGGATACAAAATCTCGACAAAAAAAATTTTGAAATTTCATCGTTTTAGTAAGAAGGTACCTACCTTATGATATAGATTTTGGAAAACTTTGAGAGGTCATAACTTTTTTTCTATTATAGGTAGAAAGCTGAAATTTTCCATGATTCCTATTCGTCTAGAGGACTACAATCCCTGGAAATTTCAGCTCATTTGCTCTTATAGTTCCTGAGATAAAATCGTGTTAAGCAATTTGGGGTGATTTATCAATTTTTCGATTTTTCTGAGTGCCTTTTTTCATAGATTTCGGCTTCAAATCTGAGAATAAATTAGTGTATGGAGTTTGGGGGATGTTGATTCACCATTAGGATACAAAATCTCGACAAAAAAAATTTTGAAATTTCATCGTTTTAGTAAGAAGGTACCTACCTTATGATTTAGATTTTGGAAAACTTTGAGAGGTCATAACTTTTTTTCTATTATAGGTAGAAAGCTGAAATTTTCCATGATTCCTATTCGTCTAGAGGACTACAATCCCTGGAAATTTCAGCTCATTTGCTCTTATAGTTCCTGAGATAAAATCGTGTTAAGCAATTTGGGGTGATTTATCAATTTTTCGATTTTTCTGAGTGCCTTTTTTCATAGATTTCGGCTTCAAATCTGAGAATAAATTAGTGTATGGAGTTTGGGGGATGTTGATTCACCATTAGGATACAAAATCTCGACAAAAAAAATTTTGAAATTTCATCGTTTTAGTAAGAAGGTACCTACCTTATGATTTAGATTTTGGAAAACTTTGAGAGGTCATAACTTTTTTTCTATTATAGGTAGAAAGCTGAAATTTTCCATGATTCCTATTCGTCTAGAGGACTACAATCCCTGGAAATTTCAGCTCATTTGCTCTTATAGTTCCTGAGATAAAATCGTGTTAAGCAATTTGGGGTGATTTATCAATTTTTCGATTTTTCTGAGTGCCTTTTTTCATAGATTTCGGCTTCAAATCTGAGAATAAATTAGTGTATGGAGTTTGGGGGATGTTGATTCACCATTAGGATACAAAATCTCGACAAAAAAAATTTTGAAATTTCATCGTTTTAGTAAGAAGGTACCTACCTTATGATTTAGATTTTGGAAAACTTTGAGAGGTCATAACTTTTTTTCTATTATAGGTAGAAAGCTGAAATTTTCCATGATTCCTATTCGTCTAGAGGACTACAATCCCTGGAAATTTCAGCTCATTTGCTCTTATAGTTCCTGAGATAAAATCGTGTTAAGCAATTTGGGGTGATTTATCAATTTTTCGATTTTTCTGAGTGCCTTTTTTCATAGATTTCGGCTTCAAATCTGAGAATAAATTAGTGTATGGAGTTTGGGGGATGTTGATTCACCATTAGGATACAAAATCTCGACAAAAAAAATTTTGAAATTTCATCGTTTTAGTAAGAAGGTACCTACCTTATGATTTAGATTTTGGAAAACTTTGAGAGGTCATAACTTTTTTTCTATTATAGGTAGAAAGCTGAAATTTTCCATGATTCCTATTCGTCTAGAGGACTACAATCCCTGGAAATTTCAGCTCATTTGCTCTTATAGTTCCTGAGATAAAATCGTGTTAAGCAATTTGGGGTGATTTATCAATTTTTCGATTTTTCTGAGTGCCTTTTTTCATAGATTTCGGCTTCAAATCTGAGAATAAATTAGTGTATGGAGTTTGGGGGATGTTGATTCACCATTAGGATACAAAATCTCGACAAAAAAAATTTTGAAATTTCATCGTTTTAGTAAGAAGGTACCTACCTTATGATATAGATTTTGGAAAACTTTGAGAGGTCATAACTTTTTTTCTATTATAGGTAGAAAGCTGAAATTTTCCATGATTCCTATTCGTCTAGAGGACTACAATCCCTGGAAATTTCAGCTCATTTGCTCTTATAGTTCCTGAGATAAAATCGTGTTAAGCAATTTGGGGTGATTTATCAATTTTTCGATTTTTCTGAGTGCCTTTTTTCATAGATTTCGGCTTCAAATCTGAGAATAAATTAGTGTATGGAGTTTGGGGGATGTTGATTCACCATTAGGATACAAAATCTCGACAAAAAAAATTTTGAAATTTCATCGTTTTAGTAAGAAGGTACCTACCTTATGATTTAGATTTTGGAAAACTTTGAGAGGTCATAACTTTTTTTCTATTATAGGTAGAAAGCTGAAATTTTCCATGATTCCTATTCGTCTAGAGGACTACAATCCCTGGAAATTTCAGCTCATTTGCTCTTATAGTTCCTGAGATAAAATCGTGTTAAGCAATTTGGGGTGATTTATCAATTTTTCAATTTTTCTGAGTGCCTTTTTTCATAGATTTCGGCTTCAAATCTGAGAATAAATTAGTGTATGGAGTTTGGGGGATGTTGATTCACCATTAGGATACAAAATCTCGACAAAAAAAATTTTGAAATTTCATCGTTTTAGTAAGAAGGTACCTACCTTATGATTTAGATTTTGGAAAACTTTGAGAGGTCATAACTTTTTTTCTATTATAGGTAGAAAGCTGAAATTTTCCATGATTCCTATTCGTCTAGAGGACTACAATCCCTGGAAATTTCAGCTCATTTGCTCTTATAGTTCCTGAGATAAAATCGTGTTAAGCAATTTGGGGTGATTTATCAATTTTTCAATTTTTCTGAGTGCCTTTTTTCATAGATTTCGGCTTCAAATCTGAGAATAAATTAGTGTATGGAGTTTGGGGGATGTTGATTCACCATTAGGATACAAAATCTCGACAAAAAAAATTTTGAAATTTCATCGTTTTAGTAAGAAGGTACCTACCTTATGATTTAGATTTTGGAAAACTTTGAGAGGTCATAACTTTTTTTTTATTATAGGTAGAAAGCTGAAATTTTCAGTGATTCCTATTCTACTAAAGGACTACAATCCCTGGAAATTTCAGCTCATTTGCTCTTATAGTTCCTGAGATAAAATCGTGTTAAGCAATTTGGGGTGATTTATCAATTTTTCAATTTTTCTGAGTGCCTTTTTTCATAGATTTCGGCTTCAAATCTGAAAAAAACTTTGTGTATGGAGTTTGGGGTATGCTGATTGACCATAAGGATACAAAATCTCCACAAAAAAAAAATTGAAATTTCATCGTTTTAGTAAGAAGGTACCTACCTTATGATATAGATTTTGGAAAACTTTGAGAGGTCATAACTTTTTCTCTATTATAGGTAGAAAGCTGAAATTTTCCATGATTCCTATTCGTCTAGAGGACTACAATCCCTGGAAATTTCAGCTCATTTGCTCTTATAGTTCCTGAGATAAAATCGTGTTAAGCAATTTGGGGTGATTTATCAATTTTTCAATTTTTCTGAGTGCCTTTTTTCATAGATTTCGGCTTCAAATCTGAGAATAAATTAGTGTATGGAGTTTGGGGGATGTTGATTCACCATTAGGATACAAAATCTCGACAAAAAAAATTTTGAAATTTCATCGTTTTAGTAAGAAGGTACCTACCTTATGATTTAGATTTTGGAAAACTTTGAGAGGTCATAACTTTTTTTTTATTATAGGTAGAAAGCTGAAATTTTCAGTGATTCCTATTCTACTAAAGGACTACAATCCCTGGAAATTTCAGCTCATTTGCTCTTATAGTTCCTGAGATAAAATCGTGTTAAGCAATTTGGGGTGATTTATCAATTTTTCAATTTTTCTGAGTGCCTTTTTTCATAGATTTCGGCTTCAAATCTGGGAATAATTTTGTGTATGGAGTTTGGGGGATGTTGATTTACCATTAGGATACAAAATCTCGACAAAAAAAATTTTGAAATTTCATCGTTTTAGTAAGAAGGTACCTACCTTATGATTTAGATTTTGGAAAACTTTGAGAGGTCATAACTTTTTTTTTATTATAGGTAGAAAGCTGAAATTTTCAGTGATTCCTATTCTACTAAAGGACTACAATCCCTGGAAATTTCAGCTCATTTGCTCTTATAGTTCCTGAGATAAAATCGTGTTAAGCAATTTGGGGTGATTTATCAATTTTTCAATTTTTCTGAGTGCCTTTTTTCATAGATTTCGGCTTCAAATCTGAGAATAAATTAGTGTATGGAGTTTGGGGGATGTTGATTCACCATTAGGATACAAAATCTCGACAAAAAAAATTTTGAAATTTCATCGTTTTAGTAAGAAGGTACCTACCTTATGATTTAGATTTTGGAAAACTTTGAGAGGTCATAACTTTTTTTCTATTATAGGTAGAAAGCTGAAATTTTCCATGATTCCTATTCGTCTAGAGGACTACAATCCCTGGAAATTTCAGCTCATTTGCTCTTATAGTTCCTGAGATAAAATCGTGTTAAGCAATTTGGGGTGATTTATCAATTTTTCGATTTTTCTGAGTGCCTTTTTTCATAGATTTCGGCTTCAAATCTGAGAATAAATTAGTGTATGGAGTTTGGGGGATGTTGATTCACCATTAGGATACAAAATCTCGACAAAAAAAATTTTGAAATTTCATCGTTTTAGTAAGAAGGTACCTACCTTATGATATAGATTTTGGAAAACTTTGAGAGGTCATAACTTTTTTTCTATTATAGGTAGAAAGCTGAAATTTTCCATGATTCCTATTCGTCTAGAGGACTACAATCCCTGGAAATTTCAGCTCATTTGCTCTTATAGTTCCTGAGATAAAATCGTGTTAAGCAATTTGGGGTGATTTATCAATTTTTCGATTTTTCTGAGTGCCTTTTTTCATAGATTTCGGCTTCAAATCTGAGAATAAATTAGTGTATGGAGTTTGGGGGATGTTGATTCACCATTAGGATACAAAATCTCGACAAAAAAAATTTTGAAATTTCATCGTTTTAGTAAGAAGGTACCTACCTTATGATTTAGATTTTGGAAAACTTTGAGAGGTCATAACTTTTTTTCTATTATAGGTAGAAAGCTGAAATTTTCCATGATTCCTATTCGTCTAGAGGACTACAATCCCTGGAAATTTCAGCTCATTTGCTCTTATAGTTCCTGAGATAAAATCGTGTTAAGCAATTTGGGGTGATTTATCAATTTTTCAATTTTTCTGAGTGCCTTTTTTCATAGATTTCGGCTTCAAATCTGGGAATAATTTTGTGTATGGAGTTTGGGGGATGTTGATTCACCATTAGGATACAAAATCTCGACAAAAAAAATTTTGAAATTTCATCGTTTTAGTAAGAAGGTACCTACCTTATGATTTAGATTTTGGAAAACTTTGAGAGGTCATAACTTTTTTTCTATTATAGGTAGAAAGCTGAAATTTTCCATGATTCCTATTCGTCTAGAGGACTACAATCCCTGGAAATTTCAGCTCATTTGCTCTTATAGTTCCTGAGATAAAATCGTGTTAAGCAATTTGGGGTGATTTATCAATTTTTCAATTTTTCTGAGTGCCTTTTTTCATAGATTTCGGCTTCAAATCTGAGAATAAATTAGTGTATGGAGTTTGGGGGATGTTGATTCACCATTAGGATACAAAATCTCGACAAAAAAAATTTTGAAATTTCATCGTTTTAGTAAGAAGGTACCTACCTTATGATTTAGATTTTGGAAAACTTTGAGAGGTCATAACTTTTTTTCTATTATAGGTAGAAAGCTGAAATTTTCCATGATTCCTATTCGTCTAGAGGACTACAATCCCTGGAAATTTCAGCTCATTTGCTCTTATAGTTCCTGAGATAAAATCGTGTTAAGCAATTTGGGGTGATTTATCAATTTTTCAATTATTCTGAGTGCCTTTTTTCATAGATTTCGGCTTCAAATCTGGGAATAATTTTGTGTATGGAGTTTGGGGGATGTTGATTCACCATTAGGATACAAAATCTCGACAAAAAAAATTTTGAAATTTCATCGTTTTAGTAAGAAGGTACCTACCTTATGATTTAGATTTTGGAAAACTTTGAGAGGTCATAACTTTTTTTCTATTATAGGTAGAAAGCTGAAATTTTCCATGATTCCTATTCGTCTAGAGGACTACAATCCCTGGAAATTTCAGCTCATTTGCTCTTATAGTTCCTGAGATAAAATCGTGTTAAGCAATTTGGGGTGATTTATCAATTTTTCAATTGTTCTGAGTGCCTTTTCTCATAGATTTCGGCTTCAAATCTGAGAATAATTTTGTGTATGGAGTTTGGGGTATGCTGATTGACCATTAGGATACAAAATCTCGACAAAAAAAATTTTGAAATTTCATCGTTTTAGTAAGAAGGTACCTACCTTATGATTTAGATTTTGGAAAACTTTGAGAGGTCATAACTTTTTTTCTATTATAGGTAGAAAGCTGAAATTTTCCATGATTCCTATTCATCTAGAGGACTACAATCCCTGAAAATTTCAGCTCATTTGCTCTTATAGTTCCTGAGATAAAATCGTGTTAAGCAATTTGGGGTGATTTATCAATTTTTCAATTGTTCTGAGTGCCTTTTCTCATAGATTTCGGCTTCAAATCTGAGAATAATTTTGTGTATGGAGTTTGGGGGATGTTGATTCACCATTAGGATACAAAATCTCGACAAAAAAAATTTTGAAATTTCATCGTTTTAGTAAGAAGGTACCTACCTTATGATTTAGATTTTGGAAAACTTTGAGAGGTCATAACTTTTTTTCTATTATAGGTAGAAAGCTGAAATTTTCCATGATTCCTATTCGTCTAGAGGACTACAATCCCTGGAAATTTCAGCTCATTTGCTCTTATAGTTCCTGAGATAAAATCGTGTTAAGCAATTTGGGGTGATTTATCAATTTTTCAATTTTTCTGAGTGCCTTTTCTCATAGATTTCGGCTTCAAATCTGAGAATAAATTAGTGTATGGAGTTTGGGGGATGTTGATTCACCATTAGGATACAAAATCTCGACAAAAAAAATTTTGAAATTTCATCGTTTTAGTAAGAAGGTACCTACCTTATGATTTAGATTTTGGAAAACTTTGAGAGGTCATAACTTTTTTTCTATTATAGGTAGAAAGCTGAAATTTTCCATGATTCCTATTCGTCTAGAGGACTACAATCCCTGGAAATTTCAGCTCATTTGCTCTTATAGTTCCTGAGATAAAATCGTGTTAAGCAATTTGGGGTGATTTATCAATTTTTCAATTGTTCTGAGTGCCTTTTCTCATAGATTTCGGCTTCAAATCTGAGAATAATTTTGTGTATGGAGTTTGGGGTATGCTGATTGACCATTAGGATACAAAATCTCCACAAAAAAAATTTTGAAATTTCATCGTTTTAGTAAGAAGGTACCTACCTTATGATATAGATTTTGGAAAACTTTGAGAGGTCATAACTTTTTTTCTATTATAGGTAGAAAGCTGAAATTTTCCATGATTCCTATTCGTCTAGAGGACTACAATCCCTGGAAATTTCAGCTCATTTGCTCTTATAGTTCCTGAGATAAAATCGTGTTAAGCAATTTGGGGTGATTTATCAATTTTTCAATTTTTCTGAGTGCCTTTTTTCATAGATTTCGGCTTCAAATCTGGGAATAATTTTGTGTATGGAGTTTGGGGGATGTTGATTCACCATTAGGATACAAAATCTCGACAAAAAAAATTTTGAAATTTCATCGTTTTAGTAAGAAGGTACCTACCTTATGATTTAGATTTTGGAAAACTTTGAGAGGTCATAACTTTTTTTCTATTATAGGTAGAAAGCTGAAATTTTCCATGATTCCTATTCATCTAGAGGACTACAATCCCTGGAAATTTCAGCTCATTTGCTCTTATAGTTCCTGAGATAAAATCGTGTTAAGCAATTTGGGGTGATTTATCAATTTTTCAATTATTCTGAGTGCCTTTTTTCATAGATTTCGGCTTCAAATCTGGGAATAATTTTGTGTATGGAGTTTGGGGGATGTTGATTCACCATTAGGATACAAAATCTCGACAAAAAAAATTTTGAAATTTCATCGTTTTAGTAAGAAGGTACCTACCTTATGATTTAGATTTTGGAAAACTTTGAGAGGTCATAACTTTTTTTCTATTATAGGTAGAAAGCTGAAATTTTCCATGATTCCTATTCATCTAGAGGACTACAATCCCTGAAAATTTCAGCTCATTTGCTCTTATAGTTCCTGAGATAAAATCGTGTTAAGCAATTTGGGGTGATTTATCAATTTTTCAATTGTTCTGAGTGCCTTTTCTCATAGATTTCGGCTTCAAATCTGAGAATAATTTTGTGTATGGAGTTTGGGGGATGTTGATTCACCATTAGGATACAAAATCTCGACAAAAAAAATTTTGAAATTTCATCGTTTTAGTAAGAAGGTACCTACCTTATGATTTAGATTTTGGAAAACTTTGAGAGGTCATAACTTTTTTTCTATTATAGGTAGAAAGCTGAAATTTTCCATGATTCCTATTCGTCTAGAGGACTACAATCCCTGGAAATTTCAGCTCATTTGCTCTTATAGTTCCTGAGATAAAATCGTGTTAAGCAATTTGGGGTGATTTATCAATTTTTCAATTTTTCTGAGTGCCTTTTTTCATAGATTTCGGCTTCAAATCTGGGAATAATTTTGTGTATGGAGTTTGGGGGATGTTGATTCACCATTAGGATACAAAATCTCGACAAAAAAAATTTTGAAATTTCATCGTTTTAGTAAGAAGGTACCTACCTTATGATTTAGATTTTGGAAAACTTTGAGAGGTCATAACTTTTTTTCTATTATAGGTAGAAAGCTGAAATTTTCCATGATTCCTATTCGTCTAGAGGACTACAATCCCTGGAAATTTCAGCTCATTTGCTCTTATAGTTCCTGAGATAAAATCGTGTTAAGCAATTTGGGGTGATTTATCAATTTTTCAATTTTTCTGAGTGCCTTTTTTCATAGATTTCGGCTTCAAATCTGAGAATAAATTAGTGTATGGAGTTTGGGGGATGTTGATTCACCATTAGGATACAAAATCTCGACAAAAAAAATTTTGAAATTTCATCGTTTTAGTAAGAAGGTACCTACCTTATGATTTAGATTTTGGAAAACTTTGAGAGGTCATAACTTTTTTTCTATTATAGGTAGAAAGCTGAAATTTTCCATGATTCCTATTCGTCTAGAGGACTACAATCCCTGGAAATTTCAGCTCATTTGCTCTTATAGTTCCTGAGATAAAATCGTGTTAAGCAATTTGGGGTGATTTATCAATTTTTCAATTATTCTGAGTGCCTTTTTTCATAGATTTCGGCTTCAAATCTGGGAATAATTTTGTGTATGGAGTTTGGGGGATGTTGATTCACCATTAGGATACAAAATCTCGACAAAAAAAATTTTGAAATTTCATCGTTTTAGTAAGAAGGTACCTACCTTATGATTTAGATTTTGGAAAACTTTGAGAGGTCATAACTTTTTTTCTATTATAGGTAGAAAGCTGAAATTTTCCATGATTCCTATTCATCTAGAGGACTACAATCCCTGAAAATTTCAGCTCATTTGCTCTTATAGTTCCTGAGATAAAATCGTGTTAAGCAATTTGGGGTGATTTATCAATTTTTCAATTGTTCTGAGTGCCTTTTCTCATAGATTTCGGCTTCAAATCTGAGAATAATTTTGTGTATGGAGTTTGGGGTATGCTGATTGACCATTAGGATACAAAATCTCGACAAAAAAAATTTTGAAATTTCATCGTTTTAGTAAGAAGGTACCTACCTTATGATTTAGATTTTGGAAAACTTTGAGAGGTCATAACTTTTTTTCTATTATAGGTAGAAAGCTGAAATTTTCCATGATTCCTATTCATCTAGAGGACTACAATCCCTGAAAATTTCAGCTCATTTGCTCTTATAGTTCCTGAGATAAAATCGTGTTAAGCAATTTGGGGTGATTTATCAATTTTTCAATTGTTCTGAGTGCCTTTTCTCATAGATTTCGGCTTCAAATCTGAGAATAATTTTGTGTATGGAGTTTGGGGGATGTTGATTCACCATTAGGATACAAAATCTCGACAAAAAAAATTTTGAAATTTCATCGTTTTAGTAAGAAGGTACCTACCTTATGATTTAGATTTTGGAAAACTTTGAGAGGTCATAACTTTTTTTCTATTATAGGTAGAAAGCTGAAATTTTCCATGATTCCTATTCGTCTAGAGGACTACAATCCCTGGAAATTTCAGCTCATTTGCTCTTATAGTTCCTGAGATAAAATCGTGTTAAGCAATTTGGGGTGATTTATCAATTTTTCAATTTTTCTGAGTGCCTTTTCTCATAGATTTCGGCTTCAAATCTGAGAATAAATTAGTGTATGGAGTTTGGGGGATGTTGATTCACCATTAGGATACAAAATCTCGACAAAAAAAATTTTGAAATTTCATCGTTTTAGTAAGAAGGTACCTACCTTATGATTTAGATTTTGGAAAACTTTGAGAGGTCATAACTTTTTTTCTATTATAGGTAGAAAGCTGAAATTTTCCATGATTCCTATTCGTCTAGAGGACTACAATCCCTGGAAATTTCAGCTCATTTGCTCTTATAGTTCCTGAGATAAAATCGTGTTAAGCAATTTGGGGTGATTTATCAATTTTTCAATTGTTCTGAGTGCCTTTTCTCATAGATTTCGGCTTCAAATCTGAGAATAATTTTGTGTATGGAGTTTGGGGTATGCTGATTGACCATTAGGATACAAAATCTCCACAAAAAAAATTTTGAAATTTCATCGTTTTAGTAAGAAGGTACCTACCTTATGATATAGATTTTGGAAAACTTTGAGAGGTCATAACTTTTTCTCTATTATAGGTAGAAAGCTGAAATTTTCCATGATTCCTATTCGTCTAGAGGACTACAATCCCTGGAAATTTCAGCTCATTTGCTCTTATAGTTCCTGAGATAAAATCGTGTTAAGCAATTTGGGGTGATTTATCAATTTTTCAATTGTTCTGAGTGCCTTTTCTCATAGATTTCGGCTTCAAATCTGAGAATAATTTTGTGTATGGAGTTTGGGGTATGCTGATTGACCATTAGGATACAAAATCTCCACAAAAAAATTTTTGAAATTTCATCGTTTTAGTAAGAAGGTACCTACCTTATGATATAGATTTTGGAAAACTTTGAGAGGTCATAACTTTTTCTCTATTATAGGTAGAAAGCTGAAATTTTCCATGATTCCTATTCGTCTAGAGGACTACAATCCCTGGAAATTTCAGCTCATTTGCTCTTATAGTTCCTGAGATAAAATCGTGTTAAGCAATTTGGGGTGATTTATCAATTTTTCAATTGTTCTGAGTGCCTTTTCTCATAGATTTCGGCTTCAAATCTGAGAATAATTTTGTGTATGGAGTTTGGGGTATGCTGATTGACCATTAGGATACAAAATCTCCACAAAAAAATTTTTGAAATTTCATCGTTTTAGTAAGAAGGTACCTACCTTATGATATAGATTTTGGAAAACTTTGAGAGGTCATAACTTTTTCTCTATTATAGGTAGAAAGCTGAAATTTTCCATGATTCCTATTCGTCTAGAGGACTACAATCCCTGGAAATTTCAGCTCATTTGCTCTTATAGTTCCTGAGATAAAATCGTGTTAAGCAATTTGGGGTGATTTATCAATTTTTCAATTGTTCTGAGTGCCTTTTCTCATAGATTTCGGCTTCAAATCTGAGAATAATTTTGTGTATGGAGTTTGGGGTATGCTGATTGACCATTAGGATACAAAATCTCCACAAAAAAAATTTTGAAATTTCATCGTTTTAGTAAGAAGGTACCTACCTTATGATTTAGATTTTGGAAAACTTTGAGAGGTCATAACTTTTTCTCTATTATAGGTAGAAAGCTGAAATTTTCCATGATTCCTATTCGTCTAGAGGACTACAATCCCTGGAAATTTCAGCTCATTTGCTCTTATAGTTCCTGAGATAAAATCGTGTTAAGCAATTTGGGGTGATTTATCAATTTTTCAATTTTTCTGAGTGCCTTTTCTCATAGATTTCGGCTTCAAATCTGAGAATAAATTAGTGTATGGAGTTTGGGGGATGTTGATTCACCATTAGGATACAAAATCTCGACAAAAAAAATTTTGAAATTTCATCGTTTTAGTAAGAAGGTACCTACCTAATGATTTAGATTTTGGAAAACTTTGAAAGGTCATAACTTTTTTTCTATTATAGGTAGAAAGCTGAAATTTGCAGTGATTCCTATTCTACTAAAGGACTACAATCCCTGAAAATTTCAACTCATTTGCACGTATAGTTCCTGAGATAAAATCGTGTTAAGCAATTTGGGGTGATTTATCAATTTTTTAATTTTTCTGAGTGCCTTTTTTCATAGATTTCGGCTTCAAATCTGAGAATAATTTTGTGTATGGAGTTTGGGGTATGCTGATTGACCATAAGGATACAAAATCTCCACAAAAAAAAAATTGAAATTTCATCGTTTTAGTAGGAAGGTACCCCCCTTATGATTTAGATTTTGGAAATCTTTGAAAGGTCATAACTTTTTTTCTATTATAGGTAGAAAACTGAAATGTTCACTGAATTATATCCCTTTCAAGAGACTACAACCCCTGAACATTTCAGCTCATTTGCACCTATAGTTCCTGAAATAAAATCGTGTCAAGCAATTTGGGCTGATTTTTCAATTTTTCAATCTGGCATAAATTCCCTTTCTCCCTAACAAAATCAAGAGCCGGTAATAATCAACATTTGATTATAAGGTACTCTCATTCCATCCCCTAGAACTGTACCAATTATTGCACTGACCTTGAACCATCTTCAATAACTTAGTACTGACCCTAATGCATCATCTGCTCTGACCTTGCACCAATAACTGCAGTTGCAGCATAATAAAGTTGAGTATTTTAAAGCATAAGTTGTAGTCGAAATTTAATTCTAGTACCAACCCACGATGCAAGTGGCCTGAATCAAAAACTTCAACTGGAAATTATGGCCGGATCGTTTTCAAATATGAACTTGACCAATCCGATTAAAGGGCTGGTCAGCAAGAAACGGAACCGTTACAAACAAGACGGATTCAATTTGGATTTAACTTGTATCCTTTTTATTTAAAATCTTATAGTGAAATCCATAGGTAAGTTCAGTGCGCACTGAGTGTATTTGTGTACTTTTCTACAAGTGACAAAAATACATGTTTTTTGCACTAATTCTAGTCATTATTGTTACAAAATTATTGCCTTGACAAACCAATCTTAGATATTACCGACAACATTATAGCAATGGGTTATCCTGCCTCGAATATTGAAAGCGTGTATAGAAACAACATTGACGATGTGGTAAAATTTCTGGACCAAAAACATCCGGATCACTATATGGTTTACAATTTGTGCTCAGAACGAAGCTATGACAAATCCAAGTTTAATAATAGAGTAAAAGATTTCCCGTTCGATGACCACAATCCTCCAAAAATTGAGTCAGTCAAGCCTTTTTGTCAGAACGTTAAAGAGTGGCTAGAAAAAGACAGTCAAAATGTTGCAGTGGTGCATTGTAAAGCTGGCAAAGGCCGGACTGGTACGATGATTTGCTGTTATTTGTTGCACAGTGGCAAATGTTCAACTGCAGATCAAGCCTTAAGTCTTTATGGTGAGATTCTATTTTTAATAATTGAATAATTTTATGTATAAAACTGTTATAGGTTCAAAAAGGACTCAAGATACCAAAGGTGTGACTATACCTAGTCAAGTGCGATACGTCAGATATTATGAGCAATTAGTAAACAATTGTATACCTTATAAACCAAACACTTTGTATATTAGGGAGTTTGTGTTCGATCCGGTACCGTCATTTATGAGCGGCCCCGCGCACCTTTCCTTCGCAGTGTCCGAATCGTTTCCGGGCGACAAAAACGACAAGTTGAGTCAAAAGTTCAAAAGCGACGTCTACAAAGTGCCTGTGGACAACCGAAACGGTTTCACATTGAAGCTGGATCAGTGTTTTAGATTAACGGGGGACGTTAAGATTGAATTTTACAATAAAATAATGATGCGGAAAGAGAAACTTTTTCATTTTTGGTTCAACACGTTTTTTGTGGGACTTTTGGGAGCTGGCGAAGTGAATGGTTATGATAACAGAGATATCGAGGACTGCTATAGTTTAGTTTTTCGTAAATGCGAGTTGGACAAGTTGAGTAAAAAGGACAAACAGCATAAAATTTTTAATGAGAATTTTAAGGTATTATACTTATTTGAGTTACATTACATACATTATAGAAAGTGTCCAAAGATTCGATGGTTTTGGGGGGGTTTCAGGTATATCTAGAGGAGTTGGAAAAGATCTGACCCCCACTACTAGGAGTTTTTGAAAAGTTTGGAGTTTGGCAGGGGGTCTATAACTTTTTTATTTACGAAGATTTTGTCAACTTTTCCCCTTGTAGCCTTGAAACGAATAGAGATGCAGGTTTCACTGGTCAACTTTTCTTGAAAATTGAGGCTCGCAAGTGGGGGTCAGATTTTTTGCAGCTCCTCTACAAAATACACAAAAACTTTGGACACCCTGTACATATTTTTATCTCAATTGAAATTCTTCTCAACAGTTAACAATGAAGGTGCAAAAATTGTCCAGATCAGACCACGTCCCAGTGCCTCCTGTCAGTCCTGCCACCTACCAACCAAGGCCGGACACTACACCAAGTGAAAGCTCAGCAGGTTCATCAGACGAATCGGACGAGGATGATTGGGATTCGGGTGAGCCAAGTTTGCCTCTAGTTAAATCGAATCAGTGATATAATTAATTTAGTTGTAATTTAATTTTGGTAGCGAAACGACCAATGAGAATGTTTGGTATTCTTTGTTTGTTTATTGGCAAGATGGTTTCTTAACAAAGCTATTATGAGGTTTGTTAAGAAATTCGAATCAGTGCTACCAACCTATGAAAAATAGAAATTAATAAGGGAATATTTTTTTTTTACATCAAGGCCCGGTTTATTTGTCTATATCTACAATCCTATTAAGATTATAGATTGCTTTTCGTGATGTTACAAGGGTATTGAAGCTTGACACTAATAGGCAATTTTTGTTTTGTATTGGGCTGTCATTATCATTAGCTGTCTTTCTTCGTTTCTTTAAGTTATATTTTTTGTTTTCTCTCTCGTGTAACAAAATGTGACACAAGTTGATTTTTAATCTAAATTTTGTTAAAAACTTCAAACTTAATTTATTCAAAAATTATAAATCTGGGAATATTGTGAATCACAGGCTATTTAGTGCCTAATAAGAGCTACAAATGTTGAAAATTTCAATGCAATTTGCTCAAAGATTACCGAGCAATCGAGGTTTGAAGATTTTGAAATCAGAATTCAAATGAAAAACTCGATTTTTTTATTTTTCAGTTTTGCTCAATTTTGACTTTTTAAATGGATAGAGCGGGTCAAAATTAGTGGGAAACAACCCTAACATCATTTCCAAATCGCTATTTTGAAGCAGAAACAAAATTGAATAGGAAATCCTGTTTTTGACTCGGGAAAATTTTCAAAATCTTGACATGGTCATGAACAATTGCCCATATCTTTATTAAATTTCAAGCAAATTGAAATAAACCATATACCATTGGAAAGAGCATTAAATTCTCTATAAATCTGTGCAAAATTGAGTTTGATTGCTCAAATAGTTTTTGAGTAATTGAGCCTCAAAGTTGACTTTCAGTTCAAATTTTGTCAAAAACTTCAAACTCAATTTGCTCACAAATTATAAATCTGCGAATATTGTAAATTACGAGCCATTTAGAACTTAATGGGAGCTACAAATGCTTAAAATTTCAATGCAATTTGCCTAATGGTTACCGAGCAATTGAGGTTTGAATATTTTGAAGTCAGAATTCAAAGGGGTTACCCTTATGAAAAACTCGATTTTTTTATTTTTCAGTTTTGCTCAATTTTGACTTTTTAAATAGATAGAGCGGATCAAAATTAGTGGAAAACAACCCTGATATTAATTCAAAATGGCAATTTTAATAAGAACCAAAAATATAAAGCAAATTATATTTTGAGCTGGGAAAATTTTGAAAATTTTGACATGGTCATCAACAATTGCCCATATCTTTGTTAAATTTTGAGCAAATTGAAATAAATCATATACCATTGGAAAGAGCATTAAATTCTCTATAAATCTGTGCAAAATTGAGTTTGATTGCTCAAATAGTTTTTGAGCAATTGAGCTTCAAAGTTGACTTTTAGTGCAAATTTTGTCAAAAACTTCAAACTCAATTTGCTCAAAAATTATAAATCTGGGAATATTCTAAATTATAGGCCATTTAGAGCTTCATAAGAGCTACAAATGCTTAAAATTTCAATGCAATTTGCCCAACGGTTGCTGAGCAATTGAGGTTTGAATATTTTGAAGTCAGAATTCAAAGGGGTTACCCTTATGAAAAACTCGATTTTTTTATTTTTCAGTTTTGCTCAATTTTGACTTTTTAAATAGATAGAGCGGATCAAAATTAGTGGAAAACAACCCTGACATCATTTCCAAATGGCTATTTTTAAACAGTAACAAAATTGAAAAGGAAATCCTATTTTTAGCTCTGGAAAATCTTCAAAATCTTGACATGGTCATGAGCAATTGCCCATATCTTTGTTAAATTTTGAGCAAATTGAAATAAATCATATACCATTGGAAAGAGCATTAAATTCTCTATAAATCTGTGCAAAATTGAGTTTGATTGCTCAAATAGTTTTTGAGCAATTGAGCTTCAAAGTTGTCTTTTAGTGCAAATTTTGTCAAAAACTTCAAACTCAATTTGTTCAAAAATTATAAATCTGGGAATATTCTAAATTATAGGCCATTTAGAGCTTCATAAGAGCTACAAATGCTTAAAATTTCAATGCAATTTGCCCAACGGTTGCCGAGCAATTGAGGTTTGAATATTTTGAAGTCAGAATTTAAAGGGGTTACCCTTATGAAAAACTCGATTTTTTTATTTTTCAGTTTTGCTCAATTTTGACTTTTTAAATAGATAGAGCGGATCAAAATTAGTGGAAAACAACCCTGATATTAATTCAAAATGGCAATTTTAATAAGAACCAAAAATATAAAGCAAATTATATTTTGAGCTGGGAAAATTTTGAAAATTTTGACATGGTCATCAACAATTGCCCATATCTTTGTTAAATTTTGAGCAAATTGAAATAAATTATATACCATTGGAAAGAGCATTAAATTCTCTATAAATCTGTGCAAAATTGAGTTTGATTGCTCAAATAGTTTTTGAGCAATTGAGCTTCAAAGTTGACTTTTAGTGCAAATTTTGTCAAAAACTTCAAACTCAATTTGCTCAAAAATTATTAATCTGGGAATATTGTAAATTACATGCCATTTAGAACTTAATGGGAGCTACAAATGCTGAAAATTTCAATGCAATTTGCCTAATGGTTACCGAGCAATCGAGGTTTGAAGATTTTGAAATCAGAATTCAAAGGAGGTACCCCTATGAAAAACTCGATTTTTTTATTTTTCAGTTTTGCTCAATTTTGACTTTTTAAATAGATAGAGCGGATCAAAATTAGTGGAAAGCAACCCTGATATTAATTCAAAATGGCAATTTTAATAAGAACCAAAAATATAAAGCAAATTATATTTTGAGCTGGGAAAATTTTGAAAATTTTGACATGGTCATCAACAATTGCCCAGATCTTTGTTAAATTTTGAGCAAATTGAAATAAATCATATACCATTGGAAAGAGCATTAAATTCTCTATAAATCTGTGCAAAATTGAGTTTGATTGCTCAAATAGTTTTTGAGCAATTGAGCTTCAAAGTTGACTTTTAGTGCAAATTTTGTCAAAAACTTCAAACTCAATTTGCTCAAAAATTATAAATCTGGGAATATTGTAAATTATAAGCCATTTAGAGCTTCATAAGAGCTACAAATGCTTAAAATTTCAATGCAATTTGCCCAACGGTTGCTGAGCAATTGAGGTTTGAATATTTTGAAGTCAGAATTCAAAGGGGTTAACCCTTATGAAAAACTCGATTTTTTTATTTTTCAGTTTTGCTCAATTTTGACTTTTTAAATAGATAGAGCGGATCAAAATTAGTGGAAAACAACCCTGATATTAATTCAAAATGGCAATTTTAATAAGAACCAAAAATATAAAGCAAATTATATTTTGAGCTGGGAAAATTTTGAAAATTTTGACATGGTCATCAACAATTGCCCATATCTTTGTTGAATTTTGAGCAAATTGAAATAAATCATATACCATTGGAAAGAGCATTAAATTCTCTATAAATCTGTGCAAAATTGAGTTTGATTGCTGAAATAGGTTTTGAGTAATTGAGCCTCAAAGTTGACTTTCAGTTCAAATTTTGTCAAAAACTTCAAACTCAATTTGCTCACAAATTATAAATCTGCGAATATTGTAAATTACGAGCCATTTAGAACTTAATGGGAGCTACAAATGCTTAAAATTTCAATGCAATTTGCCTAATGGTTACCGAGCAATTGAGGTTTGAATATTTTGAAGTCAGAATTCAAAGGGGTTACCCTTATGAAAAACTCGATTTTTTTATTTTTCAGTTTTGCTCAATTTTGACTTTTTAAATAGATAGAGCGGATCAAAATTAGTGGAAAACAATCCTGATATTAATTCCAAATGGCAATTTTAGGCAGAAGCAAAAATATAAAGAAAATTATATTTTGAGCTCGGAAAATTTTGAAAATCTTGACATGGTCATCAACAATTGCCCATATCTTTGTTAAATTTTGAGCAAATTGAAATAAATCATATACCATTGGAAAGAGCATTAAATTCTCTATAAATCTGTGCAAAATTGAGTTTAATTGCTCAAATAGTTTTTGAGCAATTGAGCTTCAAAGTTGACTTTTAGTGCAAATTTTGTCAAGAACTTCAAACTCAATTTGCTCAAAAATTATAAATCTGGGAATATTGTAAATTATAAGCCATTTAGAGCTTCATAAGAGCTACAAATGCTTAAAATTTCAATGCAATTTGCCCAACGGTTGCTGAGCAATTGAGGTTTGAATATTTTGAAGTCAGAATTCAAAGGGGTTACCCTTATGAAAAACTCGATTTTTTTATTTTTCAGTTTTGCTCAATTTTGACTTTTTAAATAGATAGAGCGGATCAAAATTAGTGGAAAACAATCCTGATATTAATTCCAAATGTTAATTTTAAGCAGAAGCAAAAATATAAAGAAAATTATATTTTGAGCTCGGAAAATTTTGAAAATCTTGACATGGTCATCAACAATTGCCCATATCTTTATTAAATTTCAAGCAAATTGAAATAAACCATATACCATTGGAAAGAGCATTAAATTCTCTATAAATCTGTGCAAAATTGAGTTTGATTGCTCAAATAGTTTTTGAGTAACTGAGCCTCAAAGTTGACTTTCAGTTCAAATTTTGTCAAAAACTTCAAACTCAATTTGCTCACAAATTATAAATCTGCGAATATTGTAAATTACGAGCCATTTAGAACTTAATGGGAGCTACAAATGCTTAAAATTTCAATGCAATTTGCCTAATGGTTACCGAGCAATTGAGGTTTGAATATTTTGAAGTCAGAATTCAAAGGGTTACCCTTATGAAAAACTCGATTTTTTATTTTTCAGTTTTGCTCAATTTTGACTTTTTAAATGGATAGAGCGGTTCAAATTTAGTGGAAAACAACTCTGATATTAATTCTAAATGGCAATTTTAGGCAGAAGCAAAAATATAAAGAAAATTATATTTTGAGCTCGGAAAATTTTGAAAATCTTGACATGGTCATCAACAATTGCCCATATCTTTGTTAAATTTTGAGCAAATTGAAATAAATCATATACCATTGGAAAGAGCATTAAATTCTCTATAAATCTGTGCAAAATTGAGTTTGATTGCTCAAATAGTTTTTGAGCAATTGAGCTTCAAAGTTGACTTTTAGTGCAAATTTTGTCAAAAACTTCAAACTCAATTTGTTCAAAAATTATAAATCTGGGAATATTCTAAATTATAGGCCATTTAGAGCTTCATAAGAGCTACAAATGCTTAAAATTTCAATGCAATTTGCCCAACGGTTGCCGAGCAATTGAGGTTTGAATATTTTGAAGTCAGAATTCAAAGGGGTTACCCTTATGAAAAACTCGATTTTTTTATTTTTCAGTTTTGCTCAATTTTGACTTTTTAAATAGATAGAGCGGATCAAAATTAGTGGAAAACAACCTGATATTAATTCAAAATGGCAATTTTAATAAGAACCAAAAATATAAAGCAAATTATATTTTGAGCTGGGAAAATTTTGAAAATTTTGACATGGTCATCAACAATTGCCCATATCTTTGTTGAATTTTGAGCAAATTGAAATAAATCATATATCATTGGAAAGAGCATTAAATTCTCTATAAATCTGTGCAAAATTGAGTTTGATTGCTCAAATAGTTTTTGAGCAATTGAGCTTCAAAGTTAACTTTTAGTGCAAATTTTGTCAAAAACTTCAAACTCAATTTGCTCAAAAATTATAAATCTGGGAATATTGTAAATTATAAGCCATTTAGAGCTTCATAAGAGCTACAAATGCTTAAAATTTCAATGCAATTTGCCCAACGGTTGCTGAGCAATTGAGGTTTGAATATTTTGAAGTCAGAATTCAAAGGGGTTACCCTTATGAAAAACTCGATTTTTTTATTTTTCAGTTTTGCTCAATTTTGACTTTTTAAATAGATAGAGCGGATCAAAATTAGTGGAAAACAATCCTGATATTAATTCCAAATGGCAATTTTAAGCAGAAGCAAAAATATAAAGAAAATTATATTTTGAGCTCGGAAAATTTTGAAAATCTTGACATAGTCATCAACAATTGCCCATATCTTTGTTAAATTTTGAGCAAATTGAAATAAATCATATACCATTGGAAAGAGCATTAAATTCTCTATAAATCTGTGCAAAATTGAGTTTGATTGCTCAAATAGTTTTTGAGCAATTGAGCTTCAAAGTTGACTTTTAGTGCAAATTTTGTCAAAAACTTCAAACTCAATTTGTTCAAAAATTATAAATCTGGGAATATTCTAAATTATAGGCCATTTAGAGCTTCATAAGAGCTACAAATGCTTAAAATTTCAATGCAATTTGCCCAACGGTTGCCGAGCAATTGAGGTTTGAATATTTTGAAGTCAGAATTTAAAGGGGTTACCCTTATGAAAAACTCGATTTTTTTATTTTTCAGTTTTGCTTAATTTTGACTTTTTAAATGGATAGAGCGGTTCAAATTTAGTGGAAAACAACTCTGATATTAATTCTAAATGGCAATTTTAGGCAGAAGCAAAAATATAAAGAAAATTATATTTTGAGCTCGGAAAATTTTGAAAATCTTGACATAGTCATCAACAATTGCCCATATCTTTGTTAAATTTTGAGCAAATTGAAATAAATCATATACCATTGGAAAGAGCATTAAATTCTCTATAAATCTGTGCAAAATTGAGTTTGATTGCTCAAATAGTTTTTGAGCAATTGAGCTTCAAAGTTGACTTTTAGTGCAAATTTTGTCAAAAACTTCAAACTCAATTTGTTCAAAAATTATAAATCTGGGAATATTCTAAATTATAGGCCATTTAGAGCTTCATAAGAGCTACAAATGCTTAAAATTTCAATGCAATTTGCCCAACGGTTGCTGAGCAATTGAGGTTTGAATATTTTGAAGTCAGAATTTAAAGGGGTTACCCTTATGAAAAACTCGATTTTTTTATTTTTCAGTTTTGCTCAATTTTGACTTTTTAAATGGATAGAGCGGTTCAAAGTTAGTGGAAAACAACTCTGATATTAATTCTAAATGGCAATTTTAGGCAGAAGCAAAAATATAAAGAAAATTATATTTTGAGCTCGGAAAATTTTGAAAATCTTGACATGGTCATCAACAATTGCCCATATCTTTGTTAAATTTTGAGCAAATTGAAATAAATTATATACCATTGGAAAGAGCATTAAATTCTCTATAAATCTGTGCACAATTGAGTTTGATTGCTCAAAAAGTTTGTGAGCAATTGAGCCTCAAAGTTGACTTTTAGTCTAAATTCCGTTAAACACAATTAGTTCAAAAACTATAAACTTGGGACTATTGTAAATTACAGATCATTTAGAGCCTAATAAGAGCTACAAATGCTAAAAATTTCAATGCAATTTGTCAAACGGTCATCCAGCAATTGAGGTTTGAAGGTTTTAAAATTAAAATTCAAAGGAGGTATCTGATACTTGGGGAGGAGAATGGAAAGTGATCTGAAAGATACGTCACGTCTTGGCACATTTCGTTACAGGAGAGAGAAAAAAAACAACGAGGAACAGAGAAAGACAGCCAATGATTGACATAAACCAAGCATTATAAATATTAAGCCCAGATTACATCTATATATTTCTATTTATGCATAAAAAAATACTTGAATGTAAAGCGGAAATATAAGCCGTGTATGCTCACGTAAAAAAAATTATGAATTTATAAATGCATAAATAAATATGCACAGATGTAATGCGTGTTTTATTTTCAAGCGCCGAGTACAAGATAAATAATTTACCAATATATAATCCTATTGGTCAACAAATAGCTGGTCAACCAATAGGATTGATGAAAAGCAGAAGGTGCATTAACTGATCCTAAAGCTTGGTTTATACATCTTCTAATAAACTTACTGGTAGAAGAACCATTGTCTCACTTTACAGTGAAAGAAAAAGCTTTCTATATCAATGATTCTTCTCAGATAGCAGGCTACCATATAAATTTACCAATCTATAATCCTATTACTTAGGATTTAGGTGCAGTAATCGGGCCTAAAGTAGGATAATTTGTAAAAAAAAAAACGCTTTTCGCTATATCATTTCATTATCTGTGTATCATTTAGTTGAATGTTTTGTGTGTGAATTTTTCTTGATGTGAGAAGCCTAGATGTGCTTTTGAAAATTTAGTATTCATTGTTTTATCAGTAAATCCTGCCAATTACAGCCAAGTTCACACTACCTGTGTACTTGGAAAATATTTGTCACTTGTGGTTCTGCACACCATTGCTTATTACTTACCAACTAAGCAAATATCTGTGCATTTGCCAAATACCAGGTGTCAAGTTATAAAGTACCACCTTTGTAACTTTTTTATGTACCATCAAAAATAAAAAAAGTTACAGGTGGTGGTACTTTATAACTTGACACCCTGTACAGGAGTAGTAAAAACCTGGCCTAAAGTTTCACCAAGATTTACTGAAAAAACACTTATTGTGGCTTGGCTTATTTAGAGTAAATTAAGGCTCCTCGCCTCAAAAAAAAAAAAAAAAAAAAACTGTACATTGAATCTTGGGCTCTTTCAATCCAGATCTGGACCTGTCCGACCCCAGAGGTGTAGGCTACCGCGTCTTGAGCGAGTGTGACCTTGAGAACCACACCACTGCCGAAATACTGATGGTGTGACCAGTAAGGAGTTTTGTTGTGTGATTTTTTTTTTTTTTTTTTGAGTTGAGTCAAGACAATCAATATGAACCCTTTGTATATCTTGAATAAAAATACACTAATACTTGTTTTTTGGTTTGACTTTTTGTATACTAACAAATCCCTAAAAAAAAATGGTGGCGGATCATAGAAAAAAAAAAGGTAAAAGATTTGTTTTGTTTTTCCAAAAAAAAAAAAAATATCCTATTCCTCTATTGTGGAATAATTAACTGTATAATTTTGCAGGGGAATCGACTTACCTATGATTGTGGGGCTCTACAGTGTGTCTCAAAAGGTGTAAATATCGTGTTTTGCATGTATGTATTTTTGTTTGTTTTTTGTATGTGACAAAGAAAAAAAAATCATTTCCTTATTAATTCATTTTTTACGCTTTTTTGCTTAAGGAGAAATTGTTTTGAAACAAAATAATGAAGTACAAAGTTGTTTTTGTTTTAATTGTTTTTTTTTTGATCTCAGTTAGAAATCTTGCCTGAGTGGCTGTTAAGTGTGTAATATATTAATATTAATGTGAAGACACCTAAATTCATTGTTTTTTCTTTTGACTAATTAGAATACTCATTTGTTTATTAATAAACCAATTGGGATTTTTTTAAATTTTGTATTTTCATTATCCCAATGTGTGATTTATGTACATTTTGTACATTGACCAAATAATGAGAGACAGATTTTTATAAATAATTAATTTCACGAAATTGTGATAGCGACACGATAATAACTTTTAGTGAATATTAATATTGACGGTCGTACTTTTGTGATAGGATATATTTTTTATAGAAATTATAATATAGGATGGTGTTGTAACAGAGAAGATATACATATTTTTGCAAAAACACCATCCTATGTTTTATACCCTCTTAGAGTTTATTACTTATTTTCTATAGTTACTAAGAATAAATTGATTGTTAGATATGCCTTGTGATACTGTTGGATCCGCTTAGAATGCCCTGTTCGCCATCTAGAGCGGATCCGATTTATAATTTAACATAAGTACAATAGAAGCCATTGGAAATACACTACTGTATTTTGATCTGAATGTAATCCAATGCAATAAATACATTGTTTAAAAATTGAATAATAATTTGTTTTTATTTTATCTTTATTTTGGGTCCCCATAGGTACAAATCCCAAGCAGGCAACCCAGATATGGATATTCAATTAGCACCAGGAGTTGAGGACTTCCAATTTAGGATCTTTGACAATGTTTGATTCTAGAGGTTTTAATGAATTTGATACCACCTTCTGCAGCTTCTCAAAAAACCCATTTTTTTGTTTGTGTTACGAAGAAAATATTATCCATATCTATGATTTTTTGGAATGTGGATGGGGCATTTTTTATTCCAAATGGTATTCGTAATAAACCATTTTTTTATGGAAAAAGCGGGGTTGAAAACATCTTTAGGGTCTATTTTTATTTGGTAATAGTATCAAGTCTGTTCCAACTTGTCAAAAAAACCCTCCATTAGATCTGACGTCATTCGTTTACCATTACCAGACAACTTATTAACTTAAGAAGCTTTGGTCCTAAGAACGGTTTTGGAACCACTCTGTATACGAACTTCAGATTCTACGGTTCCCTGCTAGGTTGGAACAAAGCTAATAATTCTGACTGAAAGTTTTATCTTTCACAGGCAGAATGAAATTGATATTGTCACAACTACCCGCTTTACGGGGGTGACATGGGGGGTTTGTAGCTTTGGGGGTTGATGGAGAGAAACTCGCTCAGGTTATATAAAAATATAGATATATATTTTCCCAAATATAACCTTACATGTACGCTAATCCTATAAGATACATGACCCTTCGAACACTGGGGTCCTAAAAGGGAGCCACACGTCAATGCTGCTTGGGGGACTGTAGATTAGTTTATCGTCACCCTTATGCCTTGTCCAGAGGGGCGTTCCCAACGAGAGGTAATTGCACTGGACAACGATAAGGCTGAAGATACCCAGAGGGGCGTTCCCAACGAGAGGTACTTGCACTGGTTTAAGTCTGCCTTTGCTGCGGCTTGCAGCGCAATTTATATCAATTTATTGCTGAATTGCAATAAACATCCGACCGAATCGGCAATTAAATTAATGAGGTTGAATACCGGGTCCTCCTTTTCTAAGCAGCTAGTTGACAATATCAAGACCCTCACATCTTTTCTGAGCATATACGAAATTACATTTATGAATTTTGTGATTGTGATCTTCATCATAAAATTCACGAGCGCAGCGAGTTCCGCAGCCATCTACTCATCAATATACTGTTGAACTGTTCAAGTAAGATATTCACCTGAAAGGTGTAATTTTTAAACTAATGAACATATTGATAAATAGATGGCTGCGGAACTCGCTGCGCTCGTCCCGCAGAGGTCCACCCATAAGTTCCGCAACAATTCGCTCATTTGTACTTGAATAACTTGTCACATTATGTTACTAGTTTGGTTAAAGTAACATTACTAATTCCTGTTGAAAGGCAAATTAACAAAAAATGAATTATCTTACGATTTTGACTTTGTATAATAAGTTATTGTTCAAGTACAAATAAGTGGATTACTGCGGAACTTATGGGTAGACCTCTGCGGGACGAGCGCAGCGAGTTCCGCAGCCATCTACTCACCAATTTATTGTTGAACTATTCAAATAAGGTACAGGTAGAATGGTTCACAAAATCAGTAGTAAGATAGTATTTTTACAATTTTTGGAGGCGAATATATGAGAGACTGTTCAACGAAATATAGGCAAACTATATATTTTTGGAATCGGGGCATTGTGCTCTTCAAGAATATAGAATGAAATATAGGGCATCCCATTCAAAAAAAACTGGAAACATGCAAAATTTCACATTTCTGACATTCAAATTTTGTTTTTAACCATGGTTTCTAAAAATTCAGCCCAAAGTGAGCAACTTTTGTATTTACACCTTTCTTCTACTTGTAAAGGTAAAGGCTGTAGGTGGGGTGTCAATATATTAAAAAAACACCCTGTACAGATAAGTGGATTGGTACGGAACTTATGGGTGGACCTCTGCGGGACGAGCGCAGCGAGTTCCGCAGCCATCTACTCACCAATATACTGTTGAACTGTTCAAGTAAGACATTCACCTAAAAGGTGTAGTTGTTAAACTAATGAGAATAACTCACATTTGAGTGAGTCAGGTTAGTATCGTAATTAAACAACATATTGATAAATAGATGGCTGCGGAACTCGCTGCGCTCGTCCCGCAGAGGTCCACCCGTAAGTTCCGCAACAATTCACTCATTTGTACTTGAATAACTTGTCATATTATGTTACTAGTTTTGTTAAAATTAACAAAAACTGAATAATCTTACGATTTTGACTTTGTATAATAAGTTATTCCAGTACAAATAAGTGGATTACTGCGGAACTTATGGGTGGACCTCTGCGGGACGAGCGCAGCGAGTTCCGCAGCCATCTACTCACCAATATATTGTTGAAATATTCAAATAAGGTAGGTACAGGTAGAATGGTTCACAAAATCAATAGTAGGATAATATTTTTACAATTTTTGGAACCGAATATATAAGAGATTGTTCAATCAAATATAGACAAACTATATATTTTTGGAATAGGGGCATCGTGCTCTTCAAGAATATATAATTAAATATAGGGCATTCCATTTGAAAAAAGCTGGAAGCATGCAAAATTTCACATTTCTGACATTCAAATTTTGTTCCTGAGCATGGTTTCTAAAAATTCAGCCAAAACTGTATACCTAACTTTTGTATTTACACCTTTTTTCTACCTGTAAAGGTAAAGGTGGTAGGTGGAGTGTCAATACATAAAAAAACACCCTGTACAAATAAGTAGATTGTTGCGGAACTTATGGGTGCCGCAGCCATCTACTCACCAATATACTGTTGAACTGTTCAAGTTCTTACTTGAAAGGTGTAGTTGTTAAACTAATGAGAATAACTCACATTTGAGTGAGTCAGGTTAGTATCGTAATTAAACAACATATTGATAAATAGATGGCTGCGGAACTCGCTGCGCTCGTCCCGCAGAGGTCCACCCATAAGTTCCGCAACAATTCGCTCATTTGTACTTGAATAACTTGTCACATTATGTTACTAGTTTGGTTAAAGTAACATTACTAATTCCTGTTGAAAGGCAAATTAACAAAAAATGAATTATCTTACGATTTTGACTTTGTATAATAAGTTATTGTTCAAGTACAAATAAGTGGATTACTGCGGAACTTATGGGTAGACCTCTGCGGGACGAGCGCAGCGAGTTCCGCAGCCATCTACTCACCAATTTATTATTGAACTATTCAAATAAGGTACAGGTAGAATGGTTCACAAAATCAGTAGTAAGAAAGTATTTTTACAATTTTTGGAGGCGAATATATGAGAGACTGTTCAACGAAATATAGGCAAACTATATATTTTTGGAATCGGGGCATTGTGCTCTTCAAGAATATAGAATGAAATATAGGGCATCCCATTCAAAAAAAAACTGGAAACATGCAAAATTTCACATTTCTGACATTCAAATTTTGTTTTTAACCATGGTTTCTAAAAATTCAGCCCAAAGTGAGCAACTTTTGTATTTACACCTTTCTTCTACTTGTAAAGGTAAAGGCTGTAGGTGGGGTGTCAATATATTAAAAAAACACCCTGTACAGATAAGTGGATTGGTACGGAACTTATGGGTGGACCTCTGCGGGACGAGCGCAGCGAGTTCCGCAGCCATCTACTCACCAATATACTGTTGAACTGTTCAAGTAAGACATTCACCTGAAAGGTGTAGTTGTTAAACTAATGAGAATAACTCACATTTGAGTGAGTCAGGTTAGTATCGTAATTAAACAACATATTGATAAATAGATGGCTGCGGAACTCGCTGCGCTCGTCCCGCAGAGGTCCACCCATAAGTTCCGCAACAATTCACTCATTTGTACTTGAATAACTTGTCATATTATGTTACTAGTTTTGTTAAAATTAACAAAAACTGAATAATCTTACGATTTTGACTTTGTATAATAAGTTATTCAAGTACAAATAAGTGGATTACTGCGGAACTTATGGGTGGACCTCTGCGGGACGAGCGCAGCGAGTTCCGCAGCCATCTACTCACCAATATATTGTTGAAATATTCAAATAAGGTAGGTACAGGTAGAATGGTTCACAAAATCAATAGTAGGATAATATTTTTACAATTTTTGGAACCGAATATATGAGAGATTGTTCAATCAAATATAGACAAACTATATATTTTTGGAATAGGGGCATTGTGCTCTTCAAGAATATATAATTAAATATAGGGCATCCCATTTGAAAAAAGCTGGAAGCATGCAAAATTTCACATTTCTGACATTCAAATTTTGTTCCTGAGCATGGTTTCTAAAAATTCAGCCAAAACTGTATACCTAACTTTTGTATTTACACCTTTTTTCTACCTGTAAAGGTAAAGGTGGTAGGTGGAGTGTCAATACATAAAAAAACACCCTGTACAAATAAGTAGATTGTTGCGGAACTTATGGGTGCCGCAGCCATCTACTCACCAATATACTGTTGAACTGTTCAAGTTCTTACTTGAAAGGTGTAGTTGTTAAACTAATGAGAATAACTCACATTTGAGTGAGTCAGGTTAGTATCGTAATTAAACAACATATTGATAAATAGATGGCTGCGGAACTCGCTGCGCTCGTCCCGCAGAGGTCCACCCATAAGTTCCGCAACAATTCACTCATTTGTATGTACTTGAATAACTTGTCATATTATGTTACTAGTTTGGTAAAGTAACATTATTAATTCCTGTTGAAAAACAAATTAACAAAAAGTCAATAATCTTCCAAATTTTGACTTTGAAAAATAAGTTATTGTTGAAGTATAAATAAGTGAATTATTGCGGAACTTGGGTGGACCTCTACGCAGCCATCTACTCACCAATATATTGTTGAACTATTCAAATAAGGTACAGGTAGAATGGTTCACAAAATCAGTAGTAGGATAATATTTTTACAATTTTTTGAGCCGAATATATGAGAGATTGTTCAATCAAATATAGACAAACTATATATTTTTAGAATCGGGGCATTGTGTTCTTCAAGAATATAAAATGAAATATAGGAAATACCATTTGAAAAATACTAGAAGCATGCAAAATTTCACATTTCTGACATTCAAATTTTACCAAAACTGTACAACTTTTGTAGTTACACCTTTCTTCTACCTGTAAAGGTAAAGGCTGTAGGTGGGGTGTCAATATTTAAAAAAACACCCTGTACAAACCTGGAAAACTTGAAACTTATAGGTAGTTTAATGTTCAAGAAATGTGCATATTTTACATGCATTTACATCTACCTGTCAACTGAGCATAGGTATTGAATTTGATAGAAAACCAAAAACCCATGAGGTGTACGGGATCCTTTACAACCTAAAGAAATAATAGCAGAATTTTTAGGTACTTCTTTTTGTATGGCAGTACTAAAGAATGCAGTACAAATTACAATTTATTGAGTCGAATTGCAGAAAGGGTCAATTTTTGTTCTTGTATAATTAATTGATATTTTGTTTACTACGCTACAAGAGCCGAGAATAAATAACATATTGATCACTCTGTAGTTTTATAAGAATACTGAAATCACTATAGTAAATATACTGAGCCAAAATACAGAGTAGTCAATTTTTATTCTATCATCGGCTCTTGTACCAGATAATTCATCATTTTCAATGCTAGAATGGATAACATTAGAATAAAGCTTTTGACATTTTCCCTATATTTAATCCACAAGACCGGAAATATTAGGTAGAAGATTATAATCACAAGGTTCCTGAACCTGAAGATGAACCCAAAAATTAGGCACTATGGGGACCAAGTGATAGATGAGAAAAAAAAATGACCGACACGAGTTTTCGGCATCCTTTGATAAATGCAACCTCAAGACAGATCAGGATATTCAACATTTTTGAGAATTATGTAAATCCCTTAGCAAAATGTCTCAATTCTAGTGATAAATCCAATAAATAATTTATACAAAATAAGTGCATTTATTAATATATTACAACTATTACAAGTTACATAAGCCTGTTGCGACTTAGTAGGTACTTTACCACAAAATAAATAACAAAATATGTAGTGCAAAAGTGCAAAATAAATAAATCACTATTCTATATATAATTAAAAAAACCTATCAGTTTTAGTCAAACTAACCGAAGACTTTTTAAAAGAATGCCCATTGTACCTGTCCAACTGAGGCAACCCCAAATATTTAGCAACATGCTTCGGTATCTTCCCAAAAGTATTCACCCCAACAACTTGACCAGTACATTTGCCCCCCCTGTAAGTAACAAAGAACCGTTTGTGTCGCACGTTTTTTGGCCGCAAACTCAAATACCGGCGATAGATGTCCAGACAATCCAGCTCGTCCGCTTGTTCCGGGATCACGGTGAAGGTCCTGTGAAGATTGCTGGACTTGGAGTCGGGGATTTTCACTACCAAGGCGGCACCCAAGTCTTCGATTTCGTCGATTGCTAGTTGGGCGAGTTCGTCGCGACGTAAACCTCCTGAGATTCCCAAAATTAGAGCCACCTTGAAATAATTGGAGAAGGCATATATTAAATTAATGTAAAAATTTCAATTTTGTTTTAATGATCATGAAGAGCAAATTCACTCAAGCATGATTCCTAAAACCCCCATGAAGTAGGCACCGGAAAAACATTAAATGTAAGGCTAAATTAATTAAAATTGTGTGACAGATTCATATGAAAAACATTATTCATGACCAACACGAGTTTTCGGCATCGTTTGCAATGATGATTTATAGATTCCAGTAAACAAGGAAATCTTCAGTTCAACTAAATAATACTTCAGAAATAGCTGGAGAGGATCAGAAAGTAGATATTTGAGAAACTAATAATTGGATAGCAAGATCAGTCCAAAATTGAGAATCAATGAGTAAACAGTCAAGCTGTTCAAAATCGAGTCTCTAGGTCCTTATTCTTGAAACAAATAGACCCAGGAAAACGAGTGTTCTGTCTTTGTTACTTACCTATATTATCATTTGCATATCATCGAGAAAGATAGAACACACTTTTTCCTGTGAACAGGGGACGCTATTTCCCTGTTTCAAAAATTAGGAACCAGTAGGGACGTCACAAGGGTATCAGCGCTTGACAAAATGTATAATCTCTAGTCTGTGTTTGCGCCTAAGAATTTTCAAAAAATCGAGGTTTCATAAGGGTGAATTCTGATTTCAAAATATTCAAACCCTAATTGCTCAGTAACCGTTGAGCAAATTGCTTTAATTTTTTCAGCATTTGTAGCTCTTATTAAGCTCTAAATGTCCTGTGATTCATAATATTCCCAGATTTATAGTTTTTGAGCAAATTGATATTGAAGTTTTTAACAAAATTTGGACCAAAAGTTAAATTTGAGAGTCAATTGCTCACAAACCATTTGAGCAATCAAATTCAAATTTGCATAGATTTATAGAGAATTTATTGCTCTTTCCAATGGTATATAATTTATTTCAATTTGCTCGAAATTAAACAAATATATGGGCAATTGTTGTTGACCATGTCAAGATTTTGAAAATTTTTAGAGCCCAAAATAGGATTTTCTTTCTATTTTTGTTTCTGCTAAAAATGACCATTTGGAATTGATATCAGGGTTGTTTTCCACTAACTTTGACTCGCTCTATTAATTGATAAAGCCAAAATTGAGCAAAACTGAGAAATGAAAAAATCGAGTTTTTCATAAGGGTAACCCCTTTGAATTATGATTTCAAAATATTCAAACCTCAATTGCTCAGTAACCGTTGAGCAAATTGCATTGAATTTTCCAGCATTTGTAGCTCTTACTAAACTCCAAATGTCCTGTAATTTACAATATTCCTAGATTTATAGTTTTTGAGCAAATTGAGTCTGAAGTTTTTGACAAAATTTGGACTAAAAGTCAACTTTGAGGGTCAATTGCTCACAAACCATTTGAGCAATTAAACTCAATTTTGCACAGATTTCTAGAGAATTTAATACTTGTTCCAATGGTATATAATTTATTCCAATTTGCTGAAAATTTAATAAAGATATGGGCAATTGCTCATGACCATGTCAAGATTTTGAAAATTTCATAAGGGTACCTACCTAATTCCTCTGAATTCTGATTTCAAAATATTCACACCTCAATTGCTCGGTAACCGTTGAGCAAATTGCATTCAGCATTTGTAGCTCTCATTAAGCTCTAAATTTCCTGTAATTTACAATATTTCTAGATTTATAGTTTTTGAGCAAATTGAGTTTGAAGTTTGTGACAAAATTTGGACTAAAAATCAACTTTGAGGGTCAATTGCTCACAAACCATTTGAGCAATCAAACTCAATTTTGCACAGATTTATAGAGAATTTAATGCTCTTTCCAATGGTATATAATTTATTTCAATTTGCTTGAAATTCAACAAAGATATGGGCAATTGTTCATGACCATGTCAAGATTTTGAAAATTTTCCAGAGCTAAAAATAGGTTTTTATTTTTATTTTTACTTCTGCTTAAAATGGCCATTTGTAAATGATGTCAGGGTTGTTTTCCACTAATTTTGACCCGCTCTATCGATTTATAAAGTCAAAATTGAGCAAAACTGAAAAATAAAAAAATCAAGTTTTTCATAAGGGTATCCCCTTTGAATTCTGATTTCAAAATCTTCAAACCTCCATTGCTCGGTAACCGTTGGGCAAATTGCATTGAAATTTTCAGAATTTGTAGCGTCTATTAAGCTCTAAATAATGTGTAATTTACAATATTTCCAGATTTATACTTTTTGAGCAAATTGAGTTTGAAGTTTGTGACAACATTTGGACTAAAAGTCAACTTTGAAGGTCAATTGCTCACAAACAATTTGAGCCATCAAACTCAAATTTGCACAGATTTATAGAGAATTTGATGCTCTTTCCAATGGTATATAATTTTGAAATTTAATAATGATATGGGCAATTATTCATGACCATGTCACGTTTTGGGAAATTTCGGTGCACAAGAGAGGATTATAAGCAAGGAGGATTGTCTATTATTGTCAAATACCGAAACCCTTGTGACGTCACTACAGACACGCGACTCCCTTTAGTGTTGTCCTAGTGACAGTAATAAAAATTGTAAGAACAAGTGAAAAATTTAAACTTCAGTAACTTACCTTCATCATCAAATAAGTTTTATCAGGCGCCTCCTTCAAAAACTGCTGCAACTGCTCTTTAGTGAAAACCTTCGACTTATTAGCCACATATCCTTGATTTTTACACTTCAAAAGGCCCAGCAACCTCTTGAAACCCCCCATATCGATGTTGTCTTGCACCATCATCGTAGCCTTAATCATGGAAAACAGCGACCATAACGTGGACGACTTAAAAACCTGAGATTTCTCAGTAAAATAACTCATTAGGGCATCTTCGGTGATTGCAGGAAATTCACTTTCTTTGAGCCAACTCATGAAACCGCAATAGGCCTTTTCGTATTTGACTTTGGACTTTTGCGGTAGCTGGTCCAGGGTTAGGATTCCTGGATATGCACTGGGATCGGGCCAATCCAAGTTGCCTAGTTGGATGTTGAGGGTTGAATATACTGATGGGTCAATGTAATCTGGATGAAAAATTATTTAATAATAATTGGATTGATGAGTTTAGCTCTTACTTACAATCATCTTCTTCTTGTTCTTCTTTGATGTTGTTATTTCTTTTGAGTTTACGTACTTTTTTTGCTTCATATTGTAGTAGGGGCCTAAAAATATTAATAATTGAAAAAGGAATTATTGTTTTTATTAATCAATTACCTTCACCACCTATAAATTTCTTAAATAGAAAAAGCTTAAGAGGTGGCAAAAGAACAAAGAAAAGACAAAAGGAAATTATAATTAATTCATTTAATTTTTTGTAATTTCATATATATTTTTTTTAATCCTGAGAGTTCTTGTACGGTGGAGTTTTTCCAGAGGGAATTTCCTCATTCCTTAGACTCTTTATATCTGAAAATTCATTTATTACAATCAGGTTTCTAAATCCATAAATCAGGCACCAGCAAAATATAATTTGACAATACCAGTACAAGTGCCATATGAACCTTCAAAAACTTGTCATTTTGATTTACAAAAATGTCTCTACTACTACTTAAAAAAGCCACTGCAAACTTACTGAAGCTCAAACATGGAAAAAACTACTTCCAGGTAATCAATTTTAGCCTTAAAATAATCAAAACTTCAATTAAAAATCCAATTAGATTGTGAAAATTTCGGATCATGAACGCAACATGATTGGACGAAGAGAAGTGGTCGGTTACGGTCACAATGGTCAGCCCACCTACGTGGACAGGAGCGATTTTCCATTTCCTGCAATCAGATGGAAAGAACCAACTGCTGAAATCGAAGCCTTGCGAGAAAAGGAGAAAGGTGATTGGAACGAGCTGTCGTGTGAAGAAAAGAAAAACTTATACAGGCAATAAATAATCAATTAGTTATTTATATATCAACTAACTATTTTAGGGCTTCATTTTGTCAAACCTTTTCCGAATTCAACGCATCAAATAGTGGCGAATGGAAATCCATGGTAGCTATTTTGATCTTCCACATTGTAGCCGGCCTATGGCTTTCCTACTGGTTCAAAATAACGATCTACAAGCACGATCCTTTGCCCGGGTCTTTCGACGAAGAAAGTCGAAGGCAACAGTTCCGACGTTTGCTCGACCTCAAAACGAACCCTATCCAAGGTTTGGCTTCCAAGTGGGACTACGAAAGGGATGACTGGAAAAATCCGAACGATCCGTGGAAGTCCAAAAATATATTTGAGAGTCACAGAGATTAGGTTTTTGTTTGAATTATTGTTGAGTTTTTTTGAATAAAAAATGTAAAAGTACAATATTTTTAGCCTTATTTTCAATTTGACGAAGAAAATTGTGATCAGGAAGCATCACGAGGTTCCTGAACCTGAAGATGAACTCAATGAATTAGGCACCAAGTTATTACCCAGACAGCACAGAGACATCTTACAATTTTACGTAAAGACGATGTATGTTACAAAACCCAACATCTTTCAAACATCTTTGAATCTCTTTCCAATACATATACCATTATTCACTTTTAGGAATATCAAAATAGTTGTCTTCAAGATGTGAATTTAAGACATCTTCAAAATAACGTCTTCTAGACGTCTTTTGTTGGTCTTCAGACGTAATATGCATGCAGACCCTTTAAAACATTGTCTGGGTAAAAGCAGCCTTATTTTCAAACTTAATGGTTGAAGATTAGAATAGTCACCAAGCTTTATTTATTCCCGACTCTTGAATTGTCTTCATTTGAAAGTATTTAAGAGCCAGTGTTGCCAGGTCATATTTTGTTTTGTCAATAGATTACCATGCAGTCTAAATATCAGTAGAAATCAGTAGACTGATGAGTTGCCTGTTAAAGGGGTGAACTATTAGATGTAGGCAATCTTTCCGCTCCTAACTATATGCGAAAGCTTTTACTTTATATTGGAAAATACCTAGGCAAATCCATCAAAACTGTGAGATAGTAGCAGGGGCGCCCGCAGAAAAATATGTAGGGGGAGGTCAAAATCAATTGGATAAATTTTTTATGCGTAAAAAAGGGCACTTCAGTCTAAATTATCATTTTAGAAGCAGAATCAGAATTTTAAATGCAACATTTGCAAAGCAAAATTAAAAAAAAAAGGCAGTTTGAAGAGACACAAACTAACACACTTGGACGAGAAGAATTTTAAATGCAACATATGCAATGCAAAATTTAAATTAGGAAAATTTAAACAAAAAGGTAATTTGAAAAGTCACATATCAACAGACTTCGATAGTTATCTTTTTAAATGTGACATTTGCAAAGCAAAATTCGAAGAAAAAGACTGTTTAAAAAGACACAAACTAACACAGTCTGATATTTATCCTTTTAAATGTGACACATGCAATGCAAAATTTGAACAAAAACGTAGTTTGAGAAGCCACATATTAACACACTCGGATGAGGAGAATTTCAAATGTAACATTTGCAATGCAAAATTGAAAAGAGAAGGCGATTTGAAGGAACACTTATTGATACACTTGGATATATTTTTTTTTTGAATGGGACATTTGCAAATCAAAATTTAAACGCAAACGCGATTTGAAGATACACAAACTAACACATTTGAATGTGACACTTGCAAGGCAAAATTTGAAGAAAAGTAATTTATAAAGGCACATTTCGACACACTCGAATATTTAACCTTTTGAATGTGACACTTGCAAATCAAAATTTAAATGGAAAGCCGATTTAAAGATTCACAAACTAGCACATTCGGATATTTATCCATTTGAATGTGACACTTGCAATGCAAAATTTAAGCAAAAACAAAATTTGAAAAGCCACATGTTAACACACAGATTGTTTATTATTCGATTCACTTAATAGTGACATGTGTTTAGCTCCGGGATCCTTGAACTCAGCCACAAAATTCGCCCGGAACCGTTGGCCAGTAAGTGGTGACTGCTTATTCCGGCAGCCGCTCGGTCGGCAGAGCCTCGTTGGTTATCTAGCAGGATGCACCGAATAACTTTACCACTCGCCTTTACTGTGCCCTGTTTTCTTGCTTCCTATTCCTATTCCCGGCTCTTGAATTCTTCGGAATATTTCCAAACAGAAAATTCAAAAGCTTGAAATAATAGCATAGTCATTATGTCTACTTTATTAGAAGTGTTCTAGTCCCAGAAAGGAAAAGGTCATGATAGTTAAGGTCATTACAGCCTTTCTAGGCTTTTCCTCATTAACCTGCCTTGCGACCTGGTGCCTAGATTTCCTAGGGATTGACCTCATCCCTGGTAGACGCAGTTTGATCAATCTCATCCTTATCTGGAAGTTCATTTAAGCCAGTGGTTCCCAAACTGGGGGGCGCGTCTCTCTGAGAGGCCCGAAGCAACATTGAGGGGGGCGTAAGTGTTTTAAAAAATTAGTACCGCTGTCATGCCTATTCCTCCTCTCCCAAAGTTCAGTTCAGACAAGTTACAGTAAGTGACAGAAATGTTTCTGTATACTGGAGGAAAAAAATTGGTTCTATATTCTTGAAGAGTATATACAATTCCCCGATTCCATCCAGTTTATATTTGGTTGAGCCAGCTCCAACATATTTGGTTCTTTTGAATTTCAAAAATACTATCAGAGAAACCAAGTACCTACCTCAAATTTTACCTGCAGCTTTCACCTGTACAGGTAGAATGGTTCACAAAATCAGTAGTAAGATAGTATTTTTACAATTTTTGGAGTCGAATATATGAGAGACTGTTCAATCAAATATAGACAAACTGTATATTTTTGGAATCGAGATATTGTGCTCTTCAAGAATATAGAATGAAATATAGGGCATCCCATTTGAAAAAAGCTGGAAGCATACAAAATTTCACATTTGTGACATTCAAATTTTGTTTCTGATCATGGTTTCTAAAAATTCAGCCAAAACTGTATACCTAACTTTTGTATTTACAACTTTTTTCTACCTGTAAAGGTAAAGGAGGTAGATGGAATGTCAACATATAAACACCCTGTACAAATAAGTGGATTATTGCGGAACTTATGGGTGAACCTCTGCGGGACGAGCGCAGCGAGTTCCGCAGCCATCTATTCATTAATATGTTGTTTAATTACGATATTAACCTGACTTACTCAAATGTGAGTTATTCTGATTAGTTTAAAAACTGCATGTTTCAGGTGAATGTCTTACTTCAACAGTTCAACAGTATATTGGTGAGTAGATGGCTACGGAACTTGCTGCTCTCATCCTGCAGAGGTCCACCCATAAGTTCCGCAATAATCCACTTATTTGTGCTTTAACAATAACTTATTATGTAAAGTCAAAATTTTTAAGATAATGATTATTCACTTTTTGTCAATTCGCCTTTCAACAGGAATTAGTAATGTTACTTGTACCAAACTAGTAACATAATGTGACAAGTTATTCAAGTACAAATGAGTGAATTGTTGCGGAACTTATGGGTGCATCTCTGCGGGACGAGCGCAGCGAGTTCCGCAGCCATCTATTTATCAATATGTTGTTTAATTACGATACTAACCTGGACTCACTCAAATGTGAGTTATTCTCATTAGTTTAAAAACTACATCTTTCAAGTGAATGTCTTACTTGAGTTCAACAGTATATTAAGGAGTAGATGGCTGCGGAACTCGCTACGCTCGTCCCGCAGAGGTCCACCCATAAGTTCCGCAACAATCCACTTATTTGTACCATTGTTGCCATCTACTCACCAATATACTGTTGAATTGTTCAAATAAGACATTCGCCTGTGGCGATTCCAAAAATTTCAAGGTGCTAAAATCCCAGAAAATATAACTAAACTCAATTGGTGAAAGCATTTATTTCCTACTGAACTATTATTACCATATAATACCTTGGGCTACGATAATCATAAACAAGGTCTTAACTCCCAAGGAAGTTAAGGATTCCATAACTCCTGCGCGGGAGTTAAGGATATCATAACTCCCAAGGGAGTTAAGGATTTCTATAACTCTCGCTTTTACCTTGAATAGGTAAAATTTTCAGAAAAAATAGAAATTTTGGTTTATGGTTTATTCCTTTATAAAAATGGACAAAATACAGTGAATTTAGTAAGAAATAAAATTATCTATGTACCACAGGAATTATCAGGTGTTAATATCCACAGGCAATTGGTGTCCCTCGGGCCAAAGGCCCTCAGGACACAAACTTTGCTTTGGGGTATTAACAACACCCTCATATTTTGTAGTCATTTTAATTAGAAAAGTACCTACGTCAGTTGCAAGATAATTTAATCTCAACTTATTGAATCTCCTAGCAATCCAGCATCTAATTCCGTATAAAAATAGTAAAAATGAAAAATGACGAAATTTCTAAGCTCAACTCAAATTACATAACAATTCTTTTACCAACGCAAGCAATAAGCGACCGGATGTCAGAGTTCGATGTCCCCATCAATCAATAGACTCTTGCGACATTCCGATTAAAAAAATTTCAATGAAAAATTATAAAATTAAGACGCCTTTAACCGGAAATCACTATATTCATGTGATTTAATTGCGTCATAACTGATAAACTACAACCCCGCAGGGCCGTAGCTAGAGTCAAATTTGTGATAGGGCATAACAAATTTTTTATTGGTTAACAAAAGAGAGGTAATGGCCCCAAAGGCAAATATTTCAATAAATCAATGTTGTTTGAGAGAGGTAATAGATAAAAGCCTTATAACTGTATGACGTCATATGGGGTGCCTCAATATAATGGAAATCTCCAAGGTACCCTAGATGCGTCATTAAGTTACCGATTACCAGGCATCCTATTATCAACTTTAGGAACTTTGTCAATAAATAGAGTAGAAATCAAACGAGAAGAAGCCACACGCGTTATCGTTTGTCTCACTTTAAATGGGAGGAACCCAGAGAAAAGGAAATCTGCTTTCTTTGTCAGCGCTAACGACAGTGGCTTCTTCTCGTTTGATTTTTACTCCAACATCTCTGGCAAGTGGACAAAATGGCGCTGATTCTTGCACCGCCTTGGGCCAATGGCACTTTTCCGAAAGAAAAAACTTTCTCTGTGCAAATGTTAAACGTCAAACATTGTTGCATACATTTGGAGGTTTTCGGAAACACTTATCGTCGCACTTACTTGATTTCAATCTATTTCCATTCATTTCATTGTCTACTCTTTCCAAATTTCCAACAAAGACAAACCTTAACGCATGTTGTGTTTTAAAGGTAGGGTATCATCATTTGAAAGATAGGGCATTGCTCCCCCCTGGCTACGGCCCTGCAACTCCGGTGTTTCCGCCGGATGTTGCATCATATCCTAAGTAAAAACTTTAAAAAAACAATTCTTGGAAAATAACAATGTCGATTATCACTCGATAAACGAGGTCAAATAAGAGGATTGGTTCGAGAAATGCTAAATGACCGTTCACGTAACAGATTTTTGGTGGGAATTGAGTACTATTCAAGCAGGTTACTATTAGAAAAAAAGGGAGATAACATCCAGCAGTTAATTTATTCTAATTCAGATATACTTGGAGGGCTCACTTTGGAGCTCAAGAACAACACTAAATTAATAAGTCAGGTTAGTATCATAATTAAACAACATACATATTGATAAATAGATGGCTGCGGAACTCGCTGCGCTTGTCCCGCAGAGGTCCACCCATAAGTTTCGCAAGAATTCACTCATTTGTACTTGAATAACTTGTCACATTATGTTACTAGTTTGGTAGAAGTAACATTACTAATTCCTGTTGAAAGGCGAATTGACATAAAGTGAATATCATAATCTTAAAAATGTTGACTTTATATAATAAGTTATTGTTCAAGTACAAATAAGTAGATTATTGCGGAATTTATGGGTGGACCCCTGCGGGACGAGCGCAGCGAGTTCCGCAGCCATCTACTCACCAATATACTGTTGAACTGTTCAAGTAAGACATTCACCTGAAACATGTAATTTTACTACTCACATTTGAGTGAGTTAAGTTAATATTGTAATTAAATAACATATTGATAAATAGATGGCAGAGGTCCACCCATAAGTTTCGCAACAATTCACTCATTTGTACTTGAATAACTTGTCACATTATGTTACTAGTTTGGTAGAGTAACATTACAATTCCTGTTGAAAGGCGAATTGACAAAAAGTGGATAATCTTACAAATTCTGACTTTATATAATAAGTTACCTATTGTTCAAGTACAGAGTGTTTCTTTATATATTAACACCCCACCTACAGCCTTCACCTTAACAAGTAGATGAAAGGTATAAATACAAAAGTTGTACAGTATTGGCTAAATTTTTAGAATTCATGGTCAGTAACAAAAATTGAATGTCAGAAATGTTGCATATTTTCAGCTTTTTTCAAATGGAACTACCTATGCAGTAGTTTAGTCTTATAAAAACAGGTAAAACAGGCTGCAGTTAGTTGTATAGCATAACGCTATGTGACCAATTGACTAACCAACAACAACGCATGCCTTTACGCAACTGTCATGACAAAAGGCAAATAAACAAGACAACAAGACACAACACAAACGCCGGGGATTCCCCAGTTAGGTTGCTTTTATCAGTAGAATTTACATTGATATCAGTAGACCAGTGGCCAAATCAGTAGACCTGGTAACACTGTCAAAAGCCGGGAATAGACAAAATTTGAAAAATTAAATAATATCCATACTTCATTTTAAAAATTAACTTTAATTAAAAACAACAAAATCACATAACACAACTCCTAATCCACCTTATGATTACATTTCATATGACTCTTACAAACACTAGTACTAACAAACCCTTTGCCGCAAATACTACACTTAAAAGGCTTCTCGCCGGTGTGTATTCTTAGGTGCACCTTAAGGCTGTGACTTTGTGTAAAGGCCTTTACACAAATGTGGCACTTGTAAGGCTTTTCTCCAGTGTGTCTGCGATTATGCAGCCTTAAGGTTGTTGAATTTGCGAAGCCGATGCCGCACGACTGGCACTTGTGCGGCTTGAGGCCTTTGTGTATATTCATGTGATCGGTGAGGCCACTTTTCGAATACAGCCTTTTGCCGCATAAGTCACACACAAATCGATTATCCATCACGTGTTTTTTTTTCATGTGGATTTTCAAGTATTTTTCGTCTAGGAACTCTTGGTGGCACTCTTCGCACTTGACTTTGGATCTGTTGACGTAATCGTTGCTGTGCTTTTCTATGTGGTTTTTTAGGGCGGTTTTATCGTAGCAAGGCCTTTTGCAAATGTGGCAAACGAATTTCGATTTGCCGCTGTGGCGCGAGTTTATGTGCAACTTGAGGCTGCCTCTGCAAAAGAAGCCTTTGTTGCAAAACTCGCATTTGACGTCGTAGAGTTTTAGGTGTCTTTTCGTGTGCGATATAAGGCCTTGTTTGGAAATGAGGACTTTTTGGCACGTGTCACACTGGAATGTTTCTTTGTGACACTTTTTAATGTGACTAGAAAGTGCTTGTTTGATTTTGAATGACTGATTGCACTTGTGGCATTGAAACGACTTTACTTTTTTGTGTTTTTTTCGGCAATGTGATCTAAAATGCAACACAAAAGTTAATAAATGAATAAATTAAAACATTCAAAGAGAAGATTTGATGATCAGAAATCACGAGATTGTTGAACCCATTAATTAGTCCACAGTCTAGAGTCGAAGAGTAGGTAAATGGTTACTAGTCTAGTGAGGATTGGGTTGGTTTTTCAACGTCTCAAGTCTTGTACATGGAATTTTGAGAAAGTAGAGAAGTATTTTCAGTTGACAGTCGTGTATTAAGAAGTTTAAAAGCGGTTTATCCAAATTATGTACGTGCTATGAGTCATCAAAGGAAAATATCTATAATAATATATTAGTGAAAGTGAGAAAAAATTGTAGGTACATAAGGGAAATTGTGATTCTAGTATTTAACCATTTATTGCAATGACTATATTCTTTGATTTTTAGAATTTAATGTATGAGTCGTGGACCGTGGTAAAGACGAAGGAAGGACTACATAAAAGGGAGACAAGCATCTGTAGGGTATTCACAATGTCATTGGCTATTTTTCTTCATCCCTCTATGTTATTTTTTTTCTCTCTCTCGTGTAAAAAAACTTGCCAAAACGTGACGCGTTTTCCAGATCACTCTCTATTCTCGTACAAATATCAGACAGTTTCACCTTTGAATTTTAATTTCAAAATATTCAAACCTCAATTGCTCGGTAACCGTTGAGCAAATTGCATTGAAATTTTTAGAATTTAGAGCTTCTATTAAGCTCTACATAGTCTGCTATTTCCAATATTCTCAGACTTATAGTTTTTGAACTAATTCAGTTTGAAGTTTTTGACAAGATTTGGACTAAAAGTCAACTTTGAAGGTTAATTGCTCAGAAACTATTTCAGCGATCAAACTCAATTTTGCACAGATTTATAGAGAATTTAATGCTCTTTCCAATGGTATATAACTTATTTCAATTTGCTTGAAATTTAACAAAGATATGGGCCATTGCTCATGACCATGTCAAGATTTCAAAAATCTCCAGAGCCAAAAATAGGATTTTCTTTTTATTTTTGTTTCTGCTTAAAAATAGCCACTTGGAAATGACGTCAGGGTTGTTTTCCACTAATTTTGACCCGCTCTATCGATTAATAAAGTCAAAATTGAGCAAAACTAAAAAATAAAAAATCGAATTTTTCATAAGGGTAACCCCTTTGAATTGTAAGTTCAAAATCTTCAAACCTCGATTGCTCGGTAACCATTGGGCAAATTGCATTGAAATTTTCAGAATTTGTAGCTTATATTAAGCTCTAAATAGTGTGTAATGTACAATATTTCCAGATTTATAGTTTTTGAGCAAATTGAGTTTGAAGTTTTTGACAAAATTTAGACTAAAAGTCAACTTTGAGGGTCCATTGCTCACAAACCATTCGAGCAATCAAACTCAATTTTGCATAGATTTATAGAGAATTTAATGCTCTTTCCAGTGGTATATAATTTATTTCAATTTGCTTAAAACTTAACAAAGATATGGGCCATTGTTCATGACCATGTCAAGATTTCCAAAATCTCCAGAGCCAAAAATAGGATTTTCTTTTTATTTTTGTTTCTGCTTAAAAATAGCCACTTGGAAATGACGTCAGGGTTGTTTTCCACTAATTTTGACCCGCTCAATCGATTAATAAAGTCAAAATTGAGCAAAACTGGAAAATAAAAAAATCAAGTTTTTCATAAGGATATCCCCTTTGAATTCTGATTTCAAAATATTCAAACCTCAATTGCTCGGTTACCGTTGAGCAAATTCCATTGAAATTTTCAGCATTTGTAACCCCTATCAAACTATAAATGGTCTATAATTTACAATATTCCCAGATTTATAGTTTTTGAGTAAACTGAGTTTGGAGTTTTTGACAAAATTTGGACTAAAAGTCAACTTTGAGACTGAATTGTTTAGAAACTATTTGACCAATCAAATTCAATTTTCCACAGATTTATAGAGAATTTATTGCTCTTTCCAATGTTATATAGTTTATTTCAATTTGCTCAAAATTTAATAAAAACATGGGCAATTGCTCATGACCATGTCAAGATTTTAGATAATTTCTGAATGAATGAAATACAAAAAGAAACAATACAAATAAGTTAAACTAAAATTTAATACTAATTCACACCAGCCATATTCCTATTACAACTATTAAGATGCAGTCTTAAATGCTCCCGCCTCCTAAACGTCTTCTCGCAATTGTGGCACTCAAAAGGTTTAACATCGGTGTGGCAAATCAAGTGCCGTCTCAAACCCTCTTTCCTTTTAAAACAGGTGCCGCAAATTTCGCACGAAAACGGTTTCTCGTCCGAATGGATTTTTTCGTGCTGAGTCAAAAATGCCCTGCATCTGAAGGTTTTCGGGCACAAGTTGCACTTGTAAGGCTTGAGCCCGCTGTGGCCTTTGGTGTGCAACAGCCACGATTGCCTGTGCGAAAAATCTTTGCCGCAAATGTCGCAGACGAATCTTTCTAAGTTTTTCGGTGGTTTTTGGGCTAGATGTTTATCTTCAACATGTTTTTTCAATGCTTCTACTGTACTTAAAGTTCTTTTACATATGATGCAATAGTTTGAAGGTACATCGCCATCGATTAAAGGCCTGTGATTGTTCACTTGATGTTTTTTGAGGCTGCTGGCAAATATAAAAGTCCTTTGACAAACTATACAAGCATAAGGATCCATTTTGTCGTGGTAGTACCTTACGTGTTCTTCAAAGTGGGTTTTGGCACTGTAAGTGGCACCGCACTCCTCGCATCTGAAGATTTTCAATTTGAAATGTTTGGTTAATAAGTGAGTTCTGAGACAATGAGTTTGAATTCCTTTGTAGTCACAAAAAGGGCAACACATGCGTTCTTCAATGTCATGTTCAGCCAAATGAACTCCCAAAACGAAAGCATTTGGAAATGTTTCTTCGCAAGCTTTACAAACTTCCTCGTGGGTTAATAAATGTGATTCTAATACATTCATTGAGTCGCATTGGACTTCGCAAAAGGTGCAAATGAATTCGTTTTTTATTGAATCAACCTTCATAAGGGCTTCCTGACATTGGATTTTGTGGAAATACTTGTGTAGCTCGAAAAGCTTTTTGGACAAATACTGCTTTGGACATTTAGGGCACTGCTGCCAGGTTTCCACGTCGCTTTGAGGATCTAGTTCTCTATACAATTTCAAAGAGCCTCTATCTTGGAGGGTCATTTTGGGGGGCTTGTGCTTTTTGATTGAGAGAGTTAAAAGTTCTTGAGGCAGTTTGATGTCTAGGGGTTCTGGTTTGATGTAATATATCCTAAAATGGGGATTGTTTTTAGTATTTTTATTGGACAAATTGGTTTTAATGTTTAATTGGACTTTTAGTATAAGTAACATATTGTTTATTTATAAATAAATTCGTTGTACATACAAATTAGTTATTAAGCTTAATAAATTAATTTATAAATTAATAAAAACACACTTTAAGTGACTTATAATACATTTTATGTTTTTGTTGTGGGATTTTTGAAGGATAATCTAAATAAATCTAGGAATAACATCTACCATCTACTAACAAAACACTTTCTTAAGCCAGATTGACACGATCCAAGTGCACTTGGATGAAAACTTTCACCTAAGAAGCCAGAGGTTGACACCATTCAAGTCTACTTGGATCAAGGTTGCGCCTCACTTGGATTTCATTAACTGTCAATTAATTCAAATCTAGTTAAATAGGTCCTAGCTTACTTGGTCCAAGTTGTCATCCAAGAATTTGGACTTGGACCGTGTCAACCTGGATTTATCCAAGTCTAGTTGGATAGGTTCTAAGATACAGTACGCTGATTGCCAACTGCCAACTTACTTGTTCCAAGATGTCATCCAAGCACACTTGGAACATAAAACCTGGCTTAAGCTGGCAGCCAGCCTACTTACTTGGATATTAGAACCTATGCAACTAGATTCGGATAAAGGTTGACAGGGTCCAAGTGCACTTGGATGAGAACTAGAAATGGAAGGAGCAAACTGAGAAGAAATTCGTTGGAAAGGAGAAATATAAATAACTTCTTCATTCCAGGCTTTATTTAGAAAAATATGAACAAAACAGGATTTCAAGAGCCAAATATAAATAAAAAATTACAGGAAAAATAGGAGAGAAAGTTCAATAACGATTGAGAAATAAGAGAACTTCGACTATTAAGTTGGTATAACCAGTATACTTACTTGGATGTAGGATGATATGATTTAAGTATCGTCCAAGGGTACTTGATTCAAGTAAACCTGGCTTAAGTAGACTAGCTGCCAACTTACTTACTCTAAGGTGTCATCCAAACAGAATTGGACTGAACACTTTGACAATTTTAGCCCGGCTCAAGTTGGCAGCCAGCCTACTAACTTAGATATTAGAGAATCTATATATCTAACTGGACTTGGGACCCGAGTGCACTTAGATGAAAACTTGGACTAATAATTAAGTTGACAGCCAGTACTTATTTGGATGATAGGACCTAACCAAGTGGACTTGGGTAAATAGTTGTGAGACACGCACAGCTTCCAAGGGTACTTGATGCAAGTACTTTTGGACCGTGTAAATCTAGCTTAAGCCAGGTTGACACAGTCTAAGTAAATTTGGATGATAACTCAATGGACCAAGTAAGTTGCCAGTCAGCCTATGGTAAGAACCTATCCAACTGAACTTGGATAAGCAAGTGATACTATCCAAGTATCGTCCAAGTGAGGCGCGCGCAGCATCCAAGTAAACTTGAACCGTGTTTACCTAGCTTAAATAGGCAAACTGCTAACTAACCTAGTCCAAGTTGTCATCCAAGCATACTTAAGCCAAGTACTTGGACCGTGTAAAGTCAGCTCAAGTTAACAGTCAACCTACTTTCTTTACTTGGATAGGTTCTAATCTATCCAACTGAACTTGGATGACAACTTGAACCCACTTAGTTGGCAGCCAGCCTACTTACTTTGGATGTTAGGATGATACGATTCATGTATAGTCCAAGTCTGAGGGTACTTGATCCACCAAGTACACATGGACCGTGTCAACCTGGCTTCAATACTTAATATTATACATTGGATTTTGGAAATAAGCAAAAGTGTCAATGTGTATAAAAGAAGAAACCAATCTATTAGTAAATAAGTTCAGTAGAAAACCTTCAATTAACCATTAACAGGTTTACTCCTGTCACAAATCTTCATATGAGCCCTTTGCGTTTCCTTAGTCCCAAACTCTTGCCCGCAAAACGCACAATTAACCGTCGCCTTAAGCTGAGTCCCATGCACCACCAAATGCCTCCTAAGATGTTTCCAAGTCTTGTAGCTTTGCCCGCAAGTTTCGCACGAAAAAGGCCTTTGATCAGTGTGCGACACTTCGTGAGAAAGCCTTTTCGAATTAATCACAAAAGATTTGGGACAAAACGAACATTTGTAAGGTTTGTCGCCTGCGTGATCTCGCAAATGCAAATTGAAGGTTTTGTAGAAGCGGAATTCTTTGCCGCAAAGGTCGCAAACGAAGTGGCCTTGCCTTTCGACTCTCGGTGTGGGTATACAACGTTTCATTTCTAAATGCTTAGCCAAAGAAGTTGGTCTTTTGAAGCTCATTTTACATAAGGCGCAATAGTTTGAAGACATTTCGCTTTCGTCTACAACTCTGTGTTTGTTGATTTGATGAATTCGCATGCTTGATTGTAACGTAAAGGTGTTACCACATACAATACATTTGTATGGTTCTTTTTGTAGATGGACAACTCGGATGTGGTCTTCAAGCATGGTTTTTGATAGGTATGAAGAGCCGCAATATTCGCATTGGCTTGTTTTTGGGCGTTCTTTTTGGTGCGTTTGCCTTATGTGTCTTATTAGGCGACTTTTGCATTTTGTTTTGAAATCGTGGCTGCACATTGGGCAACTGATGATGCCTTCGTCGTTATGTTCTGCCATGTGAAGCCCAATCAAAAGGGCTTTTTTGAATTTCTTTGAACAAACTGGACAAGTGTATGAGTGAGTTTCTACATGAACATCTATGTCTTGTTTTGTAGGGAATTCTTGCAGGCAAGTGTCGCAAGAATATGAATTTCTTAATAAGTTGAAGGTGTATAAGGACTCTAAGCGTTCAACTTTGTGGAGTTTTTGATGGTTCCTTAAGTCTTTTATTTTTGTGAATTGTTTATTGCAGGTATCGCATTGAAGCATTTCTGGTTTGTCTTCAAAATGCTCTTTTGCTATATGCTTTCTTATTTCCAAAACGCTTTTGTGTGTTTGCGAGTTACACAAAGGGCAAACGAGTTTGTTTTCTTCATTGTGTTTTGCCATGTGCAAGCTTAGTAGAAAAGCATTGTCGCATTGTTCTGAGCATTCTTCGCAGTTTATTGAATGCTTCGTTGAGTGTTCTAGGGCTTTTTTCTTTTTGGAAAATTCGGCCTGGCAATATAAGCAGCTAAATACGCGATAGTGCTTGTCGAAATTGAAATACGAAGAGTCTTGGTGAAAGTGCTTGTGCAAATTGGCTAGTTTTTGAGTTTTGAATTTGGTTTTCGGGCATTTTGGACAGCTCAGGAGCTTTTTTGGACGTCCTTTGCCCCGTTTCTTCCTAAAAATGGACAATGGACATAGTTATAAAATGGAATTTATTTATGGGTTTATGGATGGTATAGATTGAAATAAAACAACTATTCAAGCAGAAAAGGAGTTTATTTGGGAAATAGTTTATCTTGTAGCTGAAGTTCCTAAGGTTGTCTCGTATGGATAGCTTGATGACGCATCTGGAGTGCCTTATGTAGATTTGAGGCATACAAATGACGTCATAAAAGTTATCAGGCAACCTCGTTTCAAGCAACCTTGATCTTGTAGACCATTGAATTTTGATTAAAATTCAACAATTGAACATTAATTTGTTGAATAAATAAGCGAATTATAATAATTATTTATAATTTGGGAAATTAATTTTCATCTAGGTAGGCCATGTAAACAGCCAACAATAAGAAATAGACCAGTAGCTTTACAAGAATGAAATGTTGAAGTTCCAAGTATACACAACAAACATTTTCCAACGAAGTGAAATACTTGGGACCCTGAAAAAACAGAAAACATGTTCTAGAGCTATATCAGCCATCTGGTTATGCCGCAAACTGGTAAAACATGGAGGCTAAAGCTAAAGATGGTATCCTGAATTCACCAAACTATGGTCACATACGCCTTATTGGTATGGTGGCCCAAAACTCAGCTAGTCACCACTAAGATCAAGCTAACTAAGGTACTGGAGGCACCGGGACTAAGACAGTCAAAGAGGTTAATTACCTTTTCAGCAAAGAGAGCTGAACATCTCCTAAACATAAGCAGACCAGACATCAGAATAGTCGTAGAATTGTTCACAGAGCACTACCTGATGAAATACCGAGTGAAATACTATTTAATGTTCATGGGCAGAAGACAATCTTTGCAGATTCTGCTGTAAAACATAGGGGCTGAAGCTAAAGATGGTATTCTGGATTCACCAAACTATGGTCACATTCACCATTGGTATGGTGGTCCAAAACTCAATTAGTTACTGCTCAGATCAAGCTAAACAAGTTACTGGAGGCACACTCAGGGTTGTTACAGGCTACACAATTGTGAAGTTTGCTACACAATTGGACTATCGATTACACAGGTGCACCCCAATGACCAATTTCATCTGTTTGCTACACTTTTTAATAAACTGCACAGAAATGCTACACAATGAATAAATCACCTATTCCGTAACTCAAAATTCTTGAAATTGTAGAAAAAACAATTAGAAACCATAGAGAGAAAATAACAACATAAAAATCATCACTGCTGGCTTTATGTTTACATGTTGGTGTGTCAGTATGGAAAAAAACTTCGGGATCTATATAATAATAAGGTGCTTTTTGGGTGCTTATTAGGGCCTCTAATTGAAAATTAGGTGCTCCTTTAGTTATTGAGAAAATTAAGAAAAACTAAAGTACTGCTAGGTTTATAAAAGCTAGCAGTCCCCTCCAAATTTTGTAGACGGCCCTAAAACATCATTCTAATCACTTTTTCCAAATAACTTTTTCCGAAATTTTGCCATCTAACCCCACTTTCCGCGATTCCATATCTAAATTTTCGAATTTGCCGCCACAACAGTGATCACGTGACCAATGTCAAAATGTACTTTTAGGTTATCAGACATGCAGGATCGATCCCACATAAGAAAAAATCCATATCCTACAAATAAAAAATTTTCCCATATGTAGTGAACATCATGGGGGATACTGTATATGAAAGATGGGCCAAGTCCTTGCGGGGGGGGGGGGGCGGATTTGAAGTTACGCCACTGATTGACTGTGCACTAAACTTTCTATTTATGCTATCAGGAGATCGGGGTCTATTTTCATTTTTCAGGAGTTTTTTAAAGTTCAACTTATTTCTTTATTAGAAATAGTTTTATTTTGTGAAATTCGTAAAAAGTGTTACTTAAATCTTGAATGACAAAGTTATAGGCGGCCTGAGGCCGCCCCTAGATTTGGCCGCCCGCGTGCGGGGCACACCTGCTAAGAACGGCCCTGGCAGCACCATTGGCGTAGTCAGAACTTTATCTTAGGGGAGGCAAATTTGCAGGAAGTGATCCTTGCAGTAGTTGCAGCTTCCGCTGCAGGAAGCAAAGCGCCCTGAAATTTTGGGGACTTTTTACGCTATTTTTGGGATTTCTAATGGTAGGGGCAAGCGAGGATGCGGCCATTTTAACAAATTTATAGTAAAACGTTACTTATATTATCTCAATATTTTTGTACCTACCCACTACCGCACATTCACTACGAGGGCTCAAGCCCCCATTTCCTCCATGATTCCGGCGCCTATGAACATGAGCAGACCAGACATCAGAATGGTCGTAGGACTGCTCACAGTACACTACTTGGTGAAATACTACTTAAGGTTAATAGACAAAAGACAATCTCTGCAGATTCTGCTCAGATGTAATAAATATCGCAAAGAACCTGCTCTGCGAATGTCCAGCCCAATTCTGCGAGAGGCTCAAATTCTTTGAGGGGGCAACACTGTCATCAGGAGAATTGGGCCAACTGACACCCAGAAAAATAACTTCATTCGACAAGAGTCTACGCTTCCTGGAGACAATTTAAGATGTAGAATCACGTACAAAATATCTGCAAAAGTAGCAGTGCTAAGCGGCTGGAAAACCTCCGTCAATCTACAATCAACAATCTGGGCAGACTGCTACAACATACCTAAAGACTCAAAAATGCATATCAGAAAACTCTTAACAAACAAATACTTTTACAAAAATAATCAACACCTTGAAAGCTTCAGAACATCTACTTCCTCTAAAATAAGATTCACGAATTATATATACAATTCTTATGACACTTCAGTGCCGACTTAGAACTAAACCTCGCCTTACACAACGAACATTCATAAGGCTTCTCCCCAGTATGAATCCTCAAATGAATCCTCAAAGGAGCGCCTTGGCTAAACCGTTTGCCGCAATACTCGCAGCCGTAAGGCTTTTCGCCGCTGTGCACCCGCTCGTGCATCACCAAATAGTCCTTTTTAGTAAAGCATTTGCCGCAATGCGCACAGGCGTACGGCTTATAACCGGTATGAACGCGCTCGTGAATCACCAGTTTGCTGCGTTGCGCGAAGCCTTTGCCGCAAGTTTCGCACAGGTGCTTCTTTTCGTGCGGGCCCTGCTTCAAGTGCGACTCTTCCATGTGCTTTTCCAGGGTTTCGGATTTGCTGTATTTGCGATTGCAATAGGAGCACTGGTTTGGTAGGAGGATACCGTCGATGGATACTCTGTGGGCGCGTACTTGGTGGGTGTATAAGTATCTGGTATAGGTGAAGGTTTTGCCGCAGACTACGCAACCGAAAGGCCGCACGCCCAAATGTTCGTTTGCGTGCTCTTTGAATAGTAAATGGTCGTTGAAGCCTTTGCCGCAAGTTTGACAAAAGTAGGAGAATTTTTTTAAGTGGACATAGTTTATGTGAATCAATAGGGAGCCCTTTTTAGGGCTTTTGTAGGTGCACAAAGGGCACGCCACATGCCCTTGAGGGTGGTGATCTGACGAGTGCGCACCCATTTCGTAAAGGGTTTTAAAATTCTTGTTGCATTGAGAGCAGGAGTATTCTTTTTCGTGGATGTTTTTTATGTGGTCTTTGGCTTCAGTTTCTTGTTGGAACTCAGCTGAGCAAGTGTTGCATATATAGAGATCTTGGAGAAAGTCAAACTTGTATGTGTGAGTTTCCACAAAGTCTTTGTTGCTTTTAAGATGGATTTTCCGGTGCGCTTTTAGTTTGCCGGATGTTGAAAAGGTTTTCGGGCATTTTGGGCATTTGAATTCTTTTTTTATGGGTATTTCTTCACAGTCTTCGTTTTTAATGTTGCAAATGACGTAATTGTCGTCAGCGGCATCTGAAGAGTCAAACCTTTGTTTTAAAAGTTTCAAGGTAATTTTACTAAAAAAAAAAATCTAGTTTTAGAACTGGTTCCGTTTGAGGCCCTGCTTTACTTACCTTCACCTAAAAGAAACCCACCTAGGAATTCTTTGTCAAAACTGTGAGGAATTTGGAGGAATTTATGAGACATTGAAGAAATGTATAAGAAATTTTATTGGTTTAAACACTGAGCTTGAATTTGGAGGAATTTGCGGGTAGTTTGAAGAATTCTTTGCGCAAGCCGCGAATTCAGTGTAGTGCTTTACCCCTTGAAAACACCAATCACACACAATCTATCAAAAAATCTTTATTACGCTTTATAATCACCACCACTAGTACAATTCCTCTTGTGCAACCTCAATCCTTGATTGGTCGTAAACCCTTTAGTGCACAATTCGCACACGTAAGGCCGTTCCCCAGTGTGCGTCCGTATGTGAACCTTGAAAGGTGCAGATTGCCTAAAAGCCTTGCCGCAATATTCGCAACTAAAGGGCCGTTCGCCCGTATGAATTCGTTCGTGACAATTGCGCTCGCCCGATTTGGAAAAGCTTTTTTCGCAATATCTGCACGAGTAAGGCTTAACGCCTGTGTGAACTCTTTGATGTACTACCATTTTGTTTTTTTTCGCGAATCCCATTCCGCAAATGTCGCACAAGTGGATTTTTTCTTTGGGTCGTTTTGGTCCTGAATGTACTTGTTGTACGTGTCTTTCCAGTGAAGCTACAGAAACGAATCTGTTTCTGCAAAAAGTACATTCGGTTGTGTGGGCTTTGCCTAAGATTTCCACTCTGTGTGCTTTTAGCTGATGAGTCACTACAGATTTTGTGTAGGTGAAGCCGGCATTGCAAACTATACACCTGAAAGGTTTGACGCCTAAGTGGACGTTCATGTGTTCGCTGCAAAGGGTTTTGCTGTGGAATCCTTTGCCGCACTGGCTGCAGTTGTACATGTAACGTTTTTGGTGTTTGGTGTCTATGTGCTTGATGAACAGTGCAGGTTTGGAGAATTTTTGTTCGGGACACAGAGGGCAGTCGAAATCTTCATCTTCACTATGGGAGATCTACAAATGTTTGAAGTTTTATAGTTTATTATTCATATTTCTATTTGAGAACCTCAGATTCATTTTGATAGATAGTAGTAGTAAAACAACACCACTATGGGACCATTTTCTGTTGAATATAATAATGTATAGGATATGGACATTTACTTAGTTTTACCACACAATATTATTGTGTTTTTGTAATGACGTTAATTTTTAATCGATTGACTAATGTAATTTCAGATGAAATTGTCTCTTGTCTCTATTAAGTATTAATAGTTATGTAGTAATCAGTTTTTCCTGTTATTTCACATTTAACATTATATCTTCTACTAAAAATCGCTTTCCGTATATCATTTGTCCATTAATTTTAAGAGGTTATGGGCCTAGAAGTGAAGGTTAGTGGAAAATGGCTGTAAACTGTAAGTATAAGAATTATAGAGGATTTAGAGGTAATTACAAAGGTCGCCTCGTCGAAAAATAGAAGGAGAATGAAGAGAGAAAGCATCAGGTAAACACAGCTGAAGAAGTGAACAGAGTTGGGACTTTTGTTGTAGTTCACTAGAGGGTTGAAAGGCCTCCAAGGTCCGTATCTCTGGGCGTGACGTTCAGGAATAATTCCCGGAAGATCACTAGTTACCTTTAACCAAGATAACGAGTACAAAGCTCTTGAAACCGACTTTGTGGATAATTATCACAATTACTAATTTGCGTAATTAAATGAGTACCCAACTAATATTGTTCAATACTGGTTTTATTAATCAAATTGGTTCCTATTTATATTGTACATTTCAACTTGAAACTTATTATATTTATCATAAGTAATAACAATGAACTGTGTGTTGACCTTGTTTAGGCAGGTATCTAAAACATTGGCGCTACACTGTATCATTATGGAAATTAAGGTGACTGACGCCGTGAATGATGAATCTTGGTTTTTTAGTAAATTTGGGCAAGGTTTGTGATACTTTGATTACCTTGCCAAATTTATAACAAACAAACATTTTATAATATGTAGAAATTTCGAAATGTGTAATTCAAATTTTATGTTGATTAAACAAGAAGTGATTCTATTTGCTGCAAACTATTACAGTGATGTTGAGTTTTGTATTGGACTCAGGTGCGAATAATCATTTTGTGCAGGAAAGTCTAGAAGTCAAAAAGTTCGACATACAAGTGGTACCAAACTATGTATGAATACATATACAGCAAATGCAGAAATTTTACGTAAACAGTGTGAAGTCAATTAGGGACTCCATATATGTGGATAGATTAATTGAATTTTTGCCTGACCAGTGCCATATTTCAGTGAATAAGGACTTATAACATAGAAGATTGGGTCATGACACACTCATGTAGCTAGATTTATCAAAATTTGATAAAATATGCAGCAGTTGTATGGAAGGAAAGGTAACAAGGTGTCTATTTGATGAAAATAAGAGGACCTCAACTGCTATGGGAGATCTGGAGTGATAAAAATGTTAAAAACTGAAAATGAGTCTAGCAAGAATCTTATTCAATATGTAAAAGATCTTGAAACACAGTACCAGGTTAATGTCAAAGCATTTAGACTAGATAATGAAAGTCGAGTAGTTTTAGGAATTTTTCTAAGAAGAATAGTATTACTTTGCAGTATACCATGTCAATTACCCCCCAAGAGAATGGAAAAGCTGAAAAAATTAATAGAATTCTATTGGATACAATGAAAATCAAGATTATAGATTCAGGTATTCCAAAAACACTATGAGATGAGGCTTTGAAATGTTCTATGTATGAACTGAATAGCATTCCAACTAGAGCTTTACCTCTTGGAGTAAAAATGATCTGAGTAAGTTCAAGATTATTGGGTGTCGAGCCTGGTTCACAACTCTACCCAAAGGTGATAAGTTAGATGCTAAAGTAAAGCAGGTGGGATATTGTGGTAGTGGCTACAGATTGTGGTTACCAGATAAACAGAAAATAGTGAGATCCAAAGACGTAAGATTTGATGAAGGCATCAGAAGATAAAGATAGAAAGTGGGCCAAAGGAAAAAGGAAAACAGCTAAACTACTTACCTGATAAAGAAAAGGAAAGAGAAAAGAGACCTGTTCAAATGACCAATAATATGTAAGGATGCAATGGAAATTTAAGTAGTGATAAAAACGGAAAACATATGCCATGGAATAATAAAACTATAACAAGATATTAAAGAACTGTGAACAAACTCAAAATTCTTGATGACTATCAAACAGTGCGTATTGTTTGCTCATAGCGACTCGAAATGAGCCTAAGATTTATGCACAAACCTGTAAAACTGCAGAGAGAAGGAAATTAAGAGCCGATATTTCAATGTCATCCTAAGGTGCAGAATAATGTTAAGTCATCCTTAATTTAGGTGCCACATGAATGAACTAATTTGAAATTTACCTTAACGTTAAGGGTACCATAAGTCTAAGCTTGATTTTAAGGAAACATTGAAATATCGGCCCTTAACCTTTAGCTGCCCGCGCACTAGGATCTTCTGTAGCTACTCGCGCGGTGTATTATGTATACCACATTTATAAATGTGCGGAGTGCATAAATCAATGTAAGGATAACGACATTTTATGCCCTGATTTATCATTCACCTATATGCTGAAAAAATTACAGAACCGGTATCTCCTGTCGTCCAGAGTTCCAAAAACTGGGTAGAATTTTGTTTACTATCCAGGGGAGCAATGTTCTCATGAGAACAGAGATTCTGTCTTAGTCATTCACATTTATATTTCCATAACACTGACAAAGACAGAACAATCGTTCTTGTGAGAACGCTGCTTCCCGGTTTCGAGAATAGACATCCAGATAACATTAGCAAATCCATGAATGCTTGCATAGTGCACTAAAAAACTTGTCGATAAATCTCGTAACTTTCCAGCTACCAAAGCGCAACTGTCTGAGCACCTAGTGAACATATGGGTCATAGATTATACACCGGCGCAGATATAAGGCGATTTCAGCAAGCTTTGGTACATGGTTTGGTCTGTCAAATGCATACCAACCAATTTCGGATACGAAAATGATGTCGTCACCGTGACTTTGGTATCCTTTTTGATCTGTCAAATAGGATACCGTGGTCAGCAGCACGGTTCTTCTCATTTGGTATAGTGCTATCTACGTCTATTTTCGTTTTGTCCTGCTCTGGGAAATGTAAATAAAAGTTCATTAGAATTTGAATAATTTGAAATTTTTAACAAATATGTTTGTTTTTTCGCTACCTAAGAGGATTTTCCAGTACTATTAACTATGGACTAACCTTCAAATAACGAACTTATAGGTGTATGTAATACTGATTGGGAAGGTTATCGTCATACTCGCAAGAGTGTAAGTGGATTTGTATGTTTTCATGGAAAGAGTCTAGTAGCCTGGTATTCAAAAAAACAGAATTGTGTAGCATTGTCCTTAATAAAGGCAGAGTACATTTTTGCAGGACTGGCAGCACAAGAACTTATTAATCTTAAAGGTGCTTTCATGATTTCACAGGTATGACTAGACCAGTGATTTTGAAATTAAAATAGACAATTTGAGTGTCATATCTATGATGAAGAACTGTGACAATTCTAAGCGTAGCAAACATATAGATGTTTAGATCATGTTTGTTACATTAATCAAGTAAGTGACCATTGACCTATGACTATGTCACTTCTTTAATCATCCCTCTAATCTTATGGCCACGTGACCTTACCAGCAGCCTCTGATATCACTTTTTCCGCCATCCCTGCCAAGGACTCTCATGTTCTTCAGCGAAAGAATTGTCACTTAACATCCACAACAAATGACCTTAAAAATGGTCCCATACTGGTGTTGTTTTACTACTTAAAATCGCTACAACAAGAACCTGATAATTCTTACCTTTAAATGGTTTCCTAATTGGAACAAAGTTTGGAATTTTTCCTCACATAAACGACAATCAAAAATTTCACCGTGTGTCTTCGTGTGTTTCTCTGCTTCAATTTCGTCTTTGAATTCTGCTGAACAAGTGTTGCAAATGTAAATCTCCTGGATATCATCAAAAGAGTAAGTGTGGTCTTCGACGAATTCTCTCGGAGCATGGTGCTCCTTTCTGTGGATTTTGAGGTCCTTCATAGAGTCGAAAGTTAGGGGGCATTTTTTGCAGGAAACTGTTTCTTCTACTTTTATCCGAATGGTTTCTTGGTGGTCGCTGTCTAAGTCGCTGCAAATCGTTTTGTCTTTGTTTTTTTTGTTTCGACATTTATATTTTCGTTTAGGTTTTTTATCAATATCTTCTTCTGATTCAGATTCTTCTTTTAAAATTATGCTTATAAATTTGCTGGATTTTCGCCTGCTTTTACGTATGCGTTTTTTCCTAAAAGCAATTTTTTATTAGATTAAAATATAAACATATTAACACTAAAAATTATTTAGTAGATTCTCCAAGGCAATTTTTCTTGTGTAGCTTCATGGCTTGATTAGTTGTGAAGCCTTTATAGCAAAAGTCGCACTTATAAGGCCTCTCTCCTGTATGTTTCCTAATATGTACTCTAAATGGTGCATGGAATCCAAAACACTTGCCACAATACTCGCACGAGTAAGGCTTTTCACCTGTATGCACTCTTTCGTGTGTTTTCAAATAATCCTTTTGTGGGAATTTTTTGTTGCACCAAGTGCAAACAAATGGAAGATCGCCTTTGTGCACTCTTATATGTTTGTGAAGTTTTGATTTTTCAATAAAGCCTTGTCCACAAGTGTCGCATAAGAAACTATTAGGCTTTTTGGCAGTCTTTCTTTTAAAATTACAAATAATTACATGCTCTTCTAAATCTTTGAAGTTGTTGAATAATTTGTGGCATCTTTTGCACTCATTTAAGTCGCTGGAGCTCACTTGGTGATTTCTCACTTGATGTACTATCAAGTACTTTTCAAAGCTGAAACTTTTATTGCAAACAATACACTCAAAAGGCTTAGTACCGTTATGGAAGTTTTCATGCTCCTTGTACAACTTAAATTGCTTGAAACCTTTACCGCACTCTTTGCAATAAAATGGAAACTTTTTCAAATGCGTATAGTTTACATGTGCCTTGAAACTATACGGATTAGAGCTTTTGCTTATATATTTGCACAAAGGACATTTGATTTTACCATCTCCATGCTTTGAAGAGTGTATACCAAGATCAAAAGCATTGTTAAATAATTCATCGCACTCGTAGCATTTCAAAATAGGTTTGTGAGTTTTTATGTGGTCTTCGACTTCTTGGGCGTTTTGAAACTCGGCCGAGCACACTTGGCATATGTAGAGGTCTTGCAGCAAATCGAATTTGTACGAGGGATCTTCTTCGATAAAGTCTTTAGCTTTGTGAGTTTTTTTGTGATCGCGCAACATTGTTTCGGTTTTGAACGAGGCCTCGCAATATTTACATATGTGAATTTTCTTCTTTTTTAAAGCTCGTTTTCTAAAAAATTATCTTTCATTATCTTCTAAATTATGGCTTATAAAGTAGGTAAGAAAAAGAAAACTATATAGTATGAGGAATGTAATTTACTTATACACATAAAACACATTTAAATTAGACAGGACCAATAACTGCATATTGTTCGAGGACAATGTTGGGACTGATGACAACGGGTTCAAGTTCTGTCAGGTTACCGTCTCGATTGTTGGTGCAATTTTTCTTGTGCAACTTCAAGCCTTGGTTCGTTGTGAAGCCTCTGGTGCAAAATTCGCAAACGTAGGGGCGTTCGCCTGTGTGAGTCCTCCTATGAACCCTACAAATTTTGTACATTGAGATTATGTATATGGGATGGAAAATAGAGGAGGAACAAAAGATGCCTTTAGATAAAACAACTAGTGTTTTCATCTTCAGCAGGGATTTTCGAGTCTACATACCGTTATATAATGACAAGGTGATAATGATAGAGTGATAACGACTTAGTTAATTCAACATTCTTGAAGGAATTATCCAAAAAAATACAAATTTTCCACGTTTCTACATCTTGTCCATGATGATCAGTTGAATATGAGATCTTGATATGCGAAAATTTGGAATTTCAACATTGAATTGATGATATTGTAGTTGTAATGAAGGACTACAATAACTGCAAATTTCCAATTGCCTCATTGAAGCCCGGTTTATTGATCTTCAGAGACTTCACATAAACTTGCTGGTAACTATCTGCCAACCAAATAGATCATAGAGCAAGAAAGCCAATTCAGATTATCAGGGCAAGAATTTTCCAATCTTGTATTGAGATTGCCAATGAGAAAACCGGAAGCCATAAAAGCACCCAAAAATAGATTGCCTATAGTCTCAAATATTTAATAGGCACACTTGTGACATCACTAGTATCCTGAACTTGAAGGCAACGGAAATCAAATTGTGAGGGTGCCATATTGGCATCATTGGAATTATATAGTTCCAGATTTCAACATTTGGACTTCAAATCTCGTCAGAGTGTCTTTTAAATTGAATCAGTATCGTATCTGAACACCATGAAGAAATTGCTAGTCATGAGTTCCCATGGAGCAACTGGAGTTAGTTCCGCAGCAATTTATTCATCAATACAGGTGTTCTTAAATAGATCATACAGTGTGCTGGTAACACAATTTAGTAAATAATCTAGGTTACCTAAATACATTTAATAATATTTTCTGAATAGCATTAGGCGCATTCTGAATAGCATTAGGTGCATTCTGAATAGCATTAGGTGCATTCTGGATAGCATTAGGTGGAATGGAATAATAATATTGAAAACATCAGTGTAATATCAATAAGCAACTGGAGAGAATGCGCATATGCAGGTTCTGTCAGGTTTAGGTTCACAAAACAAATATATTATGAAATGGCTGTTTCACGGCTCTGGAATCTTAGGAGAAGGACAACGCACTCTAAGGCACACCAAAATAAATCTGACAAGGTTGCAGTGGTAGAAGACACTAATCTATGTATATTGAAAGTTTCTTACCTGAAAGGTGCATGTTGTCCGAACCTCTTGCCGCAAAACTCGCACTCGTAAGGTTTCTCGCCCGTATGAACTCGCTCGTGAGTTTTCAAATAAGACAATACTGGAAACCGTTTGCCGCACCACGAGCAAACAAACGGCAAATCGCCCCTGTGCACCCGAAGATGCTCCAAAAGCTTGGCCCTTTCGGTAAATGTTTGACCGCAAGTGTCGCACAAAAACGACTTGGCAGGGGTGCCGCTTTTGGTTTTCTTGTTGCGTTTGTAGCACGTTTCAAAATGCACTGCTAAAGCTTCGGGTTTGTAGAAATGGCGGTTGCACGTTTTGCATTCGTGTTCGATTTTCCTGCCTGAAGTGCCAACTTGGTGGTTTCGCACTTGGTGCATGTTTAGGTATTTGGGGTAAGGGAAACCTTTCAGGCAAACGACGCAAATATAAGGCTTTTTGCCTGAGTGTATATTTTGGTGGTCTTGATAGAACTTAATATGTCTAAACCCTCTGCCGCACTCTTTGCAAAAATAAGGGAACTTCCTCAAATGCACATAATTTACATGAGTCTTAAAACAGTAAATACTAGAAGTTGTTGTTTCGTAGGTGCACAATGGACATTTGATTTTATTTTCTGAATTGTGTACTGCTGAATGTACCCCTAATTCGATGTAAGTTTTGAAGTTGCTATTGCAAATTGTGCAACTAAGAATCTTCTCGTGCGATTTCATGTGATCCTTGGCTTCAGCTTCAAGCTGAAATTCAGCCGAGCAAACATTGCATATAAACAACTCTTGGATTTCATCAAACTTGTAATTAGGTTTTTCTTCAGTAGTTTCATCCGGAAATAATTGTTTGTGGGTTTTGTTGTGGGCCTGGAACAATTTGTAGTTTGTTAATGTTTGGTCGCAATATTTGCAAGCGTAAGTGCGGGGGGGTTTCCTAACTCTTTTTTTAACAGTTTTTTCTGGTAATAATGGTTCAAAGCTGCAATCTTTGTTGTGCTTGTGACGTTGCCACAATTTAGTATCGTAGAAAACTTCCTTGCACCTGTCGCAGTTCCACGATTGCACTCCAGGCCGCTTTTTCACTTTGTTTTTGGGTTTGACGTTTTCGAATTCGTCTTTTTTTAATTTCAGTCTTGTCAAGAGATCCAAATCTTCATCGTCGCTAGCTTCTTTGAAGTTTTTTTGTTTGTTAGTAGCTCTAGTACGCTTCTTCCTAAAATTACTTTTGTTAGAACACAAGGGTAATTGCTATTTTAAACATTATAAGTTCAGATTAACTACAAAAATATCTGTTTTTTGAAAAGATTTTATTAAATTCAACAGTAAAATACAATGACAATCAATAATTCGACTTGCTGGTTAACGTACTTTCAGGTATGTTCTGGTACTTGTGGTATTATTTCCTAATATTAAATAAAATCCTCTAAATACGAAGGTCTTCTTCTTAATCTTACCTCTAAGTATGACATCAGACATCATCTTAATATATTGTGATTATTTGGATGAAACACTAATATGTTGTATATCATATTACCAATTGGTTTTATGGTTTTTCCAGGAACTTGATATTTTTCTAAATTTTAGTACAAATTGTATAAAAAGTTATAGGCAATACCAAAATACATCGTTTAGGAAACTTTACTTGTCTTGCAAATTACTCTGAGGGTGGTTTAAGAGGGTAAACCTAATAGTTGTGATTCATCGAAAAAAGGGTGTTTGTGAAAATATGATATGGGCATTTCCACCCCAGTTCCGGACACAATTAGTACAGGATGTTATAGGGAGTACCAATATACATCGTTTGGGGAACCTCACTTGATTTGCAAATTATGCTTTGAGGGTGGTTTAAGAGGGTGAGACTTATAATTGCGATTTATCGAGAAAAGGATTTTTATGAAAATATGAACATTTTCACCCTATTTCCCTCATATCCCAATTATTGTCATGATAAGTTCCATCAATATAAGAAAGTAAGATACAAGTGTAATAATCTGCCCCACTCTAAACTCACATACAGTTATGATTGACTGCACACCATTAGGTACACAATATTCAATCCATATCACAAATTCTTTTATTTATTAATAACAAAATGTTAACCAAATATATATCATTATATTAGTCAGTGGAACAGTCAGACATTTTGTCTGTGGGGAGGCTATGCAGAAAAATTATTAAGAATATATACTTACTATCCTTTGAAGGGGGTGTAAACCAAAAATCAAAATTTCTGTATAACAAACTCTAAGACAACAAACTGCACCATCTTATGCCTAACGTCACAACCGCTCGGTTACTGTGGGCCGGTATTTCGTCACTTTATGTTACAGAATAACGAGTTTCACCGTATATTAAAGTTCCCTTAATTAAAAGTTCAACTTAAGCTACAATGAACTAATTTCATGTTAAGGATACCTTAGGTAAGTCTTGATTTCAAGGTAACCATAGCTCTGTTTCAACCGACATGAGAACCGTTTTACAACCAGTAATTTCCAGTTGCCCACCTAGTTTAATCTTACTTGACAAATGAATTGAGCGACTGGAAAATTACCGTTCTAGAACGGTTCTCATGTCGGATGGAACAGAGCTATAAGGGCCGGTATTTCAATGTCACCTCAAGGTGCAAGATGAAGTTAAGTCATCCTCATTACAAGTTTCACCGTATATTAAACTTCTCTTAGTTCAAGGTGGATCTTAAGCCACATGAATGAACTCATTTCAAGTTCGCCTTACCGTTAAGGGTATCTTAGGTAAGTCTTGATTTCATATTTTCACTAAAACCCTTTTTTCGATGAATCGCAATTATTAGTTTTACCCTCTCAACAGTTATTTGCAAGTCAAGTGCAGTGTTGCCAGATAAAATAAAAAAATTTCGTTAGAATCGATAAAGAAACATCGTGAGACCTAAAATTGCTTGTAAGAAAATAATGCCCAATGTTTTTCTATAGATTTTTGATAGAGTAGACATGATTTTACATCCATAAGATAATGAAATTTTATTATTAAATCTTGTATCCTTGTTTTTTCCGCTTTTTAGCAGGTGTTTCTGAAAGCTGAACCTCGTTTTCATTATCCGCAGGATTGCTTATCCTTAAAAAGCGTACGTTCGCCAATTCTCGAGTCGGCAGCTGGTTTGCGAGTGACGTCACTACTATAGCTGATAGATGTGATGAATTGCTTGCGATTCAGGCTGTGCTTGTGAGTTAATTTTATTGGGAGTTTTAAATTAGGAAAAGGCAATTTCAACGTTTATGAATTCGTTTTTTTGGACTCGCATAATGCATTTTCTGTCAAGAGTTGAGGTCTGCAGCTGACGTCACAAATAGTGGGGTCTCGTGGACTTCGCAGACACTTTCAGCTCAATGACTAGTCCAATTAGCACAGGATATAGAAAAACAAACAGCAGGTTAACTCTCACGCGCATCTCTTCTGCGCACGCCGCCATTCGAGGATACAGCCTATCTTTACATGGCAAAACAATGAGATTTAACGCCCATCTCATCTGCGCACGCCGCCATTTTGGGATACAAAGCTCAAATTAGCCTGCTGATTGTTTTTGTATATGCCGTTAGGTGAAGTGTTCTTGAGCGCGCATGTACCAGGAGCAGCGTAACATAACTAAATATTGTATAGTAGATTTTTATTTCGATTATTTTCGATTACATTATATTTGATTACTGATTTGTATTACTACAGAGAGAATTCGTGAGATTTGCTACCTCATTCGTGAGATCGTGAAATTCTGACCAAAATCGTGTAATCTCACGAATAATCGTGAGATCTGGCAACACTGGTCAAGTGAAGTTCCCTAAACGGTGTATATTGGTACTGCCTATAACTTCCAGTACCGTTTTTATACCCGAGACTAGAGTAAAAATGTCTTGCAAATATTGATTTTACTCTCTTTAACCACCCTCAAAGGTCCTTAGATAAACTGACACATTTTGCAGGTCAGGATGTGCTTATAAATAAACTGGCACACTTTGGAGGTAAATATCTCGAAAACGAGAAAAGATAACGAGATGCGGTTTGTTCCGGGAGAATAAGGATATTTTAAGGTTTTTTTTTTACAGTATTGCCAAATCCCAAAATTAGCTGAAATTTGGTTTTACAGACATGCGATTTTTTGGAATCGTCAATAGTGTAAAAAAAACTTTAAAACATCCTTATTCTCCTTGAACAAACCGCATCTTGTTATCGTTTCTCGTTTTCGAGATATTTATCTACTTAATGTGTCAGTTTATCTGTATTTGTGAATCAAGTGAGATGCCCTAAAACCCATAACTTCCAGTACCATTTGTACCCGAGAATATCTTTTGAACCATACATCAAAAGTGCTCCCTGGTTCCTGATCATAATGAAATTTTGTTATACTATATTACCCAGGGTTTCCATCCACTTTTTTGGTTTGGCTGGATTTTAAGTTAAATTTTGGAAATTTGATGAAAACTGACCCAAAAACTGATAAGAAAGTTTTGATGAGTCCTTAGATTACGCAATCTATTCCAATATGGCTGTTCAGCTCAAATTGTGGTGACGTTCATAAAAAAAGCATTTTTGTTCAGGGCCTTTATTGTTGTAGATGCCAATTATAACAATATGACAATGCCAATGTCAAACCCAAATGTCCAGAATGTGACAAAATAATAATTTTTCATTGATTTCTTATGGCCGTTTGCACCGACAATTTTAAGGAGAGCTTAACGATAAGTATTCCTTAAAGTGACATTTTTACATGTAGAAATGTCATTTTAAGTTCTTCGTATCGTTAAGCCTCCTTTAAAATTGTCGGTGCAAACGGCCATTAGTAACCTAAATGTAAACAACACGGTGTCTGACCTGAACTTCCATATTGAATTTCGTTTGACAGGTCATGAAATTGCCTGACATTGGCCTGACAATCAATATGGCAAAAATGAAAACTCGACTGGTTAAGTACAGTCATGAGCACAAAAAGTGAGACACCCGACTGACAGGTCTTGACATTTTTTGCTATTTTGCGTAAATCAGTCTTTTCTTTACAATCCGTGCGTTCGGTATTTTGATCAGAGTTCTCCGAGCTTGAATTTACCGTTCGTTTATTCAAAAAGTGTACTCGGAACAGGCTCATTTGCGTTCGTTTATTAAAATTTTGGGCACTCGGATACTTTGTTCAACTGCTCTGTTCGCTCGCTGGTCATGTGATTACGGCTCCGCTCAGCACGCTCTGCTCCGCTCTGCTCTTTGAGCAAAATACCGAACGCAAGGACAGGCATGTAATATTGACAGTTGAGTTGAAGAGGGCGCTTCTGTACTTGGTGCACTTTAAATTTTGGCGTGTGAATAATCGAATGTAATTTTAACCTCAAAAGTCAAGTTTGATGTGTGATTTGAAGACAAGCTGACGCTGACACTTTTGAAAATATTCTTTGAGGGCCACTGAATGTTTTGGAAGACATTTTAACTTATTCACTGTTTATTGTTCATATGTAGTTAGGGTTTCCATAAAGGTTTTTCGGAATTCAGGACAAAGGAGTCAAGAAATCCGGACAAAATCCGGACTTCGCCGAAATAGTTATTGAGAGTGTGTAAAGTGAAAGGCGAGTGTGACAAAATTCACATTTGTAAAAAAAGGTTCACTCCACACACGTATTGCATAATATACAAACAATTTTCTACTACCAATGAAATATGTGTAAAAAAAAATAACTTTAGACAAATAATTTACGCATACGCACTAATGCGTAAAGTAATTTACTAGAAAAAAATTACAGTGTCGACATCTGTCATTGACCTTTCACGCACTAGTTAGTAGGCAATTTTTCGCGAGGAGAACATTGGAGGATAATCAAGCATAATCTGATTATCCTGGGTTATGTGATGTGTCAACTGTGTCATACTCCCCTAACTCCCTCACCCTTTAATTCTGGGCCTACGAGTGACGTCACTACCAGCAGTTTATAGTGCTGACGTCACCCGCAGACCACGATGGAATGCTTGCGATTCAGGTTGTGCTAGTGAGTTAATTTTTTCGTCGATTTCAAATGTAGAAAGTTTTCGGTCTGTTCTCACAGAAGAAGTTAAGGGCCGGATTTATAGTCGCTGCTTGAGGTTTCCTCAGGCCATAAGAAGGCTTTGAACGTTTAGAATTGAGATGACTAACTTGTCAAATAGTAGCAACCTTCAAAGAAGACCCAAGAAACGACTATAAATTCGGCCCTAAGTGTTCTTGATCCTCGAGTATCCCAAAATTTGATGATGGGTGAGTTAGGGGAGCATGGAACAATTGACATATCACATAATCTAGCATACTCGAGTATGCTTGGTTATCCTCGCGGAAAATTTCCTACGTACTAATGCGTGAAGTAAAATTTACGTCTTTTGGATAGTGCGTAAACTGAGTATGAGTGTTCCTACGATCTCTGAGTTTTCCGGACATTGTTCCGAATTCCGGCCGGACTAAAAACCCAAATATGTCCGGGTAAATCTGGACGTATGGAAACGATTTAAAACTATTGACATTTACCGCCAAAATTTAAAGTACTCCAAGTTCACTCGCGCCCTCTACAAAATTTTTGGGAACTTAACTGGATATTTGCTGCCATTGATTTTTTGTCAAATATGACAATCCGTGTCATTGCCGTAGGGTAGGTATAGTTCGTGAGCCCATTTCACAATAGGAAAAAACAGGTGTCCCACTTTTTGTGCTCACGACTGTACATAATCAGGCTTATGATGTACCTATCATTTGCTGTTATTTTGACAGCAACGTTGAGTTATCTGTCACTATTTATTCTACATGTAAAAATAGAGACAGGTATAGATTTTAAGCTATAACACAACTGTTAAAATAATAGGAGGGGATCCATCATAGGCCTGAAGATATTCTATTCACAATCTGTAGTCCAAAGGTAAATTTATCACCTTTCCCTATCAAATAACATTGAAAAGTGATAAATTTTACTTTTGGACTACAGATTGTGAACAGACAATACTTTCAGGTATGTCTTGGTACTTGTGGTACTGTTTCCTAACAAAAGGGCAAAAATAAAAGCCTATATTTAGGACCACAAATATATTATCTTAAGTAACACTATAACTATTAAACTACTTCAAATAATAACTTAAGGGTACGAATTATCAAACACATAATCCGTATAAAACGCTACATTAGTATCGTTAATCTCCACATCCCTCACAAGACATCTCTTCATGTGAACCTTCTTAGTCTGATTAGTAATAAACCCCTTCTTGCAAAACTTACACTTGTAAGGCCTTTCCCCAGTATGAATCCTCAAATGCACAGTAAAAGGCCCGGGTTGCCTGAAACACTTGCCGCAATACTCGCACGAGTAAGGCCGCTCGCCCGTATGAATCCGCTCGTGTTTTTGCATCGTATCTTTGCCTGTAAAGCCGCGATTGCAAAAGCGGCAAATCCAAGGCTTGAGCCCTTCGTGCATTGCTTTTTGGTGCCGCACCAAACGGTATTTGGAGCTGAAACTTTTGCCGCAATTGTCGCAAAGTAAATTCAATGGCTGAGGGTGTTCAGATTTGATTTTTGGGGTCAACAAACGAGCTCCCATTGAGGGTTCGTTATCGATGCTGGCTTTGTGGTAGTTTTTCTGGTGGCGGATCAATTTGCCTTCGTTGTAGAAGGTTTTGGTGCAAACCACGCAAGCGAAACGGACATACTGGGCGTCGGTTAGTTTAGTATCAACAGCGTGTTCGGTTTGTATGTGAAATGCTAGTTTGGATCTGATGACTGTTTTGAAATGGCACAGAGGGCAAGTCATTGCTTTGCTGGGGTTGTGTTTAGCGCTGTGGTAGCTTAACTCGACAAGGCTTGGAAAATAAGCGTCGCAAATGTTGCACTTGAAGCCTGAATGCTTTTTTTCAATGTGCTCATCGATTTCGGATTTGAATGCGAATTCTTGGTGGCATGTTGTGCAAATGTAAATGTTTTGGAACTTGTCAAAGTAATAGAGTTCGCTTTGTTTGGATTTGAAAATGTTGGGCTTCTTTTTTATCATTAGCTCAGATTCCAGGCAATTGTTTTCGTGAATGTTCAAGCGTTCTTGGGATGAAAATATTTGGGGGCATTTTGGGCATGAGAATATTGACCTGTGAGCAGTAGCTGGTTTTGGTTGTTTTACAACTTTTTTACTCACAAGTCTAATTCCAGGTAGTTTTCCTAATAAATCTTCAAGAGGTTTCTTTTTCTCACTCACAGCCTTAGGAGTCTTGGAATTTTTCTCACTTGTAACGCTTATTCCTACTGGCAATGATTTCATCATATCTGTAAGATTTAGATCAGCCCTGGGCTGAGAAGGCTTTTTCTTTTTGCCAGCCTTGCACCGCTTCATATGAGCTTCCAGTAATGGTAAATTGGAAAAATTGCTGTTGCAATCCGAGCACTGGAACGTTATGACAGAGAGGGCTTTGAGTTTAGCATTTTCGACTTTGGGTAGTTCTGGTTTCGGCATGTTGGGCGTCAGACGTTTGAGTTTTATTGTTGCTGGCAGATTCAGCTTGGGTAATGTTGACTTTTGTGTTGCTTGTGGATTTAGCTTGGACTTTTTTCTAAAAATAAAACGTATGTTAGTTTATAGGGTTTTTATTTTATGTTTTCAAAAGGTCTAAAAGGATATTCAAATGAAAATAAGTGTTTTTAAAGCTTTATAGGTATATTTAAACAACTAATAAATCTGTCTATTATAAGGAACTTAGGACCGGTATTATAAAGTTCGGTTGATTGAAGGTTGAATTTCAATCAGCGGTTGAATAAAATCATACGGAAATGTCAGTTCGACTGCTGGTTAAAGCTCAACCTTCGGTCAACCAGGTTTTATAATACCGACCCTTATACTTATAAATCATTTATATAACAGTTTTATAAAAATTAAAATAATTATAAAAGCAAACAAATAAAAACCAAAAACTTGTTGGCAAAATATAATTTCTTTTCCTTTGTCCATCAGTTGCAATGCAACAACTGATGGTATTTCCATTTTCCTGACAGCACATGTACAAACCCACTAAGACTTTAGACATATTATTAGTGCAATACGAGTAATTATTGAATTATTTTCAGCTCTTGATTGCCTTCAGAGAATTTATCTAACGAATAAAGGTCAATTTTCACTTGTGTTTCACTCAGCTCGGCGACATGACACTCTGAGTTGCTAGATAAATATTTCATTGGTTCAAATACATAAATTCCCACCTATACTGCACTATACTTTACGACGAATCGCATTTAAACCAATGAAATTATCTAACGACAATTTGCATTGCTGCGTCGTGTCGCGTCGCCGAGCTGAGTGAAGCGCAAATGAGAATTGACCTTAAAGAATAGTTCAAATTTTAATTATTACCGGGTTTCGACTCTTGATTGTCTCTAGACAAGTTTTCTGACGAATCATGACTAGAGAATAGTCCAAATTTTGATTAGTAGCAACTCTTGACTGCCTTTGAACACGGGTGTTCCTAAAGAAGGGAGCAAATAATGGAGCACTTGTTCCACTTCCCCACCTGCCGATTATTACTGTCTCATGATGCTACCAGATAACAAACAATCACTAGACGAATAAAAAAGCGGGATGACTATAATTCCTCTTTAAACTTTTGTAGGTACTTACTCCCTTTAATATTATTCTATAAATAATAAACTTACGAAAAGCAATGTATCTCTTGAATCTTGATTCTGGTTTTGGCAACACTGTCGTCGTTAGCGTTCTATGAAATGTACAGGATGTTTCCTTATATTTTGACCCCTACCTACAGCTTTAACTATACGAGGTGGAAACAAACTTTAGAGATGAAAGTTGTAGGACTTTGTCTATTAATCTTTTGCAAATGTCAAAACGGGCAAATGACAGGTGCCCACTGTTACAATGACAAACATTTGCATTTTTCAAATGGAACACCCTGTATATTTTTGGCTTCCAAATATACCATATATGTTGATATTTGGTTCAGTTGTTTCGTCCATTTTGACATTCGCAAGAGATAATAGACATAAAACCCTACAACTTTCATATTTGAAGTTTTTTCCCACCTCGTATAACTAAAGCTAGGTAGGGGTCAAAATATAAGGAAACACACTGTACTCTTATTTCGAAAAAACTTCTTATTTCGAAAAAACTCTACCTCATTTATTTGTAGTTACGTCATCCAGGTGAGAAAAAAAGAGGATAATTCATTGATAATGACAAAAATATAAAGGTTGATTACCTTCTCAGTTCATAAAACGAACAATCAATGCTGAGACACCTGACACCCACTTCTTCTAAAAAAAGTGTTGTCTCCACTGTTTGGAATGTACCAAACAAAGATAAATAAAAATTACGTCATAACAATTAGGTAAAATTTAGACTTAGACTATATGTATACAGGGTGTCCGGAATAACTTGATGTACAGTGAGAATCATTGCAATTGGCACACACTATATAAACATCCCCCGTAATAAGTCAAAAATTTTACTTCTTTGTCACACAGGTAATGTCAAAATTGTGCCAGATTGATGAATCAGTGATGAACATATTCGTTTTTATAGACTGCTAAGGGCCAAATTATGGACCGACTGGTAAGCGTCTGGTTGTTAACAGGTACTTTTTATTCTTTAGTGTACCAGAAAGTACCTGCTAGGTAACAGCCAGACCAGACGTTTTGGCAACACTGCTTATTATACAACAAACGTCAAAAAATTGGCCGGTCCCCTGTTTGGCTACTTCCTACGTATTCGCCGAGGCTAAATCTATAGGTATGTCCATGTGGGTTTTTTTTAATTTTGACAACTATCAATGTCAAAAATTTTTACCTTTTCTTTTTTTCAAAAAACAAATGTCAGAAAACGATCCCCAGGCTCCGAAAACACTAAAATAAAAAGTTTCATCGATATACGTCAAAAACCAACGGCATGGCAACGCCGAACTCCTTTTTTGACATATGTTGAAAAAAAATGTGGTACTTCCTACGTATTCGCCGAGGTTAAATCTATATGCTCATGTGTTTTTTTTTTTAAATTTCGACAGCTGTCAATCTCAAAAAAAAAACGTCGTTTTTTAGTGGGTTTTAGGGTGAGAATTATATAGCAACATGTAGCAACACTTATATGAGAATTTAATGAATTCATTTGTAGCAACAGTTGGTACAAAAAATTCAATTTCTCGTCATGTTTGGAATTCCAATTTTTGAATTTTTCCGGCTCCTGATTGGTTTCGGGATTCGAATTTTGATTATTCTCGGCTCTTGATTGGCTTTAAATTTTGAATATTCCCGGCTCTTAATGGGTTTAAAATAATCCTAATCTCGGCCCTTCGAGCTCGAAATTTGAAAAAAACATATGGCAACACTGCTCATGATACAACAAACGTCAAAAAATTGAAATTTCAAAGTAGACTTTGTTTTTTTTTGACAATTGATACAAAATGAGGTCTTTTTGTTTCAAAGATTACGGCCCGAAGGGCCGGAGTCTTAAAATCAGTTGACGATGAACGGATAAAAATTTTGTCGATATCGACAGATGTCACCTGTCAAATTTGATACATGTTCGACTTTTTCCCCGCTCTACTATAAAAGCTACGAAAATCAAACCCCGGTACAAGGCAGTTTCACGACGCTAACTATCGATTTTTGTTAAAAAAATTTGACAGCTGTCAACGTAAAAAAAAGGTTTTTTTTATTTTGCGAATTTCAAGAAAAAAAAGTGGTGGAAAACGATCCCCGGACCCAAAAAACCCTAAATAAAAATCCCAAAAAAAAACCAACGAAAATGACATCCCAAAACCTACTTGATGAAACTAAAGTTTTTCTCACTTACCCCATTGAAAAACTGAAAATTTTTGGTGGAAACTGAAGAAAACTCAAAGCCTTGTACTTTAAATCAGTTTTCCCGACTGAAAAAGCTCCGGAAAAGTGAAAAATTCGAAGAAAAACTGAATAAAAATGTAAACACGTCAATTGAAAATGGCCGACTGTCAAAAATGCTTCCTTGATTTAAGTTAGCCACAAGCGATGTTGCCACATCAAAAACATTTTAAATGGGATTTTGCTAATTATGGCATTTAAAACTAAAAATTTTTACTAAAAAATGAAGAAAACTCAAAACCTCGTATGTTAAATTGCTTTTTTCCATTAAAAAACCTCGGAAAAATCGAAAATTCGAGAAAAAACTGGCAAAAAATCATAAGACGTCACTTCAAAATGGCCAACTAAAAGCAACGTTGCCACATTTCATTTCGGAAAACAAAAATAACATTTTAAAAGGGTTTTTTGTTTAAAATTCAATTTAATAATTAATTAATGATTATGATAATTAAAATTCCCCAAATAAATCATAGGAACCTTGTTTTTAGTTCAATTTCAATGAAAATGACATTATAAGGTTTACTTATTGATTATAGTGAGTAAGACAAAGACAACGATAAAGTAGTATATGTTTGCAAAAACCACCAGCCTCGTGATTAAAATAACAAGGCTGGTGATTAAAATAACTCTGGCCCTTCGGGCTCGCGTATAACTCCGGCCCTTCGGGCTCGCGTATAACTCCGGCCCTTCGGGCTCGCGTATAACTCCGGCCCTTCGGGCTCGCGTATAACTCCGGCCCTTCGGGCCGGAGTTTCCTTTTGGCTCGTATTACTGAGTATCCCAGATTCACAGATTTTTGTCGTGGGAGGCGCGGGATTGATTGAAATAATGTTGTCAGATTTTTCTAAATTACATTGAAATTGAATCAGGAATAAAAAATTGAGATTGAATTTTCAATTTTTTGAGGGAGGCTTAGTCTCCCCTGCCTCCTCTGACGAGCCGCCACTACAAGGGATGTTGAAAGAGTATTATAGTATGTGCCAATTGTAATGATTCTCGCTGTACATGGGGATTTTGGAAACTGTTGAACATACAGGGTGGATCAAATGAGGAAAAAAATCGCTATGAAGTGCCTACAAATAATCTGTCATCAAGGCATAGAGTATAACGGGTGTGAACTATTCTAGGAGCTTCGCACCCGAAAGCGGCCCTGAGTTCAAAGAAGTTGATGACAAATTAGGTACAATTTATAGGCACTTGATTACGCAAGTTTTTCTCCATTTGGTCCACCCTGTATCTTCAATAGCTCTCAAAATCCGTACTTCAAATTATTCCCGACACCCTGTATGTTCATTCATGAATATATGTATGGTAACTTACATGAATGGCCCCATTTAAAAAATGAAAATAAATCAAGCTTTTGCCCCCCCTCCTTTGGAAAAGTTTCCTAATGAATCAAGAGCCAGGAATAGTCCAAATTTTGACTATTTTTCGGTCAAGATTCGTTAGAAAACTTCTCTTAAGACAGTCAAGAGCTGGTAATAATCAATCTAGTAGTGAATTTGTACAGCTTTGCCTTATATACAAACCAAATACTCAACAATAACAATATATTCCAACTAAAAACTTAACAAAATCCCTATTATTAACCAACTTTAACATTATTGCAACTCTTCATGTGCAAATTCAACGACCCCCTAGAAATATACCCTCCATTACAAAACTGACAAATATAAGGCCTCTCGCCCGTATGGCCTCTAACGTGAATCCTAAGCGAGCAAGCCTGATTGAAGCATTTGCCGCAATGCTCGCAAGGATAAGGCTTCTCGCCGGTATGCACCCGCTCGTGCATTATTAAATAGTCTTTTTTGGTGAAGCATTTCTCGCAAAACTTGCAATGGTAAGGCTTCTCGCCCGTGTGAATGCGATAGTGGATTTTTAGTTTGTCGCTTGAGCCGAAGCCTTTGCCGCAAAAGTCGCACAGGTGGCGCTTTTCGTTACGTTCTTCGCCTTGCTTATGCTTCGAGGTTATATGCTTCAATAGAGTGTCCACTTTTGAGAAGACTTTTAGGCAAATGCTGCATTGGGTTTTGTGCAGGGTGCCTTCAATGTAAACTGTATGATGTCGGACTTGATGGATGTTCATGTATCTACAAAGAAATTCTTAATCCTACTACTATTGCAATCTAAAGGTGCATCCAGACCAATGTAACCAAGCAGCGCGAAATGTTCACATTCTTTTCTTTACTTTTTCTACTTTTCTTTCTTTTACGACATTGCTATTTTTGCCTTTACCTTTAGCTTCATTCACTTTGGTTATCTTACCTTCATGTTTTCAAGGTAAAGTAAGCAGACACTCGTTCTGGGTCCTTATTATTGAAATAGGGGAGCAGTGTTCCGTCTTTGTTACTCAAATTATCATTTACATATCATTGAGAAACACTTGTTCTCCTGGGAAGGCTGCTCCCCTGTTTCAAGAATAAGGACCCTGGAAGGACACCTAACTACTATCTATTCACAATCCGTAGTCCAAAGGTAAAGGTAAATTTATCACCTTTCCCTATCAAAAAGCACTGAAAAGTGATACATTTTATCATTACCTTTGGACATCGGATTTTAAATTCAAAATATAAATATATTTTACCTAGGTATATTATCTTAATTCTCGAGTTGGCTTAGATTATCGTCGGAAAAATGTCTTTCTAACTTTTCCCCCTATCGTAGGAGAGGAAGGGTTGTAACAATTGCTGCAACAATTTTTAGTTTATGTACCGACATATGTCTATGGTACCGACCCCGCATGGAAAATATTTTGCACCGCGCAAAACAGAACGCGCGCGAGCAGGTCTAAGCACACAACCGTCCAAACTGACATGTTCTGCAACGTTCGCGAAAGTTTTGCGCTATTTGTTGCACCGGTCTGAATGCACCTTAAAAATTATTACCTTGAATAGCTAAATGCCTTATCGCAAACGACACAAACAAAAGGCTTAATACCCAAATGCTCATTATTATGCTCCTTGTAAATTACTGAGTCATTGAAGCCTTTATTGCAAACTTCACAAGTATAGTAAAACTTGTGATAGTGCACACGATTGATGTGAGTCTGCAAGCAAGTCCTCCTTTGAGTGGTGTAAGTGCAAAGAGGGCAAACCATTGTGTCGTCTTTTGAGTGGGTTTTCATGTGCACTGCAAATGTGTAGGCCTTTTTTGAGGTGTGACTGCAAACGTCGCAGGCGTAGAACTCTTCATGGATTTTCTGAATGTGGTTCTCTACGTCTTTTTGGGTGGAAAACTCCAAAGAGCAAGTGTTGCAGCGGTACAAATCGTGCTCAGGATCGTGTTTGAATGAATGTTCGTCGCTAGAGTCTGAGCTGTGGTTTTTCGAATGCTCAGTGAGCAGTTTGCGCGAGTCAAATTCTTGCAAACATTTTCTGCACGTCCACAATTTGTGTTCTTGTTTTTTGCACGTTTTCTTCTTGATTTTTTGAGGTTTACTAGGGGAGTAATCTTTGTCCTTTACATTATCGGTAGGTTCCTTTTTTATTTTTTTGGCAGCGTTTTTTTGGGGTTTGAATTCTTGCTCGATTATTTCCATTTCGACTTCTAAATGTTCGCTGTACGGCCAAGAATTAAGGTACCTAAAAATTGTGGGTTTCAGGGGCAAAGTTGTTGAATATGTTGGATATTGGGGGCTTGTATACTTACGATTTTTGACTCAAAATGCACCAGTTTCACCTTTTGTCATTATTTCATTGTTAACAATGTGCTAACAATGACTGACATTCAATTATTCAAAAAACTAGTGGACTACAATCCTTGAAAATTTCAACTGTGTTTTAGTAAGAAGATAGGTACCTTATGATTTAGATTTTGGAAAACTTTGACATGTCATAACTTTTTTTCTATTATAGCTAGAAAGTTGAAATTTTCAGTGATTCTTATTCCACTAGTGGATTATAATCCCTGAAAATTTCAACTCATTTGGACTTATAGTTCCTGGGATAAAATCGCGTTAAGCAATTTGGGGTGATTTATCAATTTTTCTGAGTGCCTTTTTCTATGGATTTCGGCTGCAAATCTGGGAATAACTTAGTGTATGGAGTTTGAGGGGATATCGAGTGACCATTAGGACGCAAAATCTCAACAAAAAAAAATTTGAAATTTTATCGTTTTAGTAAGAAGGTAGGTACCTTATGATTTAGATTTTGGAAAACTTTGACATGTCATAACTTTTTTTCTATTATAGATAGAATGCTGAAATTTTCAGTGATTCTTATTCCACTAGTGGACTACAATCCCTGATAATTTCAACTCATTTGGACTTATAGTTCCTGAGATAAAATCGCGTTAAGCAATTTGGGGTGATTTATCAATTTTTCAATTTTTCTGAGTGCCTTTTTCTATGGATTTCGGCTTTAAATCTGGGAATAACTTAGTGTATGGAGTTGAGGGGATATCGAGTGACCATTAGGACGCAAAATCTCAACAAAAAAAAATTTGAAATTTTATCGTTTTAGTAAGAAGGTAGGTACCTTATGATTTAGATTTTAGAAAACTTTGACATGTCATAACTTTTTTTCTATTATAGATAGAATGCTGAAATTTTCAGCAATTCTTATTCCACTAGAGGACTACAATTCCTGAAAATTTCAACTCATTTGGACTTATAGTTCCTGAGATAAAATCGCGTTAAGCAATTTGGGGTGATTTATCAATTTTTCAATTTTTCTGAGTGCCTTTTTCTATGGATTTCGGCTTTAAATCTGGGAATAACTTAGTGTATGGAGTTGAGGGGATATCGAGTGACCATTAGGACGCAAAACCTCAACAAAAAAAAATTTGAAATTTTATCGTTTTAGTAAGAAGGTAGGTACCTTATGATTTAGATTTTGGAAAACTTTGACATGTCATAACTTTTTTTCTATTATAGATAGAATGCTGAAATTTTCAGTGATTCTTATTCCTCTAGTGGATTATAATCCCTGAAAATTTCAACTCATTTGGACTTATAGTTCCTGAGATAAAATCGTGTTAAGCAATTTGGGGTGATTTATCAATTTTTCAATTTTTCTGAGTGCCTTTTTCCATGGATTTCGGCTTCAAATCTGGGAATAACTTAGTGTATGGAGTTTGAGGGATATCAAATGACTAGTAGAACACAAAATCTCAACAAAAAAAAATTTGAAATTTTATCGTTTTAGTAAGAAGGTAGGTACCTTATGATTTAGATTTTGGAAAACTTTGACATGTCATAACTTTTTTTCTATTATAGATAGAAAGCTGAAATTTTCAGTGATTCTTATTCCTCTAGTGGATTATAATCCCTGAAAATTTCAACTCATTTGGACTTATAGTTCCTGAGATAAAATCGTGTTAAGCAATTTGGGGTGATTTATCAATTTTTCAATTTTTCTGAGTGCCTTTTTCCATGGATTTCGGCTTCAAATCTGGGAATAACTTAGTGTATGGAGTTTGAGGGATATCAAATGACTAGTAGAACACAAAATCTCAACAAAAAAAAATTTGAAATTTTATCGTTTTAGTAAGAAGGTAGGTACCTTATGATTTAGATTTTGGAAAACTTTGACATGTCATAACTTTTTTTCTATTATAGATAGAAAGCTGAAATTTTCAGTGATTCTTATTCCTCTAGTGGATTATAATCCCTGAAAATTTCAACTCATTTGGACTTATAGTTCCTGAGATAAAATCGTGTTAAGCAATTTGGGGTGATTTATCAATTTTTCAATTTTTCTGAGTGCCTTTTTCCATGGATTTCGGCTTCAAATCTGGGAATAACTTAGTGTATGGAGTTTGAGGGATATCAAATGACTAGTAGAACACAAAATCTCAACAAAAAAAAATTTGAAATTTTATCGTTTTAGTAAGAAGGTAGGTACCTTATGATTTAGATTTTGGAAAACTTTGACATGTCATAACTTTTTTTCTATTATAGATAGAAAGCTGAAATTTTCAGTGATTCTTATTCCTCTAGTGGATTATAATCCCTGAAAATTTCAACTCATTTGGACTTATAGTTCCTGAGATAAAATCGTGTTAAGCAATTTGGGGTGATTTATCAATTTTTCAATTTTTCTGAGTGCCTTTTTCCATGGATTTCGGCTTCAAATCTGGGAATAACTTAGTGTATGGAGTTTGAGGGATATCAAATGACTAGTAGAACACAAAATCTCAACAAAAAAAAATTTGAAATTTTATCGTTTTAGTAAGAAGGTAGGTACCTTATGATTTAGATTTTGGAAAACTTTGACATGTCATAACTTTTTTTCTATTATAGATAGAAAGCTGAAATTTTCAGTGATTCTTATTCCTCTAGTGGATTATAATCCCTGAAAATTTCAACTCATTTGGACTTATAGTTCCTGAGATAAAATCGTGTTAAGCAATTTGGGGTGATTTATCAATTTTTCAATTTTTCTGAGTGCCTTTTTCCATGGATTTCGGCTTCAAATCTGGGAATAACTTAGTGTATGGAGTTTGAGGGATATCAAATGACTAGTAGAACACAAAATCTCAACAAAAAAAAATTTGAAATTTTATCGTTTTAGTAAGAAGGTAGGTACCTTATGATTTAGATTTTAGAAAACTTTGACATGTCATAACTTTTTTTCTATTATAGATAGAATGCTGAAATTTTCAGTGATTCTTATTCCTCTAGTGGATTATAATCCCTGAAAATTTCAACTCATTTGGACTTATAGTTCCTGAGATAAAATCGTGTTAAGCAATTTGGGGTGATTTATCAATTTTTCAATTTTTCTGAGTGCCTTTTTCCATGGATTTCGGCTTCAAATCTGGGAATAACTTAGTGTATGGAGTTTGAGGGATATCAAATGACTAGTAGAACACAAAATCTCAACAAAAAAAAATTTGAAATTTTATCGTTTTAGTAAGAAGGTAGGTACCTTATGATTTAGATTTTGGAAAACTTTGACATGTCATAACTTTTTTTCTATTATAGATAGAAAGCTGAAATTTTCAGTGATTCTTATTCCTCTAGTGGATTATAATCCCTGAAAATTTCAACTCATTTGGACTTATAGTTCCTGAGATAAAATCGTGTTAAGCAATTTGGGGTGATTTATCAATTTTTCAATTTTTCTGAGTGCCTTTTTCCATGGATTTCGGCTTCAAATCTGGGAATAACTTAGTGTATGGAGTTTGAGGGATATCAAATGACTAGTAGAACACAAAATCTCAACAAAAAAAAATTTGAAATTTTATCGTTTTAGTAAGAAGGTAGGTACCTTATGATTTAGATTTTGGAAAACTTTGACATGTCATAACTTTTTTTCTATTATAGATAGAATGCTGAAATTTTCAGTGATTCTTATTCCTCTAGTGGATTATAATCCCTGAAAATTTCAACTCATTTGGACTTATAGTTCCTGAGATAAAATCGTGTTAAGCAATTTGGGGTGATTTATCAATTTTTCAATTTTTCTGAGTGCCTTTTTCCATGGATTTCGGCTTCAAATCTGGGAATAACTTAGTGTATGGAGTTTGAGGGATATCAAATGACTAGTAGAACACAAAATCTCAACAAAAAAAAATTTGAAATTTTATCGTTTTAGTAAGAAGGTAGGTACCTTATGATTTAGATTTTAGAAAACTTTGACATGTCATAACTTTTTTTCTATTATAGATAGAATGCTGAAATTTTCAGTGATTCTTATTCCTCTAGTGGATTATAATCCCTGAAAATTTCAACTCATTTGGACTTATAGTTCCTGAGATAAAATCGTGTTAAGCAATTTGGGGTGATTTATCAATTTTTCAATTTTTCTGAGTGCCTTTTTCCATGGATTTCGGCTTCAAATCTGGGAATAACTTAGTGTATGGAGTTTGAGGGATATCAAATGACTAGTAGAACACAAAATCTCAACAAAAAAAAATTTGAAATTTTATCGTTTTAGTAAGAAGGTAGGTACCTTATGATTTAGATTTTGGAAAACTTTGACATGTCATAACTTTTTTTCTATTATAGATAGAAAGCTGAAATTTTCAGTGATTCTTATTCCTCTAGTGGATTATAATCCCTGAAAATTTCAACTCATTTGGACTTATAGTTCCTGAGATAAAATCGTGTTAAGCAATTTGGGGTGATTTATCAATTTTTCAATTTTTCTGAGTGCCTTTTTCCATGGATTTCGGCTTCAAATCTGGGAATAACTTAGTGTATGGAGTTTGAGGGATATCAAATGACTAGTAGAACACAAAATCTCAACAAAAAAAAATTTGAAATTTTATCGTTTTAGTAAGAAGGTAGGTACCTTATGATTTAGATTTTGGAAAACTTTGACATGTCATAACTTTTTTTCTATTATAGATAGAAAGCTGAAATTTTCAGTGATTCTTATTCCTCTAGTGGATTATAATCCCTGAAAATTTCAACTCATTTGGACTTATAGTTCCTGAGATAAAATCGTGTTAAGCAATTTGGGGTGATTTATCAATTTTTCAATTTTTCTGAGTGCCTTTTTCCATGGATTTCGGCTTCAAATCTGGGAATAACTTAGTGTATGGAGTTTGAGGGATATCAAATGACTAGTAGAACACAAAATCTCAACAAAAAAAAATTTGAAATTTTATCGTTTTAGTAAGAAGGTAGGTACCTTATGATTTAGATTTTGGAAAACTTTGACATGTCATAACTTTTTTTCTATTATAGATAGAAAGCTGAAATTTTCAGTGATTCTTATTCCTCTAGTGGATTATAATCCCTGAAAATTTCAACTCATTTGGACTTATAGTTCCTGAGATAAAATCGCGTTAAGCAATTTGGGGTGATTTATCAATTTTTCAATTTTTCTGAGTGCCTTTTTCTATGGATTTCGGCTTTAAATCTGGGAATAACTTAGTGTATGGAGTTGAGGGGATATCGAGTGACCATTAGGACGCAAAATCTCAACAAAAAAAAATTTGAAATTTTATCGTTTTAGTAAGAAGGTAGGTACCTTATGATTTAGATTTTGGAAAACTTTGACATGTCATAACTTTTTTTCTATTATAGATAGAAAGCTGAAATTTTCAGTGATTCTTATTCCTCTAGTGGATTATAATCCCTGAAAATTTCAACTCATTTGGACTTATAGTTCCTGAGATAAAATCGTGTTAAGCAATTTGGGGTGATTTATCAATTTTTCAATTTTTCTGAGTGCCTTTTTCCATGGATTTCGGCTTCAAATCTGGGAATAACTTAGTGTATGGAGTTTGAGGGATATCAAATGACTAGTAGAACACAAAATCTCAACAAAAAAAAATTTGAAATTTTATCGTTTTAGTAAGAAGGTAGGTACCTTATGATTTAGATTTTGGAAAACTTTGACATGTCATAACTTTTTTTCTATTATAGATAGAAAGCTGAAATTTTCAGTGATTCTTATTCCTCTAGTGGATTATAATCCCTGAAAATTTCAACTCATTTGGACTTATAGTTCCTGAGATAAAATCGTGTTAAGCAATTTGGGGTGATTTATCAATTTTTCAATTTTTCTGAGTGCCTTTTTCCATGGATTTCGGCTTCAAATCTGGGAATAACTTAGTGTATGGAGTTTGAGGGATATCAAATGACTAGTAGAACACAAAATCTCAACAAAAAAAAATTTGAAATTTTATCGTTTTAGTAAGAAGGTAGGTACCTTATGATTTAGATTTTGGAAAACTTTGACATGTCATAACTTTTTTTCTATTATAGATAGAAAGCTGAAATTTTCAGTGATTCTTATTCCTCTAGTGGATTATAATCCCTGAAAATTTCAACTCATTTGGACTTATAGTTCCTGAGATAAAATCGTGTTAAGCAATTTGGGGTGATTTATCAATTTTTCAATTTTTCTGAGTGCCTTTTTCCATGGATTTCGGCTTCAAATCTGGGAATAACTTAGTGTATGGAGTTTGAGGGATATCAAATGACTAGTAGAACACAAAATCTCAACAAAAAAAAATTTGAAATTTTATCGTTTTAGTAAGAAGGTAGGTACCTTATGATTTAGATTTTGGAAAACTTTGACATGTCATAACTTTTTTTCTATTATAGATAGAAAGCTGAAATTTTCAGTGATTCTTATTCCTCTAGTGGATTATAATCCCTGAAAATTTCAACTCATTTGGACTTATAGTTCCTGAGATAAAATCGTGTTAAGCAATTTGGGGTGATTTATCAATTTTTCAATTTTTCTGAGTGCCTTTTTCCATGGATTTCGGCTTCAAATCTGGGAATAACTTAGTGTATGGAGTTTGAGGGATATCAAATGACTAGTAGAACACAAAATCTCAACAAAAAAAAATTTGAAATTTTATCGTTTTAGTAAGAAGGTAGGTACCTTATGATTTAGATTTTGGAAAACTTTGACATGTCATAACTTTTTTTCTATTATAGATAGAAAGCTGAAATTTTCAGTGATTCTTATTCCTCTAGTGGATTATAATCCCTGAAAATTTCAACTCATTTGGACTTATAGTTCCTGAGATAAAATCGCGTTAAGCAATTTGGGGTGATTTATCAATTTTTCAATTTTTCTGAGTGCCTTTTCCATGGATTTCGGCTTCAAATCTGGGAATAACTTAGTGTATGGAGTTTGAGGGATATCAAATGACTAGTAGAACACAAAATCTCAACAAAAAAAAATTTGAAATTTTATCGTTTTAGTAAGAAGGTAGGTACCTTATGATTTAGATTTTGGAAAACTTTGACATGTCATAACTTTTTTTCTATTATAGATAGAAAGCTGAAATTTTCAGTGATTCTTATTCCTCTAGTGGATTATAATCCCTGAAAATTTCAACTCATTTGGACTTATAGTTCCTGAGATAAAATCGTGTTAAGCAATTTGGGGTGATTTATCAATTTTTCAATTTTTCTGAGTGCCTTTTTCCATGGATTTCGGCTTTAAATCTGGGAATAACTTAGTGTATGGAGTTTGAGGGATATCAAATGACTAGTAGAACACAAAATCTCAACAAAAAAAAATTTGAAATTTTATCGTTTTAGTAAGAAGGTAGGTACCTTATGATTTAGATTTTGGAAAACTTTGACATGTCATAACTTTTTTTCTATTATAGATAGAATGCTGAAATTTTCAGTGATTCTTATTCCACTAGTGGACTACAATTCCTGAAAATTTCAACTCATTTGGACTTATAGTTCCTGAGATAAAATCGCGTTAAGCAATTTGGGGTGATTTATCAATTTTTCAATTTTTCTGAGTGCCTTTTTCTATGGATTTCGGCTTTAAATCTGGGAATAACTTAGTGTATGGAGTTTGAGGGATATCAAATGACTAGTAGAACACAAAATCTCAACAAAAAAAAATTTGAAATTTTATCGTTTTAGTAAGAAGGTAGGTACCTTATGATTTAGATTTTGGAAAACTTTGACATGTCATAACTTTTTTTCTATTATAGATAGAAAGCTGAAATTTTCAGTGATTCTTATTCCTCTAGTGGATTATAATCCCTGAAAATTTCAACTCATTTGGACTTATAGTTCCTGAGATAAAATCGTGTTAAGCAATTTGGGGTGATTTATCAATTTTTCAATTTTTCTGAGTGCCTTTTTCCATGGATTTCGGCTTCAAATCTGGGAATAACTTAGTGTATGGAGTTTGAGGGATATCAAATGACTAGTAGAACACAAAATCTCAACAAAAAAAAATTTGAAATTTTATCGTTTTAGTAAGAAGGTAGGTACCTTATGATTTAGATTTTGGAAAACTTTGACATGTCATAACTTTTTTTCTATTATAGATAGAAAGCTGAAATTTTCAGTGATTCTTATTCCTCTAGTGGATTATAATCCCTGAAAATTTCAACTCATTTGGACTTATAGTTCCTGAGATAAAATCGTGTTAAGCAATTTGGGGTGATTTATCAATTTTTCAATTTTTCTGAGTGCCTTTTTCCATGGATTTCGGCTTCAAATCTGGGAATAACTTAGTGTATGGAGTTTGAGGGATATCAAATGACTAGTAGAACACAAAATCTCAACAAAAAAAAATTTGAAATTTTATCGTTTTAGTAAGAAGGTAGGTACCTTATGATTTAGATTTTGGAAAACTTTGACATGTCATAACTTTTTTTCTATTATAGATAGAAAGCTGAAATTTTCAGTGATTCTTATTCCTCTAGTGGATTATAATCCCTGAAAATTTCAACTCATTTGGACTTATAGTTCCTGAGATAAAATCGTGTTAAGCAATTTGGGGTGATTTATCAATTTTTCAATTTTTCTGAGTGCCTTTTTCCATGGATTTCGGCTTCAAATCTGGGAATAACTTAGTGTATGGAGTTTGAGGGATATCAAATGACTAGTAGAACACAAAATCTCAACAAAAAAAAATTTGAAATTTTATCGTTTTAGTAAGAAGGTAGGTACCTTATGATTTAGATTTTGGAAAACTTTGACATGTCATAACTTTTTTTCTATTATAGATAGAAAGCTGAAATTTTCAGTGATTCTTATTCCTCTAGTGGATTATAATCCCTGAAAATTTCAACTCATTTGGACTTATAGTTCCTGAGATAAAATCGTGTTAAGCAATTTGGGGTGATTTATCAATTTTTCAATTTTTCTGAGTGCCTTTTTCCATGGATTTCGGCTTTAAATCTGGGAATAACTTAGTGTATGGAGTTGAGGGGATATCGAGTGACCATTAGGACGCAAAATCTCAACAAAAAAAAATTTGAAATTTTATCGTTTTAGTAAGAAGGTAGGTACCTTATGATTTAGATTTTGGAAAACTTTGACATGTCATAACTTTTTTTCTATTATAGATAGAATGCTGAAATTTTCAGTGATTCTTATTCCACTAGTGGACTACAATTCCTGAAAATTTCAACTCATTTGGACTTATAGTTCCTGAGATAAAATCGCGTTAAGCAATTTGGGGTGATTTATCAATTTTTCAATTTTTCTGAGTGCCTTTTTCTATGGATTTCGGCTTTAAATCTGGGAATAACTTAGTGTATGGAGTTGAGGGGATATCGAGTGACCATTAGGACGCAAAATCTCAACAAAAAAAAATTTGAAATTTTATCGTTTTAGTAAGAAGGTAGGTACCTTATGATTTAGATTTTGGAAAACTTTGACATGTCATAACTTTTTTTCTATTATAGATAGAAAGCTGAAATTTTCAGTGATTCTTATTCCTCTAGTGGATTATAATCCCTGAAAATTTCAACTCATTTGGACTTATAGTTCCTGAGATAAAATCGTGTTAAGCAATTTGGGGTGATTTATCAATTTTTCAATTTTTCTGAGTGCCTTTTTCTATGGATTTCGGCTTTAAATCTGGGAATAACTTAGTGTATGGAGTTGAGGGGATATCGAGTGACCATTAGGACGCAAAATCTCAACAAAAAAAAATTTGAAATTTTATCGTTTTAGTAAGAAGGTAGGTACCTTATGATTTAGATTTTGGAAAACTTTGACATGTCATAACTTTTTTTCTATTATAGATAGAAAGCTGAAATTTTCAGTGATTCTTATTCCTCTAGTGGATTATAATCCCTGAAAATTTCAACTCATTTGGACTTATAGTTCCTGAGATAAAATCGTGTTAAGCAATTTGGGGTGATTTATCAATTTTTCAATTTTTCTGAGTGCCTTTTTCCATGGATTTCGGCTTCAAATCTGGGAATAACTTAGTGTATGGAGTTTGAGGGATATCAAATGACTAGTAGAACACAAAATCTCAACAAAAAAAAATTTGAAATTTTATCGTTTTAGTAAGAAGGTAGGTACCTTATGATTTAGATTTTGGAAAACTTTGACATGTCATAACTTTTTTTCTATTATAGATAGAAAGCTGAAATTTTCAGTGATTCTTATTCCTCTAGTGGATTATAATCCCTGAAAATTTCAACTCATTTGGACTTATAGTTCCTGAGATAAAATCGTGTTAAGCAATTTGGGGTGATTTATCAATTTTTCAATTTTTCTGAGTGCCTTTTTCCATGGATTTCGGCTTCAAATCTGGGAATAACTTAGTGTATGGAGTTTGAGGGATATCAAATGACTAGTAGAACACAAAATCTCAACAAAAAAAAATTTGAAATTTTATCGTTTTAGTAAGAAGGTAGGTACCTTATGATTTAGATTTTGGAAAACTTTGACATGTCATAACTTTTTTTCTATTATAGATAGAAAGCTGAAATTTTCAGTGATTCTTATTCCTCTAGTGGATTATAATCCCTGAAAATTTCAACTCATTTGGACTTATAGTTCCTGAGATAAAATCGTGTTAAGCAATTTGGGGTGATTTATCAATTTTTCAATTTTTCTGAGTGCCTTTTTCCATGGATTTCGGCTTCAAATCTGGGAATAACTTAGTGTATGGAGTTTGAGGGATATCAAATGACTAGTAGAACACAAAATCTCAACAAAAAAAAATTTGAAATTTTATCGTTTTAGTAAGAAGGTAGGTACCTTATGATTTAGATTTTGGAAAACTTTGACATGTCATAACTTTTTTTCTATTATAGATAGAAAGCTGAAATTTTCAGTGATTCTTATTCCTCTAGTGGATTATAATCCCTGAAAATTTCAACTCATTTGGACTTATAGTTCCTGAGATAAAATCGCGTTAAGCAATTTGGGGTGATTTATCAATTTTTCAATTTTTCTGAGTGCCTTTTTCTATGGATTTCGGCTTTAAATCTGGGAATAACTTAGTGTATGGAGTTGAGGGGATATCGAGTGACCATTAGGACGCAAAATCTCAACAAAAAAAAATTTGAAATTTTATCGTTTTAGTAAGAAGGTAGGTACCTTATGATTTAGATTTTGGAAAACTTTGACATGTCATAACTTTTTTTCTATTATAGATAGAAAGCTGAAATTTTCAGTGATTCTTATTCCTCTAGTGGATTATAATCCCTGAAAATTTCAACTCATTTGGACTTATAGTTCCTGAGATAAAATCGTGTTAAGCAATTTGGGGTGATTTATCAATTTTTCAATTTTTCTGAGTGCCTTTTTCCATGGATTTCGGCTTCAAATCTGGGAATAACTTAGTGTATGGAGTTTGAGGGATATCAAATGACTAGTAGAACACAAAATCTCAACAAAAAAAAATTTGAAATTTTATCGTTTTAGTAAGAAGGTAGGTACCTTATGATTTAGATTTTGGAAAACTTTGACATGTCATAACTTTTTTTCTATTATAGATAGAAAGCTGAAATTTTCAGTGATTCTTATTCCTCTAGTGGATTATAATCCCTGAAAATTTCAACTCATTTGGACTTATAGTTCCTGAGATAAAATCGTGTTAAGCAATTTGGGGTGATTTATCAATTTTTCAATTTTTCTGAGTGCCTTTTTCCATGGATTTCGGCTTCAAATCTGGGAATAACTTAGTGTATGGAGTTTGAGGGATATCAAATGACTAGTAGAACACAAAATCTCAACAAAAAAAAATTTGAAATTTTATCGTTTTAGTAAGAAGGTAGGTACCTTATGATTTAGATTTTGGAAAACTTTGACATGTCATAACTTTTTTTCTATTATAGATAGAAAGCTGAAATTTTCAGTGATTCTTATTCCTCTAGTGGATTATAATCCCTGAAAATTTCAACTCATTTGGACTTATAGTTCCTGAGATAAAATCGTGTTAAGCAATTTGGGGTGATTTATCAATTTTTCAATTTTTCTGAGTGCCTTTTTCCATGGATTTCGGCTTCAAATCTGGGAATAACTTAGTGTATGGAGTTTGAGGGATATCAAATGACTAGTAGAACACAAAATCTCAACAAAAAAAAATTTGAAATTTTATCGTTTTAGTAAGAAGGTAGGTACCTTATGATTTAGATTTTGGAAAACTTTGACATGTCATAACTTTTTTTCTATTATAGATAGAAAGCTGAAATTTTCAGTGATTCTTATTCCTCTAGTGGATTATAATCCCTGAAAATTTCAACTCATTTGGACTTATAGTTCCTGAGATAAAATCGTGTTAAGCAATTTGGGGTGATTTATCAATTTTTCAATTTTTCTGAGTGCCTTTTTCCATGGATTTCGGCTTCAAATCTGGGAATAACTTAGTGTATGGAGTTTGAGGGATATCAAATGACTAGTAGAACACAAAATCTCAACAAAAAAAAATTTGAAATTTTATCGTTTTAGTAAGAAGGTAGGTACCTTATGATTTAGATTTTGGAAAACTTTGACATGTCATAACTTTTTTTCTATTATAGATAGAAAGCTGAAATTTTCAGTGATTCTTATTCCTCTAGTGGATTATAATCCCTGAAAATTTCAACTCATTTGGACTTATAGTTCCTGAGATAAAATCGTGTTAAGCAATTTGGGGTGATTTATCAATTTTTCAATTTTTCTGAGTGCCTTTTTCCATGGATTTCGGCTTCAAATCTGGGAATAACTTAGTGTATGGAGTTTGAGGGATATCAAATGACTAGTAGAACACAAAATCTCAACAAAAAAAAATTTGAAATTTTATCGTTTTAGTAAGAAGGTAGGTACCTTATGATTTAGATTTTGGAAAACTTTGACATGTCATAACTTTTTTTCTATTATAGATAGAAAGCTGAAATTTTCAGTGATTCTTATTCCTCTAGTGGATTATAATCCCTGAAAATTTCAACTCATTTGGACTTATAGTTCCTGAGATAAAATCGCGTTAAGCAATTTGGGGTGATTTATCAATTTTTCAATTTTTCTGAGTGCCTTTTTCTATGGATTTCGGCTTTAAATCTGGGAATAACTTAGTGTATGGAGTTGAGGGGATATCGAGTGACCATTAGGACGCAAAATCTCAACAAAAAAAAATTTGAAATTTTATCGTTTTAGTAAGAAGGTAGGTACCTTATGATTTAGATTTTGGAAAACTTTGACATGTCATAACTTTTTTTCTATTATAGATAGAAAGCTGAAATTTTCAGTGATTCTTATTCCTCTAGTGGATTATAATCCCTGAAAATTTCAACTCATTTGGACTTATAGTTCCTGAGATAAAATCGCGTTAAGCAATTTGGGGTGATTTATCAATTTTTCAATTTTTCTGAGTGCCTTTTTCTATGGATTTCGGCTTTAAATCTGGGAATAACTTAGTGTATGGAGTTGAGGGGATATCGAGTGACCATTAGGACGCAAAATCTCAACAAAAAAAAATTTGAAATTTTATCGTTTTAGTAAGAAGGTAGGTACCTTATGATTTAGATTTTGGAAAACTTTGACATGTCATAACTTTTTTTCTATTATAGATAGAAAGCTGAAATTTTCAGTGATTCTTATTCCTCTAGTGGATTATAATCCCTGAAAATTTCAACTCATTTGGACTTATAGTTCCTGAGATAAAATCGTGTTAAGCAATTTGGGGTGATTTATCAATTTTTCAATTTTTCTGAGTGCCTTTTTCCATGGATTTCGGCTTCAAATCTGGGAATAACTTAGTGTATGGAGTTTGAGGGATATCAAATGACTAGTAGAACACAAAATCTCAACAAAAAAAAATTTGAAATTTTATCGTTTTAGTAAGAAGGTAGGTACCTTATGATTTAGATTTTGGAAAACTTTGACATGTCATAACTTTTTTTCTATTATAGATAGAAAGCTGAAATTTTCAGTGATTCTTATTCCTCTAGTGGATTATAATCCCTGAAAATTTCAACTCATTTGGACTTATAGTTCCTGAGATAAAATCGTGTTAAGCAATTTGGGGTGATTTATCAATTTTTCAATTTTTCTGAGTGCCTTTTTCCATGGATTTCGGCTTCAAATCTGGGAATAACTTAGTGTATGGAGTTTGAGGGATATCAAATGACTAGTAGAACACAAAATCTCAACAAAAAAAAATTTGAAATTTTATCGTTTTAGTAAGAAGGTAGGTACCTTATGATTTAGATTTTGGAAAACTTTGACATGTCATAACTTTTTTTCTATTATAGATAGAAAGCTGAAATTTTCAGTGATTCTTATTCCTCTAGTGGATTATAATCCCTGAAAATTTCAACTCATTTGGACTTATAGTTCCTGAGATAAAATCGTGTTAAGCAATTTGGGGTGATTTATCAATTTTTCAATTTTTCTGAGTGCCTTTTTCCATGGATTTCGGCTTCAAATCTGGGAATAACTTAGTGTATGGAGTTTGAGGGATATCAAATGACTAGTAGAACACAAAATCTCAACAAAAAAAAATTTGAAATTTTATCGTTTTAGTAAGAAGGTAGGTACCTTATGATTTAGATTTTGGAAAACTTTGACATGTCATAACTTTT